>QEPC01004593.1:3135680-3204440 GCA_003113815.1 Sphenodon punctatus | reverse complement strand
GAAAGGAGAATTGGTTACCTACCTTCGTGAATTCCTTTCTCTCTTACTCTCCTGATCCTCCTCCGACCCTCCCTGCCGTACAGCACTCAGCATTTCACTTATATAACTGTTTTTTAACTTGACCATGTTCGGTCCCAGTTCAGCTGATTCTTGATATTATGCGCTTAACGTATTACAGTTTTTCTCCTGAAGTTATATTTTTCCAGGTGATACTAATTACAGGGGCACTCGGCTATCTTATCGACTGAGGGACCGGGTAGCTCCTGGCGCGCATGCGCATAGAAGAAATCAGTCATCTGCCTCCTATCGGCCAGCGCTAGAGCTACCCAGCGGAGGAGGATCAGGAGAGTAAGAGAGAAAGGAATTCACGAAGGTAGGTAACCAATTCTCCTTTCTCTGTAACACAGCCCTTTAATCTAGCCTTGCAAGAATCAGGGCAGCCCATGAAATTTAGTGCCTGCCTGCCTAAATCTAGACTAAAAAGAAAGGAATATCAGTCTTCCCTGCCTGGGATGAATGAAGATGTACAGTGTAGCTAGTAAACCAGCTGCAAACCAAAGGTCACATTCATCACTGTGCACCACCCTTGTAAATTTTCAGTTAACATCTAAATGTTTGATTCTATGTTATCAGATCACTAGAAATGTCATCGGACAACATTTTCATTGGGTGTTTGTTTAGTACTTATGTATGAAATTTTAAATAAGGCCACTTCTAGACAAGGAATTAAGGTTGAGAGCATGAATTAGTGTCCTAAAAGTGAGGGGAAAATCAGGAATTTAGTAATTATCTCCAAACCAAGCATAACAAAACAGGAAATGTGGGGTAAAAAAAAATAAATCAATTTCTTAACATACTCGCTAGTACAACTTAGGCACACACGCAACAACTTAGGTAATTGCTGTGAAATGATGCCTTGATTGATTGATCGATAAAAACTTGATACCCTGTCCCTCCTGACGGGGCAGAGGGGAGGAAATAAGGGAGACAAAACATGTTTCTTTAAAAATGAGTTCTGTCTAGGAGCACAAGTATCAAAATGCAAGCCTAATTTTATAATTTTGCATAGCATTGCTGCAAGAAATCATTGGGTAGCGTAGATGCTTTATCTGTGCTTTTCCATATCTTACTAGGTTTGATTATTTTTTTTAAATTGTAGTCTTAATGCTAAGTTTTCTTAGATGCTTTGTTCAGACACATTGGGTGAAAACAGACATGATGCTAACCACCCTTGGTGGTCATTTATGCATGTTGCAGGGCTACATAGGGCACCAATACAGCATAAATAACCACCAAGGGTGCTTAGCGTCATGTCTGTTTTCACCCATTGCATCAGTAGTGGATGCTTCTGCTCTGTTTTCCACTGTCCGCTCAAGCAGTATAATTATAGTAAACCTTTGCTTGTTTTCTGCTCCTTTCCCTTTTTAATATTGAGAAAAAATACATATTTTTATAATTGTATGCTGTGGATAAGTACAACCTATATATATATATATATATATAATAATTAAGTTGTATCAGGATATTGGGTAATAGACTCTTGTAAATTGTCCTTATTTAGCTTTCATCTTATTTTGTGACTCTTGCGATAAATGATACCACTTGCTTTAGCAGATAAACTGGAGATGGAAGTAATGCTTGCTTTTTGCTGTAGGTATATGGTGCAGTGGCCTGGTGTTCGGATACTCCGTCGCCAGGAACTTGATGCTTTCCTGGCTCAAGCATTATCTCCTAAGCTCTATGAACCTGACCAGCTACAGGAACTTAAGGTAATTCTTAAATCTAGCATCTGTCATGAGGTGGCTATTTGTCCTCCTTGGGAGATGAGCACTCTTGCCTGTGCTTACAGTGGCCCTTGTAAAGGTTGGGAATTCCATGAATTACTTGTAGAGATCTTGATTGTAGCCTCTCTGAACCTGAAAGGATGCTCTTCGTTGCCTTAGAGACCACACCCATTTCAGTAGCTCATCAAAAGGATTGTTCCCCCTAGGGAAAATTTCAAAAATAAGGGACATTATGGAGTTGTGGTGTTCTGAAATAAGAGAGGTCCCTTTTTTAAATATAAGACTTCTGGTGCTTTCTGTCTCGCAGCCATGAAAATAAAGTTCCTAAGAAGAAATAGCATGGGCTTTTCAACATTAGGAAAAAATGTGCTATATCCTCAAGGTACGAAATGTAACAAAGATTAATTTTGCCTTGGTAGTAAGCTGTGGTCAATAGAACAATTTCAGCTATGGTTGACCATGACTTCTTTCCTTCTTCAGATTAACCAAGGTCTCTTGTTTTCATTACATTTTTACCTTGGGGTAAATTGCATCTGTTTTGCTAGTGTGTGACTTTTTTTTCTCCTCCTTCCTCTTTTCCCAGGGGGGTGGGTGGGATTTTTTTCCCCCTCTTCCCCCTATTTTAGATGTTTTATGTTGCTGGTTGTGCATTTTTACATGTGTTTTTATGCTTTTATTTATTTTATTTATTTATTTAGTGACACTTTTATGCCGCCCTCTCATGGGCGGCTAACAATACAATAAAACAATAAAATACACTAAAATAACATCACTTTTAAAATAATTTAACCCCCCCCAACCCTAACCCTACCCTCTAATTCCCCACCCCACCAATCTCCCCCATTTACCCCCCCCCCCCTCCAAAGGCCTGGGCGAACAGCCAAGTCTTGCATGCCTACCGAAAGGCGAGCAGACCCGGGACCAGGCGGGCTTCCTTTGGAAGGGAGTTCCACAACCGTGGCCCGACCACCAAGAACGCCCTCTCCATGGTGGCCCCCGCGCCTTACATGGGGGAACCTCCAGATAGGCGCCCCCAGTGGATTGGAGGGTCTGTCCTGAGTCACGGAAGGCGAGGCGGTCCCCGAGATAAGAGGGGCCGGGACCGTATAGGGCTTTGTATACCAATACTAGCACCTTGAACTTGGCTTGGTACTCTATAGGCAGCCAGTGCAGAGAATGGAGCACTGGTGTAATGTGCTCACGGCGACCCGTCCCCATAAGGAGACGGGCCGCCACATTCTGCACCAACTGCAGCCTCCGAACCAATATCAAGGGAAGCCCCACGTAGAGCGCGTTGCAGTAGTCAAGCCTCGAGGTAACGAAGGCATGAATGAGAGTGGCCAGGTTGGGTCTGGAGATGTATGGGCGCAGCCTTTGCACCAGATACAGCTGGCGGAAGGCGGCTTTAGCTACCATCTCCACCTGCCGATCCAGGCGGAGGTCCGCATCCAAAATCACCCCCAGACTCTGTACCTGCTGGGCAACCGGAGGGCAGACCCCCTCCCCCCAATAGGAGGAGCTGACACCTCCTTTGCCCTCCCCACTACCATCACCTCCGTCTTATCTGGGTTCAGCTTCAGTCTGCTCTGCCTCATCCAATCCGCCATGGCCTCCAAACACTGGGAAAGTATCGAGACAGCAGGACCTGGGTCCATTGGAAAAGAGAGGTACAGCTGTGTGTCGTCAGCATATTGGTGTTTATGTATTGTAAGCCGCCCCGAGCTGCCTTTGGCAGGAGGGGTGGGATATCAAATATTTTAATAAAATGTATGTATGGCCTAAGTAAACCAAATGTCTGTGCCCCTCTAAATTCTACCTCCTTTAAGCAGAATAAAGTCAACAAATCCTGTACATGTGAGATATGGAGAAGATGTAATTCTGAGTTCTAGATGTGAACCTCATTTGGTCTTGTGTCTCAGGAAAGAGAGAGAGAACCAGTTTATGGGATGCTTGTAGTCCAGTAGGAGCAGAAGAAGCTAGGAGAAATCTAATTCTCCTACATAAACTTGCGAATTAGGAGGACACCCAAAAGTCCAAACAAAAAGCTTCAGAGACAGGGGCTCAGATAAACAAGATTGGTTACTTTAAAATCACATACATTTCTTCAGGACACATTTTCTCATGACCCTGCAATATATAGGGTTCTTTACAGGTGCACCTTTTGACAAGTGCTTTATAATTTGTGTCAAAGTATGCAGTCATGCCCCTGTGTCAGAGGGTAGGAAAAAAAGTAAATGGACATGAAGGGCCTGATCCAAGATCTGAATATGCAGCTCAGGCATGTGCACAAACCAAAACTGCAATTGTGCATGTGCATATGCACTGTGCATGCACAGTGGAGACCAGGGAAAGTTCCTGGGTGGCAGTGGGCGTCAGGAGGCTAGGGAGCAAACTGCCAGGAGTGTGTTCTCCCGTGCCGTAATGGCAGAGAAACACAGGAGGACCACAAGAACAAGTAAGGTCCCCCCATGAGGAGAGCCTTGGGACTGACACACACACACCCCCCATAGGGAGGTCTTTAAGTCTTTTAGGGAGAGGAGAATTTATTTTAAGTGCCAAAAATGCAAACGGGCACCTAAACGGACAAACACTAGCTCCCTCCCCTACAAAGGGAGTTCAAAACACTCTGGAAAGGGAAGCACCCGGCTAAAAAGGCACATAAATGTGGGTCTCTGGAGTCATCTTCCGCCTCTGCCCCAGAAGAGGCAAGGGAGAAAGCTCCTCCTTGGAGGAAGTGTAGCTGTCCTCCGAGCAGGACTCCAGCCCTCCCCGACAGTGGCAAAAAAAGCAGCTGGGGAAGGCCAGGTCTGCCACCGAGGCAGGGTCAGTCCCAGTGGAGCAGGCATTGGAGCTTCGTGCAGAGGAGGATGACGATGAAGGGGAACACTCCCCCTGGAAGAGAAACAGGTCGTAGATCCTCCCTTTGAGGCATCCACAAATCCTGACGGAGTTTCCTATTAAATATAGGGATCAGATCTATGACCTCATTCAGAAAGCCATGAAGCTCAGAGAGAAAAAAGCTGAGCAAGATTCTTTCAAGTCATCAGGGGAGAGCTCTGGGAGAGAGTATATACCAAGACCACAGTCTAGGGACAAGGCATATGAAAAAAAATGATTAGAAAGGAGTGGCAGCATCCCACCAGAGCCTTTAAAATGAACAAAACTCAGAAGTCCCTGTACTCCTTTACTAGGAACAAGAAACACCTGCTGGCCACCCCCAAGGTAGATGGGGTAGTGGCATCCCTGGTATGGAAATCAGCCTTCCTTACTGAAGGGGACTGCTTCCCAAAAGATCCTATGGATAAGGGGATTGAAGTTAGTTTGAGGAGAAATTTCAAGGCACTGTCAGCCATCATTAAAATGGCCACCGTGTCCTCTTTTTTTCACGAGTCCTCGTGCTGCTGGATAAATAGGGCTAGGGACTCCACAGTGCCTTCAGATGACAAGGATCCTAGCATCGTGAATTTGGCTTGCCTACACCTTCATGATGGACACCTCTGGATATCCTGTGCTGGGCAGCCAGAGTAGCAGCCTCCAATGTGGCGGCTTGAAGGTGTCTGTGTTGCAATCCTGGAAAGGAGACACCATGGCAAAGAACACTCATGGGGGGCAGGGGGGCCTTTCCAAGGATCGAAGCTGTTCAGCATATGCTTGGACAATAGAGGTGTGGACCAGGGACCCATGTTGTTGTTTGTTTTTGTTGTTTAAATATTTCATTTTCGTAGTTGTAAATATCAAATTATCTAGATTGAAGCAGTGTGTTCAGCACATACTGAGAATATCCCAGATTCTCTAGAACTCCCTGCTCAACCTCCATGCTGTCAATTTCAGCCTATCTGGATTCTCGTACTGGATGGGCCCCTGGGTCAGGAGGTTTATGGATACAGGGAGATGACGAGGTGGCCCTACACTCATTACTTGAAGGTCCGCAAACCATGGTCTCCAAGGCCAATAGGGGGTTACCAGCACTGCTTGTGCCTGCTCTATCCGGATTTTTGCCAATGTCTTGGTTATTAGTGGAAATGATGGAAAAGCATATACTAGGCCTTTTGGCCATCTCTGATTCAATGAGTCCATGGCAACTGCTTTTTGATCTTGACCCCTGGACATGTATTTTGTGACCTTTGTGTTGTGTCTCGAGATGAATAGGCTTATCACTGGACGGCTGAACCTGTGAGCCACACTTTCGAAGGCTTCATTGCAGAGAGGCCGCTCTCCTGGGTTCATTGTCCAACGACAACCAATCTACTTGAGTGTTCACCTTGCTTTGGATATAGGTGGCTGAAAGTGATGCCAGTTTGGTTTCCAGCCATTTCATCAGCAAGGTTGCTTGGAGGTTCAGAGTTAAGGAGCAGGAGTTCCCCTGGTGACTGATATATGCCTTTGCCACTATGTTGTTTGTATAAACCCTCATGTGGCTTACCCTGAGTTCAAGTCAGTTCGTATAGTGTTTGCGGTCCCATGCTGACCACCTGCTTTGTACCGACTTTCATCCCAGATGCACTCCCTAACTGTATAGGCTGGCGTCATTTGTTAGCATCAGCTTGTTCAGTTCCGTCATGGGAGATACCTCCTGAAAATGCCACAGGTTCGTCCACCACTGCAGGGAGTACTTGACTGACTGGGGTGCTGGAACCCCTGGATTTTGCCCCTGGGTGAGCTGGTCCTGGAACGGGACCAGAAGCTGTTGTAGGGGTCTTGAGTGGAATATGGCACACTGGAGGAGCTGAGTGCAGGAGTCCATGAGCCCCAAGAGGCTCACTAGTGTCTTTACTTTTGTATCTGTCCGATTCCCGGACCATATCGATCAATCGTCTCAATTTGTGCTGTTTCTGGATGGTCAGAAATATCCTGTGTTTCTGGGTATCTGGGATTGCTCTGAGGTGTTCCAAGGACTGGGTCGGGGTCAGATGACTCTTCTTGAAATTTATGAGGAACCCATGTTTCTGTAGATAAGATACAAGCAGAGAAATAATGGGACAGGACCGTGCCATCGAAATGACCTGATTAACAGATTGTCCAAGTAAGGGTTGATTCGCATTCCTTCTGATCTCAGGTTCACTATCAGTGGGACCAGGACAATCTGTTAATAAGGTCAGTGGGACCAGGACAAAAAGGCTATTTGGCTCCAGAAACATTCTGGAGTATTAGTTTTTAGGACCCTGTCCAATAGGGGTGTACAATTCATTTTTGTTATGATGACAAAAACATAACTTTTCATTTTCTTTTTATTATTGTAATAACAAAAACTACAAATAACAAAAATAAAAGGGAAAATAAATTTTTGTTTTTGAAATAATGGGGAAAAACTGAAAAACGTGTTTCCAGCTATACCTTTTTTGTTTCTTATTCAATTCTGATGACATTTGGGGAGATTGTACCCCCAACAGAGGGCAATATGTGTACAAAATGTTTGAAAGATTGGGTAAAGGGAGCCTATCTTATAAGCAATTGAATTTTGTGATTTTAAAGAAAATTTGCATACACATTCCTGGCTACAACATCCTTATTTTCCATTCAATGTGCATGAAACCTGGGAAGGTTATGTCCCTCCCTTAGATTACTAATCCTGCCAAATTTCAGAAAGATTGGATGAAGGGTCCTGAAGTTATAAGCCATTACATTGAAAATGCATTTCCAGCTGTAACATATTCCAGCCTGTTTACAAGACATTTGGCAGGAATGTATCCCACACCTCACTGTCACCTCTGCTAAACTACAGGACAATTTGATAAAGGGCCCCAATTTTATAAGCAATTGAAGTTGTCCCCTTGAAGACCATTATTCAGATATATAGCAGCACATGCAGTGCCAGTCAAGAGGCAGGCACCTGGCATGAGGGAAAATGAGGCGCAACCCAATAGACTAACAGATACATTCACTGGCCAATTACTGCATGCTTCCAGGTTTACAGGACCAATCGGTGGTGGCTTCGAGGCAGGCATAGGGGGGCGGCCCTGAGGCAGGCATAGAAGGGACATAATTGGGACTTTGGGGATAGCACCCCAGCAATCAGGAGCCATGTTTTACACATCCAGGCTGGCCAGTTATCATCACAATCACACCCTGCAGCACTGTGACAGAAGACATAAGATAATTTCTATTGGCTCTTTCCTAAACAGATGGCTTCCAACTTCCCAGTAACAAGTGGGGGAGAGAGTTTTGGGTGGTCACTGCACAGAATGAGGATATTTGGTTGCCATTTCTGCTGGCCAATTGGCATCACAAACAGATCTTATATCACAGTGACCCGTAAGAGAATCCCTGGCATAGGCTCATTCTCTGCATATGCTCTGCAGGCTTATAAAATTGGTACCCTTTATCACATCTTTCCAGTATTTGGCAGAGATAATCCTGAAGGTGTGAAATACAGCCCTGACAAATTTCATGTACACTGGTTGGACTACAAAGATGTTAGTCAGACACACATTTATGTTCAACGTGTACATGCAGCTGCTCAGTGCAGTTGTGAGACGGTATGGGGTGTGGTATCATCAATATGCTGATGTCACCCAACTCTGCCTCTCCTTTTCATTGGACCCAGACCCAGTAGTCTCAGTGCTTACCACTCAGTTTGGTGACTGTCGGGGACTGGATGAGGACAAGCTAACAAGTTGAATTCTGACAAGTCGGAGGTGATGGTGAGTAGGGCAGTGGGTGTAGCGGCTCTCATCATTGTTGGGATTCGTCCCCCAGGTTCACAGTCTGGGCGTGCTTCTCGATTCTCAGCTCCGCTTAGTTGTGCAGGTGGGGGCTGTGGCGAGGAGTGTGTTTCGCCAACTACATCTGGTGTGTTGGCTTCGGCCATATGTCTCGGATGTTGACCTAGCCACCATCATCCATGCTTTCATTACCTCGAGATTGGGCTATTGTAACGGGCTCTACGTGGGGCTACCGATGTTGACGGTTTGGAGACTGCAGCGGCCCATCTCCTTACGGGGGTAGGCCCCCATGAGCACATTACACCAGTGCTCCGGGGACTGGCTACCTATAGTCTTCCGGACCCGATTCAAGGTGTTAGTGTTGAACTATAAAGCCCTATACGGTCTGGGCCCCACCTATCTGCAGGATCGCCCCACCCCACCCCCGTGTTCTCGACCGGCCCCTGTGGTCTGCTGGGAGCGCCCTTCTTGAAGTCCCCCAAGTTGTTCAGGGGGTGACTATGGAGAGGGCATACTTGGTGGCCGCTCCTCGGCTGTGGAATTCCCTTCCGGCGGAGGCCCAGGTGGCCCCAGACCTCCCCTCCTTCTGTTGTCAGTGTAAGACTTGGCTGTTCCTCCAGACTTTTGGTGAGGGAGATGGGTGAAGGGTGGGGTTTTGGGGGAAGGGGGTTAGGTTGGAAGAGGGGTTGATTTGATTATTTTTACGTCCCCCATTGTGGTTATGTTTGTTTTAAATGTATGTTATTTTTATATTTGTAAGCTGCCCCGAGCTGCCTTGGCAGGAGGGGTGGGGTAGAAGTTGTTAAAATAAATAAAATCATAAATAAGTTAATTGCTTATACCACCAGAACCCTTCATCCAATCCTTCTGAAAGTTGGTATAGATGATAAACTTAGGGAATGGTATAAACTTTCCAAATTTCATCCACATTAGATGGGAGACAAAGATGATACATCCAGGAATGTACATATAGATGTTTGCAAAATTACATTCAACTGCTTATAAAATCAGATTTCTTTATCCAATCTTTCTGAGTTTTGATGCACATAATACCTTCTATTGGAGGTACAGTCCCTCCAAGTTCCATCCAAATATAATGAAAAGCAAAAAAGGTACAGCCGGAAATGTGTTTTCCATTGAAACTAATGGAAAGCAAAAACTAAAAAGCTGCTTCAATCTAGACACTGCTTTAATCTACATGAAAATCCAACCCTGTCACTAAAGTGAATTTAAATTCACATGTAATTTAACGTGTGCAGAGGAATCTCACCATAAGATAAACCTATGGTGAAATTCCCCTTTACAGTAACTCACCTGGTGGAGGTGGTGGCGGTGGCAGCAGCAGCAGGGGTTTCTCAAGTCGGCTCTCCATAGCTTCCTCTGGCTGCTTCAAGCCCCTCCTGATGGGGCTTTCCAGGCTCTTCCATGGGGCTGCCTTGGAAGGCCCTGCCGGGAGGGGCTTGAAGCAACCAGAGGAAGCTATGGAGGGCTTAAAGCAGGTTAGAGGAAGCTATGATATCCAGCTGCAGCTGCCCTGCAAGGCCTCGTTGGGAGGGGCTTGAAGCGGCCAGAGGAAGCTATGGAGAGCCGGCTTGAGAAGTCCCTGCTGCTGCTACCCCACATAGTGAGTTACTGGGCTGGGAGAGGGGGAGGGAGGCTTTTCCTGGCACCTCCCACCCAACCTAGCCCAATAGGGGGAAGCAGGGTAATGTGGGCGTGAATCCATTATTTTCAATAATGGAGGCATGCCCCCGATGAATGATGATGTGGGCATGCAGCCCACCACCAAACTTAGGTGTTCAGTATTTATTTATTTAAATTTCTTAATATCCGGCCCCCTCCTGCCTCAGGTAGCTCGGAGTGGCTCATAATATCAGATGATACAAAACATCTCAATATATTTTTCCTTTGCCTTCCATTTTAAATGTTTTTTCTAACTGAGAAAATCATACAGATTTGTCAGCAAGAGGTTGAGAGTTTTACACAATTTACATTATTCGCCCTTCGGACAGAAAAGATACATCAGTTAGTGTCCAATAGCCTCTGATTTTGCGATTTATCCATTCAGTGTAAGGATGTTTGTCCTGGTTGCTAAGATCTTGGGGCCTATCTTGTCTGTAATTGAGTTATATGCTCAAAGGACCAAGCCTGTTGCATTAGAGCGAATGTATCTTTAGGTTTTTCAATGTATTTGTATTAGGGCCCCTCTTGGAGGGTAGGTTTGGGAGACTGTAAGCTATGTATTTATTGTTTCCTGGTTTTTATATTTGGATTGTGGCAAAAGCTGATTCGTAATATTTATTTATTATTTATTTTCATAATTTATAACCCGCCCCTTTGATTAAAAATAAACTTTGATTGATTGATAAATAAATAAAATAACCCATCTCACCCCAGCCCACACACCCTTCCCCACCTACCTGTCTCCTTCTCCAAATGCCTGGTGGAACAATAAGGTCTTACATAGCCGCCAGAACGTAAGCAAATCTGGGCAGAGACGGGCGTCCTCTGGGAGGGAGTTCCACAGCAGTGGCACAGCCACCGAGAACACTGTGCTCTCATGGTGGCCATCCACCGACAACGTAGGACCTCAAGGAGAGTGTTCCTGGCAGACAGCAGAGGCTGGTTTAGGGCCTGGGGAATGAGGCGTTCCTTCAGATAAGTGAGACCCAGATCATGTAGGGCTTTAAAGGTTAAAACCAGCACCTTGAATTGGGCCTGGAAAACTATTGGCACCCAGTGCAGTACACACAAGACTGGAGTTATATGTTCATGCCAGCCTGACTTTGTAAGGGGGAGCTTGAATCTCACATGAAAATCAGCACGTGGGCAAGTGGCCTTAGTGACAAAGGCATATATAAATCTATGTTCTAGATTTCTTATACAAAAGGGTTTGTCACAGGTTGAAGCCTAATACTCTCGCATAGCAGATGGCAGCCCTAGGTAGTATTTTGTCCTGTGCTAGAGGGGTCAAGGTTTCTACACGTCCACATCTCAAGAGATTTTTAAAGGCGGCTAGGGCCATTCCCCTTCCTGTGGTACAGTTTCCCTTTATGGAATCTCAGTTTAGTGTTATGGGCCTTAACCCGAGTACCTTTTAAACCCTTAATGGAAGTGTTTTTGTCTTATTTGTCTTAGAAAGTGGCATTTTTAGTGAGTGTTACTTTGGCGCTCAGCACTTCAGAGCTTAGTGCCCTTTCCATTGAATGGTCTTTGTGTATCTTTAGGGATAATTCCATGATCCTGACGTTAGACAAGGCTTTTTGCCCAAAAGTGAATTTCCCTTTTCATAGAGGACATGAGTTTGTTTTGCTCTCTTTTGTCCCAATCCCTCTCATGAGCAGGAGTGGCTGTGGCATACCCTGGACATAAAAAGGGTGTTGCAGGTATACATGGACAAGTCTGCTTCTTTTAGAAGAGCCTCTTCCCTTTTTGTTGCCTACAACCCACAGCGTAGGGGTTCTAGGGTGCCAAAAACAGTGATTGCAAAATGGATCACTTCTTATATTGCTGAGGCATACAGAGTGGAGAACAGGACTCCCTTGGGGAGAATCATGGCCCACTTTCTAAGGGGTGCAGTTACCACACAGGCATTCAGGAATTATGCCCCCTATGAAGAGAACTGTAGGGTAGCAACATGGTCCTCTGTTCATACATTTATACAGCACTATAAAGTGCAGTTGTATGAATATGCTGAAGTTGCTGTTGAATGGAGGGTCCTCCAGGCAGTGCTCTAATTTTTCTGCGGTATACTGTCAATTTTTTCCGTTCAGTTTCGGCTTGTGTTGGTTATTTTTCCCTCTCAGTGTAGACTTAGGGTCCTACTTTTTTTATGTCCCCAGAGTTTAGAAGCTGTCTGTCCAGGAGATATCTCCTGTGAGAAAAGAAAATTGAGTCCTTACCTTGGGAATCTTCCTTCTACGGGGGTACTCCTGGATGGCCAGCTACCTGACCGTTTGGTTTTTTTGCTTAGTTTGAGGGACATTTTGGGTCTCTAGTTAGTGGTTTGTTAGGGTTTAGGGATGTTAGTATGGCTTGATGATCGACTAGAGCAAGATGGATTAGATCCCACTGAGCATGCTCCAAAAAGGTTGTCTGCCTCCTACTGGTCTTGGTGGGGATCTACCCCAGAATAAGAAGCTGGCTGTCTAGGAATACCTCTGTAGAAGGAAAATTCTCAAGGTAAGGACCCAATTTTGTTTTCCATGTCTGTAGAAAAATGAGCTTCAGCTATGAGGGTACCAGTAAATAAAATTGGTTATTTAAAAACCATTTGTATTTCCTGAGGAAACATGTTCTCCATGAACAAGTATTTATTTTTAGTTTGTCTGGGGGATTTTGTAAGGAATATTTCCATACTACTTGATGGCAACTGCAAGTATGTTGGTACTGTCTTCATAAACAGCTGTTGCTTCTCTTTCTGTGGCAGTCCAACACAGAAGGAGCAGCTGAATTTGAACATGGCTGCATATCTGCAAAGTTATTTTAATCCTCTTTTTAATCATGCAGATTTTTGATTCTGGTGTATGAAAGGTAATAAAGTTAATTAGTATTGAAAAAACAAAGTCTTGAAAATGTTTTGAGGAAATGACATCTTCATGTGCAAATTGAAAAGATTTGAAGCAGTGATCTACTGTTTCACATTGAAAATCTGTTGCCACAGATCAGATCCTTTCCATTGAACACATTTACCTTATGGCTAGGATTCTGGAACCTGTCATTTTTCAGCAGTTTGCAGCCTACTAATAAGCAAAATTTGTTTAAACAAGATGATAGAGGAAAAAATTAAATGTTGTAGAACTTTGGGGAGGGGGGAAGCCTCAATCTGGTAATAGGACACTTTTGCAGCTTGCAATCAGTCGCAGTAATTAAATCACAGACACAAAAGAGACTATTTTTTCCCATCCTGGCTGCATGTTATAGTTTCTGAAAATGCAAACTTTGTCATGGCACGTTCTTCTATGCAAAAACCTGATGTAAATGCTTATAAGTCAGTCCAAAACTCCTGATTCTGTACTTGGTACAGGATTGAGAGACTTTGGGGAGATGTAATTTTGCATTGCCCTCCCCATTCAGGAACCTGTTAATGCCAAAGCAATTTAGAGGAGCTGCAGTGTAAATCAAATCCTCTTTCAGATCTTCTGCTCTAGAATTTTTATTTGACACATAGGCCATTTTTACACAGACACTCTTAACACCAATAAAATGGGTGCTACATTTTATTATACGTGTTGCAGGGCAACACAGCAGCCCTGCAACATGAGCCCTTTTCACACGAGATGCCGCCACTCAGTTTCGCTGGTTGGAGGCATCTGTGTGAACACTGCAGGTGGTGGATGGGGTGCATTTTGCTTGGTGGAGGTGTCTGTGTGAACGCCATGGGCGGTGGAGGTGCGTGCATGCTCCCGTGCAACACCCATCTCCACCCACTCACGGAGCAACGGTTGCTTCGTGGGTGGGTGGAGATGGGCATTGCGCGGGAGCACGCATGCACCTACACCCACCGCCCGCGGTGTTCACACAGACATCTCCACCCAGTGAAATGCACCCCACCCACCACCTGTGGTGTTCACACAGACGCCTCCACCCAGCGAAACTGGGTGGAAGCATCTCGTGTGAAAAGGGCCCATATTGCAGGGCTTCAGTGTTGCCCTGTGGGTGCCTTGTAACATGTACAATAAAATGTAACACCCATTTTATTGGCGTTAGAGTGTCTGTGTAAAAAGGGCCATAGTTTGTTTGTTTCCAGTGCTTCATGAAAAGCTCATTTATCTAATGCAAACTACATTAGTTTAACATATTGGATTTTAAATTATATGTAAGTGGTCGCAATCCCATGCCCTGCAGATTGTGATCCCATACCCTGTGGATTGCGTTAGCTGACTGGGGAGTCAGTGTCCAAAGATGGCTACTTAAGCAGGGACCGGACAACTGCAGTTTTAAGAATGTTCAACACCCTCCCCTCCCGGAGGGAGGTGTTGACAAAACCTCAGCCAGCAACAGCCCCAGTGTCTCCCCGCTCGCTTTCACCAGCCAGGACGGACAAGGATCTAGTTCACAACTGGTTGCCCTCGCCACCCCGAACACCTCCCCCCACATCGGTGGGTGACACCAATTGAAACTGATCCAAATAAACAAAACAAGACTTAGCTTCCATAACCTCAAACTCTGATTCTGCAGGTAAAATGGCAGCACCCAAGTCGTGAATATGAGCAATTTTGTCTGGGAGCCATATGCAGTTCATGAACTGCAGTCTGGCCACCCCTTTTTAAACAGCATTAAGTGGACAATCTTCATGTTAGTCAGGTCGTAGGATCTCTGCCCATCTGTGTTTGGTTTTATTTTTTGCAATGATTTTTCCTTCTGTTCCCCACATAACTTGGCAGTATAGCTCATCTGTTTAGCATGAATGAATAGTATATCCTGAAATGCAAACTTGTATTATTGGGGATCATTCTTCTTGAATACTGATTCAGGAGTAGTCCTTAGAATTTAACCCTGTGAGTAGAGGCAGCGGTCTGTCTATGTTTTTGGCTCTGATACTGATGATGAATTGGACATATACATTGCATTGTTGTTGAAGGTTTTTGTTTGTCTCCTCCCATCTATACCCAGTAAGGTGTTAGTAGCCAATATCTTAAAGTTTTAATACTTTGTTTCATTTGGAGACAGGATTGCCATTTTACAGATTTTTATGGCTGAACCTGAAGTGTGTGTGTGTTTAGCTCTAAACATTCTTACGGTAATGGCTCTTAAAATCATGACATCTTTTAAATATGTGTTGGGAGAAAAATAAACTGTCTATGAAAATTGTGTGATTTTAAAAAAAGTCATAATTCCTGACCTATTGGGTCTACAGAAGATTGTTTTATTGCATTGAAAAGATTTTTAAAAAAATCAAAACCTATCCATAAGTTCACAGTATTTCTAACCCCTAGCCTTGATGTTTCGTGTGGCTTTTTTTCTTTCTGAACTCTCGCTTGCTCATTGGTCTTGTAGTGGGTTTTGGCATTGGTCCAGAATGGAAAATATCAAGGGTAATTTTCATTTTCATGTGTGCTTCCATTGTACCAAAGGCTACAGAGCTTTTACAGGTAGGCTGCAGCACTTGCAAGCAAATGTGGTCATACGTATAAAACTGCTTAGAAATAAAGAAAACCTACTTTCTAAAAATCAGGTTCTTACTGAAAATTATTTTCACTACAGAATTAAAAGTAATATGAATATTTGAATAAACTGAAATTCTGTGTGGTATTTAGCCTCATTAGCCAACTGATTTTTCATTTTTGTCTTAAAGATAGAGAACCTAGATCCCCGAGGAATTCAGCTGTCTGCTTTGTTTATGAGCGGTGTGGACATGGCACTCTTTGCAAATGATGCTTGTGGACAGCCAATCCCCTGGGAGCATTGCTGCCCATGGATGTATTTTGATGGGAAGCTGTTCCAGACCAAGCTCATCAAAGCAAGCCGGGAGAAAGCTCCTCTCCTTGACCTCTGTGATGGTCAGGTATGTTGTTTCTGCCAGGGCATGAAATTTTGATCGAACTCAGGGAGTAAAAAAAAAAATTCAGTTGCCAGACTTTATCCTCATATTAAACTGTTCTTGCCCCACTACACCCCTGAACCAGTCATGACCCTCAGTTTTCTGGGTGCCAATGGCTCTCAGGCACTTGCAAATTTCGTGCCCTGGTTTCTGGAATACTGAGATCTGGGATGTATATTGAGTGTTCATTAATGTTTAACGTCATTTCTCAGCTTGCTTTGGTGCATGTGTCATTTGTGCTTAAAATGTAGGGAAAATAGACCATGGACATTAAGGTTCTGGTGAGGGAAGGATTCCCACAGCACTAAATTTAAAAAGTATGCATATAAAGTTTTTGCAAGATGAACAGGGTTGGGGTTTTTTGGGGGTGGGGGGTTGTGGTGGCTGTCGTGTTTTTGTTTTTAAGTACACACATCTTCAGGTATTTACTAGTTACTTAGGAACCAGGGATTGGGAACCTTAGGCCCAAGTGTCAAATGCAGCCCAAGGCTATATTTGATGTGCACCCTGAATTCAGTTGCTACCCCCAAGCACTGAAAAATCGAGTTCAGGGTACAGGAATAGAGATGAGGGTATACTTACAAGGATAAGCAACAAATTAATGATCTGGACCCTTCGGCTCTTGAGAGCACTCCAGCCTCTATGTGGTCTTCAGAGCTTGTACTAATTTTCATTTGGTTCCACCCCTGACTTAAAGAATGCACATGAATTCTATTTATCAAGTTTTTTATGCATGAAATTGAAATGTGTATATTCCTGAGGTAATGGGAAAACTGACTAGATCTGGCTCCTCCGTTTGTTGCTTCATAGCACAGTGGCATCTGCTGTGCAGCAAGATGGCAGCATAGTTCAAAAAGGAAAAATTTCAAAGAAACAAAATCCTGTCCCCAGTTGATTTGACAGAGGATTAAAAAGGGTAAAGTCAGACTTACAACACCTATGCTAAAAAGAATTAGCTATATTATGTTAAATTGATATCTTAGTAGAAATGAAAAAACAAACATGCTATAGGTAGCACTCAAAAATCTGCAGTTATTGCCTATGCTAGCTTTACTTCCATTTTATTTTTTAAACAATAAAAAATACTGCAAAAGGAGAGCTTTTGTTTCTGGGAAGTAGAGATTTGTCTGAACACAACTATGGGTCTTTTTAAACGTGACAATGCTGAGCATCGCCACACTTTTATCCTGCTCGGGGTGAGAGCCCTCACCCTGGACAGGAGTAGGCCCGTCCACCGAGCAAACATGCCAGGGCTGGGAAGAGGGCAGGGAGGGACCATGTCTGCACGGCTCCTCCCCCTGCGCTACTCAGTGTGGCCTGGCCCCCACCCAGAAAAACTCTGGCCACTAGTTGGAGTTAGGTAGAGTGGGCCATCCGATGTGATGGCGCACCCTACCACAGGCTGGGGTAGACTTTCTTGGACCGTGGCAGGGCTAACTCCAGGATGTGCACTGGTAGGGAGACCAGTGCACAACCTGGAGTTAATCCTGCTGTTGTCCAGGGTATGTTTGTTCCCGCCCACAGCAAACATCTGGTGGGCAGGAACAAATGTGACACCACCATGGGTGGCCACGAAGCATAGCCACCCATGATAGCATCATTTCTGAAAACATCTGTATTTGTACATTACCCTGTATTTGGAGCTTTCATGTGAATTGGTGCAATATAAGTGGTGAGACATCTCTGATCTGTCGATCTGAAAATTAATAAATGGGAGAAACATGATTTTGTACCAGCCTCTTCCCACATTCTGTAGTGCTGCAAGAACAACCTGTGTAGCCCAAATATAGGATTTTTACGCTTTGTACCTTTTTCTTTGTAGTCTGAACAAGCTGCCAAGGTTGAAAAGATGCGTCAAAGCATCCTTGAAGGTTTAAATTTCTCCCGGCAAAACCATCATCTCCCTTTCCCTCCTCCACCTGCTATGCCTTTCTACCCAGCTTCTATGTATCCTCGTCACTTTGGGCCAGTCCCACCACCTCAGGGCAGGGGCAGAGGCTTTGCTGGTAAGTGAGCCATACAATCTATAGCCCTGGCATACACTCTACATAAAATATTTCCATGTCATTCACATTCCAGTATTGTAATTAATCGTCAAATTACTTTAATAAGAATAGTATAGTAAGTGGTCAGACTATTGTCCATGTTTTAGGAGGGGTCACTTTATTTTTATTTATTTATTTTGTCTGTGTCCTAGGAAGTACAGAGCCTTTAGTAGTCAAGTTCCAGGAAGGTTCTGATAGAAATACTTAAAAGGAGGCAAAAATGCAACCTGTAGCAAATTTTGATACTCGCAAATACATTCCATTAGAGGTCTGAACCATTGTGGTTTCTGAGAGCAGATTTAATAATAATTCATGTAAAAGGGAATGCTCTGTTTTCCCTCAAGCCTAAGTATTTGTGCCAATACAAACTGCCTGGGACACTTCTTTGATGCAGAAAGAGAAGGGGAAATAGGTTGGCAAAGGAATAGAAATGATATTGAACCTGCGCCCTGTATTAAAATAAAACAGATTTGTAAATGTGTGGTTTAATTTCAGAAGGAACAAGGCCAGCATTTATTTTCTAATTTCACTTAACCTCGGCTGTCCCTAGAGGAAACACAGGAGAACACTGAATGAACTTTTCTATGCTATTTCTCTACTTGATTCCCTTCCTCAGACTAACCCCAAATTCAAAGGGAATGCAAGGGGATTCCATTTTATAGTTGAAAAAATGGACAGATATTTGAGGTGAGGCTTGCACCTCAACATGGCTGAGGCAGTGCAGCTTTTTGGGTCTCAGTTCACATGTATATTTACTGCTCTCAGTAAAAGGCAGTTCCCTAGAGTGTTCAGAGAGTCACAGGCCAAGTTACTGCTTCTCTCTGGATAGGATCCTCTACAACAGGCAATGAGTTGCTACTGTAATTTCATCAGCCTCTAGCTTGGGCCTAGGGACTACCAGGTTGCTTTAATTTCTTCGGTTGTAATCTTGGTCCCTTTTATAATCAATGGAAGTTAAGGATATAAGGAGCTGCCTGAGTCAGACCAGTATTGTCACAACCTGACACAGTAGCAGTTTCAAATCCAGCTCTCCAGGGACTCCGGCAGAGGCCTCACCCAGGCGTGCTACCATAGATCCTGAATTGCGGATGCTGGAGATTGAACTTGGGACCTTATACATGCAACGCATACGTTCTATCACCTGAGCCATGGCCATTGGCTTCAGTGGGAGATGGATTGCACCTTTTGGCTGCTGAACCAGCTGGCTGTTATAGTCTTGTGTTTAGAAATGCAGTGTTCGCTGTGACCAAAAGGCACATGCCAGCTGCTTGTCTTTTCAGGGGAAATCCCATGTACCTGGCCCCCCTTCACAGTTTTCCCCCTGTCTTTCTTTACCCTGGGTCTTGCAGGAGTCTATGGCTTTGGAGGCCCTTATGGGGAAACAGTAGCAACAGGCGCTTACCGGGCCTTCCGGGTGACAGCTGCAGGAGGATACTCCGGAGCCCTGTCTGGCAATGACGGCAACAGGACTAGCAAGTTTCAGGGCGGTAATTATACCCAAAACCTTTTTGTTAGAGCTACTGGCAACAACTTCCTTCACTTCAGTCTGGTCTGGAGCTTCCCACTGACTGCCAGTTTTTCTCTTTCCCTAACTGCCTTCAACTGTCACTCTTCTAGAACCTACTCCCCAAACTGGTGTGGCTTCACTCACTAACTGCCATCTATTCTATTAGACTCTTCTCCTCTGGTCCCAGTGACACAGTGGCCTCAGTGCCCACCGGCCTCTTAGATTAGCAGACCAAATCTGAAAATGTCTTAATGTGTATTTCTGCCTCTTGTATTTCTAAAAGGTAAGATGTGTCACCAAACAAATTTTTGAATACGTTAACTTGTTTTATAAAATTAGAGGACAATAAAAGCTCTCAATTAATTAGTTGATGCTAATTCAGCCTTCATTTGTGCCTCATGCCAGCTTCAGATTTTTGGCATGAGAGCTAATTTGTAAGGATATTTTCCGCCATTGTTTAACCCATGAATTTCACTTTGACTATAGGAGTCTCTCAAACTACTTCTTTAACATCCAAACTTTTATTTTTTAAAAAACAAAAAACCTAACACTTATGGCTAATAGTAACCTGCAAGTGTAAACCAGCACACTACTAAAACTGAATGAATAGCCAAGAGAGAGAAAAATGAGCCTTGCTTATTTTTCTGGTGCTATAGTTATTAGTATCTTAACCTTGCAGCCTAACTATAACATCGATGCTGCCATTCTAACCCTTCCACTGCTGTAGTCTAATCAATTTGTGTCTAATGTATGTGTCATTACTGGGAATACTCTGTCCTCTGCTAACATTATTTTGTAATGCTTTAGATTTTCTTTTTCTGAGCTATACAAATACTTTCTTAGTTACTTGGGTAATAGTGCTTGCTTTTTAATTCTGTCCTTAAAAGAAAAGGAAGGTGCTACTAGGAGTAGTGTTTGCAATTAAGATAGTAAGCTGGACGTTCCCAGGGGTGTTAATGGTGGGTTTGGAATAAACTTTATTCCAGCAGCAATGAAGATAGATCGGTTTAACAGACTGTCAAATATTTTCCCCTTCCTTTCCCTTATTCTGGTATTTAGTTAACATCCAGTAGTAAAGTTAGGACAATCCAATGTAAAAATAATTCCTCCCCTAGTCATGTCCATATCACCACATTTGTTTTAAAATACAAACACTCCATTTTTGCCAAATTTTCCTTCAGTATTTTTATTCAAAATTCATTTATTTAAAATCAAAAGTTCCTAGACTTAAATGCTGATCATAATTTAACAACCTCATGAAAATTAGTTTTACAATGTGAAAAGGAAGCTGTGAATGTAGTGAAAGCTGACAGAGCATATTTTCCATTCATTTGGAGCTTTAACTGTATAAATACCAAGAACAATGTGTGGCTTTGCTCTTTTGTGCAGGAGTCCAACCTATTCCTTCTCAGGGAGGGAAACTTGAAATAGCCGGCACTGTTGTTGGCCACTGGGCTGGAAGCAGACGTGGCCGAGGAGGTAGAGGGCCATTTCCACTACAGGTAGTTTCTGTTGGTTGACCAGCAAGAGGGTAAGTGCAAGGCATAGAAACAGTTCTTCTTATAATTCAGTGATCTGAAGTCCCTGAGAATCCAGGAAGGGGAAGTGGGTGGAAACAAGATGATTGGGTTTAGTGTGTTTGGAGCTGCTTTCTCTTTTCACAGGATGGACGGAACGGATGGGTTATGTCCCTACTGAGGCCGCTTGTACATGAGATGGGAGTGGGATGGGACTAACGTGAGCTGAAATAAGGCCAGGGGAATCGCGGGAAGCTCCACTCATGTGGGGGTTTTAGCCCGTTTCTGGCACAGTTTCTGTCACGGATTACACTGCTCAAAAACTAGCCCTGTAATCTGTGACAGAAATTGCGCCAGAAACTGGCTAAACCCCCCCCCACACACACACACACGAGAGCGGCGCTTCCCACGATTCCCCCAGTGTGATTTCTGCTCACGCTAGTCCTTCCCATCTTGTGTACAAACCTCATTCAGCAGAAGACAGGATCCAGATTGACAGCTGCTGCTAGTGGGAGCAGCATACCCCAGCCTGCACCAGCTCCCCAGTCTGCTCCTGCCTTGCTAGAGAGCAGGAAACAAGGTCCTTTGCTCCCTCAGGTAGCTATTTAGGCTATAGGTTTTTGTTTCCACTTTTTGTTTTGTTATTGGTTTTGGGGGCAAGTCCCCCTCACCCTCCTCTCAGGAAGACAAGGCTCTGAGTTTTGTGGCAGAAGTGAGCCGGCATTGTCCTTCCCCCCCCCAGTTTTGTCCCTCTCCCTTCTTTAGTCTTCTCGGGGGTGGGGGGGGGGCTTGTTTGGGGCGGGGGGAGTAACGGCTACTGAGAGCTTCTTCTCACTCTTCCATCACTGGCATTAAAGGAAGTTTGAACAGGGGTGGCAGTAGCACGCAGCCATGGTCAGGCTGTTTCCTGTCTTTTTTTTCCTGAGGTGAGTCTGCCTCCTCCTATCTGCCTCTCGCCTCTCCTGCACCCCCTGGGGCAATAATGGCTCCAGTGGTGGGAAATCTTGGTAACTGGATGCCATGAGGTGTTTCTACTCTGTCCCCAGGTACCAGAAGCAGCTGGTTAGTTTACCCAAGGTTGCCACAGCAGCAGCTAATCTAGCTAAGTCCGCTGCCAGGTGAGGGCGGGGGAGCTATCCAAAGGACCTGTTAGATAGGAGGGTAGATATTACCCTCAGTAATAACTTCGAAACATCTTCCTTAGCTATTCAGGCCACAACCTCAGCCTCAAGCTTCAGCAGAGCAGTTTTTCTATGGTACTCCCTTAGAGAAGACAGAGGTGAAGGAGTTGATAGACCGCTTCAAGAAGCTCTCCCTCACAGTGGCCTATGCCTCTCGTGTCACCTTAGACTACAGCTGTACACGCGAGCTATGGCAACGAACATAGTGGCTCGATATTCCGTCTGGCTTAGACCATGGAAGGTGGTCCTTCCTTCTACAACTGCCCTTTCTGGAGCTTGTTGTCAAGGTGACAAACTTTTTGGTTAAGCAGTAGACAGTGCTCTTACCTCAGTGCCAGAGAAACAGAAAGCACTGCCTCAATCTCACAAAAGCAGCACCTAGGAGTTGTTTATCCTTGTCCCTGCTTTTGGGGCCAAAGAAGTCCTTGGCCACATAGCAAGCAGAACCCAGCCAGATACAGGTGACAAATGCAAAAGAGTCTACAGAACCAGTCCAGCTTCAGAAAAAAACAGCCTGGCTCCAACAGGCCAAACCAGTGATTCCCCTGTCTGGCAACATCCCACTCTCCTTGGAACTTCTGATCAAGGGGAAGCTACAACACTTTACAGACCAGTGGATGACATAATCATTTGATGACTGGGTGAGAGAGACAATTTCTCGGGGGAACTCAGTAGAGTTCACCTTCCCCCGAAGGATCATCTTCTGTCTTTTCCCACATCAAGGGATCTGGCCAAACATCTACTTAGGTTGGGAGTAATTCAACACCTAGTGCACATAGGAGCTATAGAGGTGGTACCTACATCCTAGAGGTATATTGCATTATCTACTCTTTTTTTCTTCATAGTACCCAAAAAGAGCAGGGACATCAAGACAATCCTCAACCTCCCTCAAATCTGTGAATGAAAGTGAGAAGCACAAGAAGTTCCACATGGGGATTCTTAGGTCCATCATCAGCATGCTCCAGCCAGGGGACTTTCTGTAATCCTTTGACTTGCAGGAAGCTTACCTGCATGTCCCCATTTGTCAGGTCCATGACAAGTTTCTCTGTTTTGCCTTTGATAGCAACAACTATCATTAGTTAGTTAGTTTATTAGGATACTAGCTTTCGCCATGATCCAAAACACACGAAGATACAATACAAAAAACAACTATCAGCTCCAAGCTCCCCCATTCAGCCTCTTGTTGTCACCCAGGATGTCCACAAAGATCCTGAGTGTCCTGATGGGATGCCTTTCGGAACACAGTATACATGTGTACCCCTTCCTTGACAACCATCTTCTATGATCCCCCATTGGGTTGTCCTACTACTACTAATCATTTCTGTGGCACTACTATGCGTACGTAGAGTCACAGATTTTGGAGACAGTCCCGGCCCGGAGGGCTTATAATCTAAGATGGGCACTGGTGAGGGGAACACAGTAGGAGAGAGATACACATATTTCCATTTTACAGATGGGGACCTGAGGCTGAGAGGTTGTGACTTGCCCAAGGCCACCCAGTGAATTCATGGCTAGGGCAGGATTCAATTCCTGGCTTCCCAGGACCAAAGAAGCACCTTATCTACCGCATCACGCTGGCTCTTTAGACTGAGAGGTTGTGACTTACCCAGTGCCACCCAATGAGTTTATGGCTAGGGTGAGATTTGAACCCTGGTTTCTCAGGTCCAAGTCCAGCACCTTATCCACTACACCACATTGTGGCTCTGATGGGGAAACAGCATGTTTGTCTGACCATGGTGTGACTAGAGGCCCCTGACTTCCTGATCAACAGAGGAGATAGCTTTATGACCCTCAGTCTCTTCTGTATCTGCAGGTGATGTTGCTTATTGGCTTAGATAGGATTTTTCTGTCAGGGGAAAGTCCTCAGGTCCCTGCCGCCAGGGAAGAACAGAAAAACAGAACAATCTGGCCTCCTGACTCCCTGGGAGCAGGTCTGTCTCCATCGTTCCTGGGGGGCCGCCTGCAAGCCTTTGCCTCCCAGTGGGATGCAACGACGTCGGACGACTGGGTCAAACAGACCATCAGGGAGGGCTACACTCTCAAACTGGAGTCGTGGCCACGAAATCTGTTCAGACAAGTGCCTATATCCAGGCTACCCATCAAAAGAGCCCGGACCGAAGACGCCATCAATCATCTCCTAGGCATAGGGGCGATAGAGGAGGTCCCCTCGCCAGAGCGGTTCTCAGGTGTGTATTCCATCTTCTTCACGTCCATCCACGAGCCTCATATATAACACCACTTAGAGGGCATTCCAGGATTGGGCACCATCACGTCAAGTTCCCCCGCTGAAAACTCGAGTGCCGGAAATATTAGCCTTCTTACAGACTGGATTGGACAAGGGCATATCTACCAACGCATTCAGATGACAGGTGTCGGCACTGGCAACAGTCCTAGCTGTACCAGGACACGAGACTCTGGGAGCTCATCCCCATGTCCGATGGTTCCTGAAGGTGGCCACCTCTCTGAATCCGGCAACTAGACACAGATTCCCGTTGTGGAGCCTCAACATCGTACTGGAGGCACTCCAGGGGCCGCCGTTCGAACCACTTCACCAGGTGCCCATGAAGGTCCTTCCCTTTAAAGTAGCTTTCCTGGTGGCGATTACATCAGCAAAGAGTCTCGGAGTTGGCAGCCCTGTCGGCGGACCCAGAGTTGTGTCGTTTCGATAAGGACAAAGTGTCCCTCCGCTTCAGTCCATCCTTTGTCCCGAAAGTGAACACGACTTTTCATGCTAACCAGGACATAGAGCTCCCCTCCTTCTGCCCCAATCCCCAACATAGCAGGGAAGTGGGCACAAGTTAGATGTACGCAGGGCCCTTAAAATATACCTAAACAGAGTTAAGGAATTTAAAATAGACTCGGCCCTCTTTGTCGCTTTCCGACAACACCAGAAGGGGAAAAAGGTATCCTCTGCCACCATAGCCAGATGGCTGAGAGGGTGTATTGCCCTTGCATATGAGACCAAGGGGCTGCTAGTTCCCATTGAAGTAACGGCTCACTCCCTTCGCAGTGCGGCCGCTAATGCAGCCCTGTTACAGGGAGCCTCCCTGGAAGAAATTTGCAGAGCTGCCTGTTGGTCATCTCTACATACCTTTACAAAACACTGTAGGATCAATACATGGGTTTCAGCACAGACAGCCTTTGGGCGTCGGGTGCTGCAGAGGGTTCTGGCATGAGTCCGAGCATTTTCCTGTGGCGGTGGGCATCCATGTTCCCTCCCTTTAAGGGGACACTGCTTCGGTATAGCCCAGCACGGCCTGCCTGCCTCCACAGGAGAGAAAGAGAGAGGAAAATTTGGTACTCACCCTGTGAATTTTCCTCCTTCTTTCATGGGTGAGGCAGGCAGTCCGGCCCACCCACATGGATGCTTGGTCTCATTCTTCCCCACACACGCAGATGGGGAGGCCCAAGGGGTAAGGAGATTCCAGAAGTATGATCTAATCACAAGCTCAAGGTTCTTGGAGCTAGAGAGTACCCCCCCTTTTCAGCGGGAGGGCTCCCGGCGTTTTTACTTAACAAGTTCCTAAAAGGTTGAGTTTGTTGTAATTTAGGGTTACCTCTTATTTTACGGGGGTCAACACAAAGTTTAGCTGAGGTAGTCACTAAACTGGGCTAGCAGGGCTGGGGTTGCTCCTCCCCTAGGTCCTGACAGCTAATCAAAGACCTGATCCTACCTAGTTCCTGAGTTGGAGGAACAAAGCCCAGCACGGACTGCCTGCCTCCTCACAAGAGAAGAAGGAAAATTCACAGGGTGAGTACCAAATTTTCCTTTTTCTAGTACTCAAAGAAGCAGGGTCCTGGAGAGTGGTTTTGGACTTGAAACAGTTAAACAAAGCAGTAAGACCACAATGGTTCAAAATAGAGACAGTAACCTCCATATGTCAGAGCCTAAGGGTGCGGGACTGGATGGCTTCCCTAGACCTTCAGGAAGCATATCTCCATATACCAATTTGGCAACCGCACAGGAAGTGGCTCCGTTTTTGCTACCAAAACAGACACTACCAGTTCAGGTCTCTCCCGTTCAGTCTGTCGTCCGCTCCAAGAACATTCACCAAAGTTCTGATACCTCTGGTAGCGAATCTCAGGCAGGAGGGGATCCATCTGTACCCCTACCTCGACGACCTACTGATCAAAGCTCACTCCCACACAAAGATCCTAGCGAATGCGGACAGAACGATAATCTATCTCAATCCACATGGCTTTCTGATCGACAAGGAGAAGAGCCATCTCTCCCCAACACAGAGACTGGAATATCTGGGTGTAATCCTAGATACAATCTTAGGAACCGCCTTCATTCCACCTCTCAGACAACACAGGATTCAGGCTCTAATCCGCCTCTTATACCATCAGAAGAGAGCAAGATTAAAAAATCTGGCCCAGCTCCTAGGTCTCCTGGTGTCACGTACCAGGCAGGTACAGTGGGACTGATTTCACCTCAGGCCCTTGCAGCTGCTGCTGCATCCTGTGCAGCTAGAGCTCACGCGTTAACCATTCCACGAGGTTTCACTCAATCAATGTCTTGGTGGTTAAGGACAGAAACATTTGCCACAGGAACTCCCTTAACCAGAACTAAGTCAAGAGGTGGTGACCACAGATGCCAGTCTAACGGGATGGGGAGCACACTCTAGTCCCAAATCAGTACAGGGTCTCTGGAGCAGGAGGGATCAGTCTCGCAGTATCAATTTCCTGGATCTGAAGGCAGTCAGGTTAGCCTTACAACACCTAGACCAAACTCTCCACAACCGACACATACTAGTGTATACAGACAATGTAACAGCCAAGGCTTATATAAACCACCAAGGGGGCTCCAGAGCTCCAGCTCTACACAGAGAAGCGGTGAGGTTATTCTCTTGGGCGCAAGGGAACCTCCTGTCTCTAAAGGCACTACATATAAGGGGTCAAAACAACACACAGGCAGACTGGCTCAGCCGAACATCAATCGATCCCCATGAATGGACCTTGTATTCAAGGACATGGTGATGAGATTCGGTCTTCCGAGGGTAGACTTATTCGCAAATTGAGAAAACACTCAGCTACCAAACTTCATTTCCAAGATGCCGTGCAGGACAGCAATGGCTGTGGACGCGCTAAACCACTCTTGGCCAAAGGGTCTACTCTCTGCCTTTCCTCCTATACCACTGATAGCGAGGACAGTGTCAAAACGTATCAGGGAACAGGCTTTCCTACTTCTGATAACTCCATGGCGGCCAAGAAGACCATGGTTTTCAGACTTGATAGAGTTCAGTATCACTCATGTGAAGACCGGATCTTCTCAGCCAGGGCCCGATAGTATGCGAGAACCTGCACGTATTAAGACTGACAGCGTGGCTCTTGAACGCTCAGCCTTAAAGAAAAAAGGCTACTCAGACACAGTCTTATCAACCCTGCAACAAGCTAAACGACCAGACACTAGAAGGGCCTATGGGGCGACTTGGAAAACGTTTGCCCTGTGGGCAACCCAGAGGGGTTATGATCTCTGTAAATCGGAGATCGCAGTCATTTTACAATTCTTACAGGACGGGTTAGATAGGGGTCTGAAACCTAATACTCTGGCAAAACAAGCAGGAGCAATTGACTCAGTGCTCAGAGCGGTTGCGAATAAATGGGTTTCATCCCATAAACATGTGAAACAGTTCTCAGTTCTTGAGGGCAGCTAGGGCAATTTCTCTTCCAGTGGTACATAGATGCCCCTCATCGAGCTTAAATCTGGTGTTAGATGCTCTAACAAAGCTGCCTTTCGAACCATTAAGTCATGTATCCTTATATATGCTTTCCCTAAAAGTGGTATTCCTGGTTGCAGTTACATCAGCTAGGAGGGTCTCAGAATTAGGTGCTCTCTCAATGGAAGATAATTTTTGTATCTTTCAGGAATAGTCAGTGATTCTTAGGACAGACCAGACCTTTATCCCTAAGATCAATTCGTTATTCCATAGGGCCCAGGAGATTGTTTTACCCTCCTTCTGTCCTAATCCAAAACACCCTAAGGAAAGGATATGGCACAAGTTAGATGTGCGGAGGGCTCTAAAAATATACCTGGCTAGAACTAGAGGTATTAGATCCACTACAGCGCTGTTTATCAATATCAGACCAGAACAGGGCGGTTCGAAAGCTTCAAAGACGCTTTTATCCAAATGGGTGAAGCAGTTCGTTGTCGAGGCTTATAAGGCAAAGAACAAGGTCCCTCCTATCCAGATATGGGCTCACTCGGTAAGGAGTGTGGCTACCTCATATGCTTTTAAGGAAAGAGCCTCCTATGGGGAAATTTGCAGGGTGGCTACCTGGTCCTCCCTGCATAATTTTGTCAAACATTATAAACTCCACGTGTTCAAATCTGCAGAGGCGGCGTTTGGCAGAAGGGTATTGCAGGCGGTGCTGGAGTCTCCGGATGTTGTTTGTTCCCACCCTTAGGGATGTACGGCTCGGGTATATCCCATGCGGAGGATTAGCTGGAGACAGAGGGAGAAAGGAGAATTGGTCACCTACCTCGGTGAATTCCTTTCTCCTCTGTCTACGGATAATCCTCCGACCCATCCTGCCAAACAACATTGGGGATAACCACAGCAAAAAGAAAAACGGGGAAAAAAAAGGTAATAGGGTCTCTAGCCCCAGTTAGGGGGATTCATAGGCTACACACGGTTCCTGTTTTAGGCATAGATGTTAAGACCTCTGTTAACAGGCAACAATAATCTGCTGACAAGTTTTCAAGTTTTGTTTAAGGACTATGCCCTCGGCTAGGATATGGACTGAGGAATGCTGGGGGATAGCTTTTCACGCAGGCGCAGTAAAGCGTTTCTTCTTCTGCCTCCCGGCGGCCATCCGCAGAGCTACCCATGCGGAGGATTATCCGTAGACAGGAGAAAGGAATTCACTGAGGTGAATTTGAACACGTGGAGTTTATAATGTTTGACCAATTCCCCTTTCTCCAGGAAGTGGGGTCTTAAAATGGGTCTTGAGGAACATACTGCTGTAGTATCTGCTGTGGAGGCCAACGTTCGTTTTCCTTGCACCCTCATGTTAGGGGATTCCTCAAGGCAGCACAGCTCACCTGCCGGTTCTCCACTTGGAGGCTGAATGCTATCCTCAAGGCTTTGATGCAGGCCCCTTTTCAGCTGCTTCTGCAGATGTCCATGACCTTGGCTTGCAGAGTCTCGGTGTTGGGGACTTTTTCTTCTGACTCAGAACGAGATATTAAATGTGGAAAAAAAACAACTACATTTTTCATGAAGACAAGGTAGTCTTTGTGGAAAAATGCATATAGAAGGCTTACAAGGCCTTGCAAGTTCCTCCTGTGGGAAATGCTGTGCATCCTCTTGGATTTTGGTGCTCCTGGGTAGGGTGTTGATGAAGGAAATCTGCAGAATGACTACCTGGTCCTCTGCTCATTCCTTCACATGTCACTACAGGGAGGACACTCTAGCATCCGCTGTAGCAGCTGTTGGGTGCTTCAGAGAATTGTGACTTAACCCGCTTGGGAATTGGACCCATCTGGGGCAAGACTTCCTTCTTTTGGACTAGTGGGAATTCACCCTCCCTCATCAGTTCTGACTGTTCACTCTGAAAAGAGAGAGAAGGGGAAATTTCCTTCCCTGTGAATTTTCATTTTTCTCTTGAAGCAGGGTGAATAGTCAGCCACACCCATGTTAGCTTCTACTTCTGAGGATCAGGCAGGGGGGTTGAGTAGAGTCTGGGGGCTTCTTTCTCAACTCCTTTTTCCTGTCTCTGCCTGTTTTTTCAATCTCATTTTTTTTACTGTTCAAATTATAATCTTGTTTCTGGTTTTCTAAGTTAGCTTTGGCAGCCATGTCCTGGGGAGCTCGTGCAGGGGTATGCTTCACCCTCTAGCAGTGGCTGTTGATCATTTGGATCCTGACTTCCGCTGAGTGTGTAGGGACATAACTTGTCAGTTCTGACTGTCCATCCTGCTTCAAGAAAAGAACAGAAATTCACAGGTAAGGAAATTTCCCTTTTTCATGCTTGGATTACTCTGCAACTTGTTTGTAAAATATAGTGCCCTCAATAACAGTATTGCTGCTACTCAGGAGCACAAGAAAGGACCTTATCAGTAATGCAACTAAATAAAAGCATCCCATGAATCTTTTCTCATTCAAAGTATGTACATTTTTGTTCTGTAGGAACTCGCTTCAGCTAACTAAGGGCGAATTCACACGTGCAGAAATTATCTGGATTTTTTAAAACTGGTTCTCAATAGTTCGCTGTTAACAAGTCCTGTTGCATTCACATGCATGCCATACCGGTTTTAAGTACAGCGAAATAATGCATTCAGACCTTCTTGTAGTGCGCGCTTACCCGGCTGCTCAGTGCGTTTCAGTTACAGGAAGTGGCCTGTGGGGAGCCAGAAGGTTGCTACTTTGTAAACAACATTCTTTGAGATGGCTCTAAACATTCTCACAATACACAACCTTCCAGCCAACATGGATTTTTTTTCCTTGTATGTTTAGAAAGGGTTGGAAGGAATGGTCATTCTGAAGGGTAGAGTGCTTTTTATACTAGAGAAGCTGAGACCATCATGTGGTCTATTATTTGAAGAGGGTGAACATGCACAACCCAGTTATGAGAATGTTCGGAGCCAACTCAAAGAACGTTGCTTGCAAGGTAGCAACCTTCTGCTTTATCTCGCAGTCCGATCGGAGGGGGTGCCCCCTGCTTTCCTGCACCGGACTTCTAGACTGGGGAGCGGGGGGGGATCAGGGAGTAAAGAGGGAGAGCCTGAGGCTGCTGGAAAGAAGCCCCTCGCATAGTGAGGCGTGCTGCTTCTCTCCCTGGTTTCTTTCCGGTATCCCGCTGCTGCTACTGCTGCAGCACTACGGCAGAGGCAGATGATTGAAAGTCCCTTGGAGGGAAGAACTTTTTTGGGGAGAAACTGGCTGCAGCCTGCACCCAGCGAGGCAACTACAAGGCTCCAGCTGGTCTCACTGCTTCCGGTAGGGAAAACAGCGCACTTGGAAGCACGGTTGCATTCACATCAGAAAAGATTTCACACCAGTTAAAACCAGTACGATGTTGCTTTCACACTGCTGTTAAGTGCGGATTTATTGAAAACGGACAGCAAAAAGGTAGGTTTGAGTAGCTTTGAAAGTCGGATTTCTTTAGTGCGATATTGACCGCATTTAATCGAATTTATGTGTTCAGACATGCATGAAACATTCGTTTTTAAAAAAAATTCGCAAAAATCAGAACGTCTGAATCCCCCCTTAGTCCTGTAATTCCCCAAGCTTGAACCAGCGCTAGGCCTGGGTCACTAAATGAACACTGCAGCAACTTCACATTTTTAAAATTTGGTCTCTTAAACCAAATTTTCTTATGACTGGTACTTCGTGGGTGGGAAGGGTTCACTGAGAATAATAGAGGCTTGGTTATGAAATAGAAATCTAGCCATTTTAATGCTGGAAAGACAAGATTTTAGAGTACAGTTTAACATGTATATATACTTAGTAAAATCTACAGTTCTTTTTGAGGGCCTCTGTACATGAGCCAACTAGCGTTGCTGCCTTTTTGCATGATGTGCATGTTAATTGTTGGAGCGCTGTGTTAGAATATGCCTTTGTCTTAGTTGTGTGTCTACTGAAGTTGCAAGCAGAACTGTCTTCGCAACCACATCATTTCAATATTTGTCAGTAGGCTGAGACCTCCACCCCAGGGTTAGACTTTTTGGGTCACTTCATCTGCTTTATTGCCTCAACAGTCATTCAGTTCAAGGAGCATGTGATTTGCTTCCTGGAGATTCTGGACCATATGCTCCCACAAAGTGCGTGTTTTGTCTAGGTTCTGGTCACATTATCTTGCAATGTACTGTGTGCACCTCCTTCATGGCACTGAGTGCATTTTTTTCTAAAAGTTCAAGCCTTTCTGCTTTCCTGACCATTTGTCAGTCTGCAGTACCCTTGATTCCACCTGAACCAGGTATCTTTGCTCTGACCCCATAAAGGATTCTAAGGGCATAGGTATCTCCAGCCTTCAGTGCTAATGGACTTCACTTTTCTTTGCACCCAGCCTTGATTCTTTGATGCACCCCAGAGCACAGTATGTGCTTAGATACAGGTATTCCCACTGAAGGGCCATCACAAGCTACCCAGAGCTTTTTAGGGAAGGTTATTGAGCAGGTGGTGGCGATCCAGCTTCAGGTGCATCTATATGGCATCGGTTTCCTGGATCCTTTTCAATCTGGGTTCCGCCCCGGCTATGGCACTGAGACGGTGTTGGTGGCCTTGGTCGACGATCTCCGCCGGGAGATGGATACAGGATGTTCAACATTTCTCATCCTGCTAGATCTCTCGGCCGTTTTTGACACCGTGGACCATGGGCTGCTGTTGAGACGGCTGCGTGACCTGGGGGGTCTGGGTGGGACTGTTCTTGAACGGTTCCGGTCATTCCTCTCGGGGAGAAGCCAACGGGTGCTGTTGGGGGCTGCGACATCTTGCCCCCACGCCTTATCCTGCGGCGTTCCGCAGGTTTCTATTCTGTCTCCATTGTTGTTCAGTGTATATACGCAGCCCTTGGGGGAGTTCGTGAGGAGGTTCAGGGTGCGGTGTCACCAATATGCTGACGATACTCAACTGTACCTCTCTTTTTCAACGGACCCCGACCCTGTTGTCTCGGTGCTATTCCAGTGTTTGGAGGCCGTGGTGGATTGGATGTGGTAGAGCAGACTGAAGCTCAACCCCAATAAGACGGAGGTAATGGTGGTGGGGAGAGCGAGGGAGGTGTCGGCCCCCCTGATTGGGGGGGGTTTGCCCTCCTATAGCTCAGCAGGCTCGGAGTCTGGGGGTGGTATTGGACGCGGACCTCCGCCTGGAGCAGCAGGTGGAGGTAGTTGTGAGGGCTGCCTTTCGCCAGTTGTGTCTGGTGCAGAGGCTGCACCCGTACATCTCCGGCCCGGACTTGGCCTCCCTCATCCATGCCTTCGTCACCTCGAGGCTGGACTACTGCAATGCGCTCTACGTGGGGCTGTCCTTGTTCCTGGTTTGGAGGCTGCAGCTAGTGCAGAATGCGGCAGCCCGGCTCCTTTCGGGGACAGGCCGTCGGGAGCACATAACACCAGTGCTCCGGACTCTGCACTGGTTGCCAGTAGCGTGCCGAGCCCGGTTCAAGGTTTTTGTATTGATCTATAAGGCCCTTCACGGTCTGGGCCCCTCTTATCTCAGGGACTGCCTCGCCCTCCGTGCCCCAGAGCAGCTCCTTCGGTCTGCCGGGGGTGCCTTCTTGGAGGTCCCCCGTGTTAAGCGGGGGTCCACATTGGAGAGGGTATTCTCAGTAGCCGGGCCGCGCCTTTGGAACTCCCTCCCGGAGGAAGCTCGCCTGGCCCCAAGCCTTTTAACATTCCGGCGAAATTGTAAAACCTGGCTGTTCGCCCAGGTCTTTGGGGAGGAGGGAGGGGTTTTATTCCGCTTCAGCCTTATTTATTGTTTTATTTTATGTTGTTCCCTAGTCCTGTTTTAATGGTTGGTATTTTTTAAGTGTTTTAATGTATTTTATAGATTGGGTTTATATTTGTATTTTATATTTATGGTAAGCCACCCCAAGCTGTTTTAGGAGGGGCGGGGTAAAAATCTAATTAATAAATAAATAAATAAATAAAATCAAGCTTGATGCCCCTGTAGACTGGCTTGCCCCTGATTGTCCTCTTCTGTGTCTTGATACAGTTGATTGATTGTCAGAGGCAATCTATAAGGGAGAAAGGCACCCCTCATAGGATCTACCTTTCTCTTCTCTGTCATCCTCACGAAGAAACCCCCATCTTGTCTCTACTCTAATGTCCAACTTGACTCCAGGATTCCTGTGCCATGTACTACTGATTTTGGAATTCACTGTTTGGTCACCTCAAGGCATGTTCCAGCAGAAGGGGCTTACTTTTCATTCTCCATTCCCATATCTACATTTTTCCATGGTTCTCATGATGACAGTGCAGTTGTCATCCCTTTTTCATGGTGCCTTGGCCCACCTTCTTCAGGAGTTCCCTCCTCAGAATTGTCATAATTTGAGATGTCTCCACACCTTTCCATTCTGGATTCTTCATTGGGATCCGTGTTTGACCCATAAAAGAACTGGCCATGATCCAATCTCTAATCTGACTCTGCATTTGGGGCCAGTCTCCTCCATTGGGGCTTCTACTGCTGTACTCTGCAGACCAGTTATTGTTGACTTTGATTGACCTCCTTGGCACTGACCATGAAATGGCATCCACAGTCCTCAGGCCCAGTACCATCTGGAGTCTCTCAGCTTCTGCCTGCACACTCAAGTGCAAGAGGTTCTGTTACTTTCGCCCTATTGATGCAGAGTCCCAGTGCCCTTATTCCAACCATGCATATATTTCCATCTATAACCACAACGGGTTCTTTGCTCTTACCCTGAATGTGGAGGGTACTAACACTGGGCTCACTGAGTATGACACAAGAATCCCGAGCACTGTTTGAATTCCTACAGAGTTCTCCTTTCAAAGGCAACTGATAGATGGATCAAGTTGACTTTGTAGAGAAGCCTGAAGATAGATCAGCAGTGTGTTGGAAGGATGTCCTAGGATCGTCTCATTCTATTAATCTTCTGGTAACTGCATGCATGACCTGCACGCTGGGCCTTTCCCCAAATGCCTTGGCTTGGCTGCTTCCAGATCAGCTGTTTGACACCTGGCAGTCCAGCCTAAGGAAAAGTCTTTCTCATTTTTTTGATTGAGGCCTTCAGACAGCTGAGAAGGTGTTGATTAATTCTGCTTCTGCAGCACTCCGATAGCGTGCCGAGCCAGGTTCAAGGTTTTGGTGTTGATCTATAAAGCCCTTCACAGTCTGGGCCCCTCATACCTCAGGGACCGCCTCGCCCTCCGTGCCCCAGAACGGCTCCTTCGGTCTACCGGGGGTGCCGCCAATGGAGAGGGCATTCTCGGTGGCCGGACCGCGCCTTTGGAACTCCCTTCTGGAGGAAGCTTTCCTGGCCCCCAGCCTGTTGACATTTCGGCGAAGTTGTAAAACCTGGCTGTTTGCCCAGGCCTTTGGGGAGGGTGGGGTAAGGTTGTTGTTTTTTTAGCTCCCCCACCTTATTTATTTATCATTTATTTATTATTGTTTAAATGAAGGTTCTGAGCCCTGTTTTAATAATTTTGTATGGTTATCGATGGTTTTAAATAGTTTTTATGTATGCTATTTTATTGTTGGAAGCCGCCCCGGGCTGCTCGCAGGAGGGGTGGGGTACAAATTTATAAAATAAATAAATATAAATAAGCCACAAGTAAGGTGTGCCCAGTGCCTGATTTGGACCACAACTGCCTATTGTGTCAACATCTGTTCGACACCAGCAGCTATCCAGAATGTTAGGTCAGTGCCCGCTATAGACTACACTGACCTACAAGATAGCATTTTGACATGGAAATCACCCAGTTAAACTATTGCCCATCCTTTCAGCCCTCTTCTTTGATGCCACCCAGCAGTATAGGCTTCAAGTTAGAGAGATCATTGGCCTCTGTATATAGTAGGGAATGCTCAGTGCAGCTTCACTCCAACCTTCTCAGTATCCACCTTTCCATCTTCAGAGACCCTTCTCACAAAACTCCTAATCAAAGCAGAAACTGAGGTGGTATCTTCACAGTACAGGGAAACAGCATTCAGCTTGGAGTACTTTCTAGTGCTGGAAAGGACCACCATTTCTGGACCTGAGGCAACTGAATAAGAAATAAGAAAATTTAATTAGAATAGATCTTGAATAAGAATTGGAACTTAATTGAAGTTCAGAATGCTGTTGTCATGGGGCATCCCATCTCTCAAGGAGACTGATTTGCTGTTCTTGATAAGAAAAATGCATGCTTTCATTCTTCTGCCTGAGTACAAAGTGTTTACACTTCAAGTGTTCACATTTGGTTTGGCTAGTTCTCCCCTGCCAAGTCTTTGCAAAGTGCTTAGCCACAGAAGCAGCTCACTTCAGAAGGAGGAATGTTTGTCTATCCATACCTGGACAATTGTCTTAGAAAGAAAATGCAGGGGGGCGACTGGGCATGCGCAGCTAGCAAGACGTGCGCGGCTGAGCTCCCTCCGGACCCAATGCTAAAGACAGCTGATTAAGACCGAATGGCTTGCTGAAAAACATTGTACAGCCACTAAAACTAAAATAAGGAATGCACAAAGCAAAAAAATCTGAAGCAGACACCACAGTGGAGAGGCTGAGTCTACCGAGACGGAGTACACGTAAGGTGGAGGCCGCGGCATACAAAATGGAGCCAGTGAGACAGCGTGGGAGAAACGGCTTCACTCCCGCAAGTACTCGAGCTCTTCAGATCCATAAAAGAGGACTTAACAACAAATAAGGAGGGTATAGCAGCTATTAAACATAGTTTGGGAGGACTTAAGACTCAGATGGAAGGGATGAGTAAAAGAATTGAGGAGGTGGAGCAGAGAGTAAGTGAGCAAGAAGACAGGGGGAATGGCCAGGAGCAAAGAGTAACCTGCACAGAAGTGGAGGTGAAAACACTGCAAGAAAAGCTAGAACTGGAAAACAGATCTAGAAGAAATAATTTGAGGATTATGGGGGTACCGGAAGGATCTGAAACGGGGAGTGGGTGATCTGGTGCACACGGAAAAACAGGATTTGCATCCCTTAGAAGTGGAACGGGCACACAGATCCCTGCGACCCAGACCCAAAGAACAGGAGCCCCCCAGAGCAGTAATAGTAAAGCTACTTAGATATCAAGCTAAGGAAGAAATACTGAGAGCAGCCAGAAACGCTAAAGAACTGAATTTTCAAGGACATAGAGTCTCAATTTTCCCTGACCTGGCATTTGAAGCAGTACAAAATAGAAAGGTATGGAAGCAGCACCTGGAATTCTTCCAGAAAATGGGGATCAAGGCGCAGGTCTTCTTCCCTGCTAAATTTTCATTTATACACCAGGGGAAAAGAAGATATTTCACACAGCAAGCTGACCTACAAAGGTTTATTGAAAAGAACTTTAAGGAAAATAATTGAAAGACTGAGTAATGATGATGATAAATGAAAATAGATCTATAAGTGGCTAAATAAGTAAAGAAATTTAATAACAAAGAAAGGTAATAACAGAACTAACAAAGGGTCTGGAGGGAGTGGAGAGCTCACAGGGCACGGTACTCCAGTTTAGGGGGCCTCCAAAAGTTTATGAAACAGGGTAGAGAGGGTGAGGGATAGATTATAAGACTTAGGTATATAGGAAGTTAAAATGGCGGGGGGGATAAGGATAGATAAGTATGAGAGGACAGACTCATAGGAGAGCAGATATAATGAAGGGAAGAAAAAACATAGTGTTGGAGAAAAGACAGAAACAAGGGAATAAAAAAAGAATAGAGGGATCACACAAGGTTAAGTCAATGTTATACAAGGGGAATCTGAGAGGCAAAATAGTACAACAGAAATGGAAATTTACCCGGCAAAAAAGGGCTCCATAAATAGTTACAGATGAAGTGCAGAAATGGATTGATAAGGTCAAATTATGGCATCTAATGATATGAAGGTAATTTCTTTCAATGTCTGTGGGGTAAAGAACCCAATGAAGAGAAAAAGGGTGTGGATGTTTATAAAAAAGTTCCAACCACATATCTTTACCTTGCAGGAGACACACTTATTAAGACAGGACAATGGTAGATTCAGTAATAAAGACTACAAAATATACTATGCAAATGCAGAAAATAAAAAGGCTGGAGTGCTAATAGGAATTTTAAAATCAGTAAATATGAATATAAGAGAAGTGGATAGAGATGACCAAGGGAGAGTACTAGTATTACGAGGTAACATCGCGCAAGAAAAATATACAATTGTCTCACTATACGCTCCTAACACCACCACACGGGCCTTTATATGTAATATTATACCCAAAATAACAGAAAAAACAGAGGACCGAGCTATACTCAGTGGGGATTTTAACTCACCTGTATCCCCACTGGATTTATTTACTAAGATACAACTCAATAAACAAAAGGGAAAAATAAAACAGATAAATAGAGGAACATCATTGGAGAGACATATGGAGAGCATTCCACCCACAGGGGCAGGAATTTACATTCTACTCAAATCCCCACAAGATTTCATCAAAGATTGACCACATTTTGGTTAACAAAGAGTTATTGCCCCACTGTAAGTGGGCATACATACAAATAATCCCATTTTCAGACCATAATGCAGTAGTAATAGAATTCAGCTCTAGTATGAAAAAAACTGAGGCCAGGCAAGGGTGGAGATTAATTTTTTTTTATTTGAATAACAACTGTGGGTCCAACAAAAAATTCAAACTGGAATTCAGGAAAATTTATGTTTTAATGACCAGCCAGAGACATCCTCTTTGATATTATGGGATGCAGCTAAAGCGGTGATTAGAGGGCAGTTTATTTCTCTAGGAGCACAACTGAAAAAGGAAAAAAAGGCACAAATTAGTGAAAGGTATTTGCAAATAAAACAATTCGCTAAGCAACCGCAGATAAATGCAGAAAAAATAGCTTTATTGAAATCTCAGATAAACCTAATTGAAACAGAAGAGACAATTAAAAAAATCAGATACACTAAAGTTTTTTACTACAATAAAGCCAACAAGGCGGATAAAGCTTTGGCTTGGCTGATTAAGAAAAAAAAGAAAGAAAATGCAAGTATTTGTTAGGAGTAATGTACATATTTCAAATATTACTTCAAGCATTCTCATCAAGAAAGAACTCCATCCCAACTCCTGGTTCATGCAGGAACAGAACTCAATGGTCTGGAAGCAGAAGCCTTCCTCCAAAGGGATAGGTTAAAAGATACCCTTGGACTGCAGACAGCCCAGATGATCCAATTCTTCCTCAGACTGCTTCACAAGAGACCAATACTGCACTGGCTTCTGTATGATTACTAATCAACCAAATATGATACAGGAACAACCCTATGCTTTCCCCATCACCGTTACTATGGAAGGAAGAGAGCAGAAGGTGCTTTTGAGAAGTACCATTCATCGCTCTGGCCCCCATTGTGAATGGATGTGTCTCACTTTTTGATACACTGCCTTTGAAAGTCCTGGGAGTCCAGCCTCTACATGAACAAGCTGAAGCTGAGTGATACATCAAGGTATTCAGACTTGAGCAATCCCAGGTGCTCTTGGACAGCACATTGTCTGTGTTATATCTCAAAGTAATGATATACCCACTCCCAGTTCTCAAAACTCAAAAATCAGGCACTGGTGCAATTGTATCAGTCACTGGGGACGATCCCATGCCCTGCGTGCATGTCCATTCAGAGCACATTGTGCTGTGCTGGACCCACACCTATCCCTCTTGGAATTGCGGCCACTCGCTCTACACCTGGAAGGGGAGCAAATAAGCAGATTACACCAGGGACCATATGAATGGTCCCTGAAACAGTTTATCACGAGGACCCTGTTTAATATATGGGGTCATAAAATCAATTGTAAAGATGGCTAAGGACTGGGCATCTATCTTTACCTTTCATATCCACTGGGGCCTGGGACTTGAATTCCCCTCATCAAAGTGTCTTGAGAAAAAACAGATCAAATATTATGATCAGTTCCCTGTGTGGTTTCCCTAAAGGTTCTCCCAGTGGTCACTGTGCTGAAAAACCATCAATTCTGGAACCAGGAAAGCCAAATCTTGCAGTTTCAGGACAAGCAGAATAAATTTGCAGTTTCCTTCATTTTGTATGATTAGACAAATTGAAACTTCATTGATTGAAACTTCATGATTAGACAAATTGAAACTTCATTTATGCCCAAAGAGGGAGGGGAAAGTCCTCCATAGACATTGTTTAAAAGAATTATTTTAAAAACGTAACACGTAAACAGCTAAACAATTTTTAAAAGAAAAATTCACTGTATGCACTGCTGAAATATAACAAAAGAAAACCCACAACACACGGTTGTTTTGTTTTGTTTTTGTTTTTTCAAAAAGAAGGGGAAAAACCCAACCGCAAAGCAGCTCTCTGCCTCCTTTTCAACATAAAGGATCCCCAGCCCCACTTCTATCACTTCCTAAACTGACCTGAGAGTCTCCATTGTCCTGATTGCTGCTGCTGGCTCCCAGGGGGCCTAAGTCAGGCTGGTGACAGCAGCAGGTCTGGCCCATGGTTTCTCCTGGTAGCAGTGGGGAGGGTGCAGGGCCCGATCAGTGATTCTTCCCAGCAAGGGCAGTAGCAGCTGCAGCAGCTGGAGGCAATATTAAAAGACCAACACACATGAAATGCCAAAGCACAGTATCACCATCATTTAAGCAAATCATTGGGAGGTGTGAGGCCAATCAAAGTGGCAGGATGCAGTAGGCTGCATCCTGGCTTTATGCCCTAACGAGCCTGAGTTCTGCCTTGGGGCAATCTCACCTTTCCAGTACTCTTCTGCAAGCCCCAGTCCTCTGCTGAGGAGGCAAGGTAATAAGTTAAACATGCACCTCTCCTGCTTGGAGAGGACAAACCCCTTAAGTAGGCTAAACTGACTTTGTGGCATGCCCTCGAAGGTGGTGGAGAGAAGCCGTTTCTAAAGAAAGGTTCTCTCCATGGATTCACAGAGGCGTTGAACTATATTGGTTGCTAAGGTCCTTGTACCTAGTAGTATAAAAGTCCATTCAACTGTGGCAACCTCTTTTAGGGCTTCTGAAAATGCAAAGCAGCTACATATGGGCATATATAAAACACTGCTGTAGACCTGGCTTTGAAAGCCGATTCTCAGTTGGGGGAAGGGGGATACTCCTGTAAACATTGCTCTTCTAGGGGAATCTTGTATGTATCCCACCTTCTTTCCCCATTCTTCCCTTGACATTGGGGATGTTTCAGTGCTTAGAAGGAATGGAGAGCTGGCACCAGGCATTCTCTGATACACAATTTTCCAATGACACATTTTGACCCCACACAGATGCAGCTTTGCTAGTTAGTTAGTTCTAGGAGTTCAACACCAGAGGGTGCTAGGCTCAGTAGAATGAATGTACCAAAACTTCCGCATAAGCATAGATTATGGGGCAGTAGCCTCTCTTTCATGCAACCTGGCTGAAATTTTACTTTGTTGTTTAGCAACTAAGCTGTGTGACAGAACAATGTTCTGTTAATTAAGTGTAAATGTGTTCCTTGTTTTTCTTCCCTACATGCAGGCGTCCCAGGGGAGTTATTTCCACTCCAGTGATAAGAACGTTTGTCAGAGGTGGACGGTACTATGGGAGAGGTTATAAAAACCAGGGAGCAATTCAGGTAATAAAGTGATGACTTACATCCACAATTAGTTTCCAGATAGTTATTCGCTTCCTTACGTCAGTAGGAGTTGATTGTGATAGCTCTTGGGAGAGGGGAGGATAAACTTGTTTCTGAAACCACAATGTTATCCCTGCGTCTGTAGTCTTTGGTGAATAGTTCCTAAATCAAGATGGGTCCTGTATGCCAATTACTGAAGCCAAATTGCTTCCTACCTATAGTTTCACTTTGTTTTAGCATCCATTTCCTCCCATTTTTGCTTACCAGTTTCTCATCAGTTTTGAATGTTAAAAGTGCATCTTTGGGAAGGTAGATTAGTGGGCATTAAGCAGATAAGATGGTCAGAAGTGCTTGGCAAAATCTTTCTCCAAGGGTAAATAAGTCCATAGATGGTGGAGGGAGTGTGACCCAGCAGGTAGAGGAGGAGTGCTGTCTTGTGGAGGATGAGGAAATGCTTCTTAGTTTAAAATAAAAATCAAAGGTCTGATTTACTCTGTTCAGTACTTTTAAGTCTTTTCTATCCACATTAAACATTCTTAATTCATACTCATCCCTTTCAAAACACCACTATTTCTGCTCTCAGACAGTCTGCGTTGAGTAGAATTTTAAAGACACAAGATGGTAGGTTGGCACCTAGTTCCCATTGGCTTCAAGTAGGCTTTGACATCTAAGTGCTTTGAAAACCTACCCTCTCAACTGTTTGCATGTTAACTGTTGTATTTTTAAAGCTTTTAAAGACTAACTTTGCTCAACTTCATAGTATGTTTTGACTGTTTACTGTATATGCTGGACATAAATGACTTTCATGGACTTTGTCTAGTACGGCAAAGTACTAGGACATAGTATGATGCACTTTGCTTAAGAGTATAAAAATATCTTAATGTATTTGAGAGGTAGTATGTATCATAAAATTGAAGTAAATGGAGTTTACACAAGTAAGTGGATCTAGTTGTGTATTCAGTCTTAATTTTGGCATTTCCTGTTTTGATTATTTAACCACACAATCCGAAAGGCTGCATTCATGTCATGTGGTGGGAAGTGCAGCTTGGTTTGGGAGCGCCAGAAAGCTGGGCTGGACATAAAGGTGGGCATATTGATTTTCCTATAAGGGTAGAAAATCTTTGATTTTGTGGCAGTTAGAAATATGGCATCCAACTTTGCCATTTTGAGGCCTTGGTCTTAAAAGTACCTGATATAATTGAGAAAGTAGTCCCCATGCTGCATAAGCCATTGGAAGTCAGGATATAAAGATGAAATAGATGTAAAGTGCTGTGCTTGAGCTTTTTGGAGACCCTCTACATGAGGGTAAATGTCACCAGGTAAACTTTTAAACCTGGATTAACACAGGGTTTTAATTTTATTTATTTTATTTTATTTATTTATTTAATTGAACACATTTTATTACTCTACCCCTCCTGCTCCAGGCAGCTCAGGGCAGTCTACACATAAAATCAATAAAACAACAACTAAAACAGCACAATAAAAGAGAACGCAAAAAAATAGATTTCCCTCCCCCACCCTAAACCCTATCTCCCCCACCAATTGCCCGGCGGAAGAGCCAGATCTTAGTCATAGTCCAGAAGGAAGTGAGGTCCGGGACCATCTGGGCCTCCACCGGGAAGGAATGGTGCAGCCACTGAGAATGCCCTCTCCATAGTGGCCCTCTGGGCCACACGGGGGACCTCAAGGAAGGTGCTCCCAGCCAATCGCAGGGGTCACTCCAAAGCACGGAGAGTGAGGCGATCTTGTAGGTAAGTTGGACCAAGGCTGTATAGGGCTATATAGGTTAACACCAACACCTTGAATTAGGGCCTGGAATACTATAGGCAACCGTTGCAGAGCCCGGAGCACCAAGTGTAATGTCTCATGATGGCCCAACCCTGTAAGGAGAAGGGCCGCCACATTCTGCACTAGCTGCTGTCTCCAGGCCATCACCATGGGTAGCCCCATGTAGAGCATTATACAATAGTCCAATCTCGAGGTAATGAAAGCATGGATGATAGTAGCCAGGTCGCTAGCTGAAACATACGGCCGAAGCCGACACAGCAGATGTAATTGGCAAAATGCACTCCTCACCACCGACTCCCCCTGGAGATCCATGCAGAGCTGTGGGTCAAGGAGCATGCCCAGACAGTGAACCTGGGGAACCAGTGGAGGATGAACCCTGTCAGTGACAGGGGCCGTCACATCCGCCGCCTTACCCACCAACATCATCTCCAACTTGTCAGGATTCAGCTTTATTTGGCTCGCCCTCATCCAGCCCCACAGACACCAGGTAAGCACAGAGACTGCCGGGTCTGTGCTTACAAACAGTAAGCACGGTAGAGTTGGGTGTCATCAGCACATTGATGGTGTCATCAGCACATTGATGACACCGCACCCCATCTCACAACCTCCCTGAGGCTGCATATACACGTTGAACAGGAGAGGGGACAATATGGAACCTTGCGAGACACCACACGTGAGGTCTTGGGGCGACGAAGAGCAATCCCTGAGCACCACACGCTGAGTTCTTCTGGCCAGGAAATAGTGGAACCACTCAAGAACTATCCTGCCCACCCTGGCTTGGTCCCGCAGGCGAGTCACCAACATCTCATGGTCAACCGTATCAAAAGCAGCCGACAGATCTAACTGAATTAGCAGGGTTGAACGACCCTCGTCCAGTTCGCGGCGGAGGTTGTCGACCAAAGCCATAAGTGCAGTCTCAGTGCCATAGCCTGGACAAAAGCCAGACTGCGAAGGATCCAGATAGCCAGTGCGGTCGAGATGCTCCCGCAGCTGCTGGGCGACAATTCGCAGCTGCTGGGCCATAGCTTTGCATTTTGGATGCAAAGCTACTTAATCTCCATATATCATATTTCAAAGTTGATTTCAGTATGTAATGTCATACTATACATAAAATATTGGTTGTAATTCGTTGACAGTTGCAAATAAACAGTAGCTTTTTTATAATTAATTTTTCTTTTTAAAATAGGGCAAACCTCCTTATGCTGCTTCAGCAGAAGAAGTGGCCAAAGAACTTAAGTCAAAATCAGAGGAATCTAAATCCTCACTTGTGTCTTCAGATGGATCCCTGGCTGAAAATGGAGTAGTGAATGAAGAGAAACCAGCCTCCCAGATGAATGGGAATACAGGAGACGTCGGGGCTTCCAACCAGTCTGAAAGTGCCTTGAGTAATGACTCTAAAATGTGCAATACAAATCCTCACTTAAATGCACTAAATGCAGGCAGTGTTTGCCATAAAGATGATACTCTTGAGGCAACTGTCTTAAAAAAAGAAGAGTAAACTTATTTTTTATAGAGGGTGAAGGATGTTGGAAGGGTCAGGATTAGGAATATCTGGAAAGAAAGAGAGCCTACAGTTACGTACATTTTTTCCTTTCCGTAAGAGAAAAATGAGGACTTTGGAATTTGGATCCCTCTTGGATGTCAGAGATTTAAAGAACACATTTTTTAGTTCTAACCAGTTGTAGTCAAAATGCTACAATATAACAAAAAAGAAAGAGAATGAAGAGCATTTGACTCCCGCACTTAAAATGAAGTATACATAAAGTTTAAACTGGTTATGACAAAAGCTTGTAGTTTTGTTTCTTGAAATATAAAGAAAACAAATTTTGGCAGTCTTTAAGTATATATAGCTTAAAATATAATTTTTAGTACTTGGCACCATATGTATGCCATTATATTTGATTTTGCATTACTGTGTCACAATAAAGCTTTCTTTAAGGCTTTGATTTCATGATTATGGGGGGGGGTGGGGAAGGCACAACCACCGGTTTTTTTTCTTAAATTTCATCACTGTTGATGTGGTTCTTTTGTGTTAAGATGTGAAAACTATCGAAACTAAAAATTATAGAGTAATATTGCAGTTCTGCTGATTTTAAATATACATAATACATACTTTACAAGCAAGTTTAAATGGAGATAAACTTGAAATCATAGAAGATGCAAATGACCTTTCAAAACAAACACAATGTGTTCTGAAACTTTTGTGACTAATACCATGCATCCGTGATCAATGAACTATGTGGTTTTAAATCAGACGTAGACCATTAGTACTACTATTTGAGCTAAACTTCTGCATGGTTCATAATTTTTAAAGTGTGTAGTTAATATTATGCATGTTATTGTCCTTTCTTCCATTCTTACAAGTACTGTGCCCATTTGCAAAACAAAAAAAAAAGCTAATAATCAGTAATAGTCCTATAAAAGATGTTAACTATGTTTAGTCATTGACTGATCTTGCTCTAACCTTAAAATTTTGTGATTATTGACCTCTGTTGCATTTATTCTAAAACAAAAAAAATTATCTAGCCGTTTTGAATATCAACGTTACCCTGGTGTACTCATTGCTGTATGCATTATTGTTCTCTGTTGCTGTTTTATGCCTTCATATTAGCAAATATGAAATTCTGTGAAAAACAAACAAAAAAAAGCTTTGATCTTCAAGAAATACCCCCCTTCTGTAGCAGGAAACAAATGGCTTGTTCTTGACAACTTTCCCAGCAAGAATTTAGTATAAGCAAATATACCTGTATCATTTTGATGTTTTTGTTAGTGTTTCCAAACTTAATGTACTTCAAAATCAGAATCATTTCTTTATATTCGTTTTCATATAATTCTCCTGATGCTCTTCATCACACATTAGTGATCAGAAATGAGGTGTAATTCCCCATTCCCTGCCCGCAAGAGCTAAGTAGGTATCTTAATGTAAGTTGAAGGGAGTTCTGCCCCAACTCATGGATTGTGCAAGAATGAACTACTGTTGGGTTTGATTGGTTGTAGATGGATTGTGGTGTGGTGTATTTGAAGGCTATTGAATGCAACTTACAATGCTTAATAAAAATCTTTATTCTTTTAGTATAAAATACTGTATGCCTTTTATTATTAAAAATTCCTAGCCTGTCCTAGCTGAAGGTTTTTCTATGTCTGAATTGGTTGGCACAAAGGGGAAAATATGCCTCCCAGCTAATGGAGAGAGGTGATAAATCATTTTCTTTCTGTAAAGGGGATGTTCCCTTCTTATAACAATGTGGAATGGCCAAGGTCTGCTGAGCTAGAAGAGCCTCACACAAACAGCACAATTCTTTGTGCTCACCACCACTTTTATTGTGCTCATCCCAGTGATAAATTGACAAAAGAAGACAATGGCATTCAAGGATTTGTGGGAGAACTTCCGCCTGTTTCTCTCCCCTTGTCTGTCTCTACCGGAAAGAGCCCAGTTTTCAAATGATCTAAGCCCCTCTCACCTTGTATCCTTTGTTGTGGAGGAGGGGTTGGCCCATCCCCCACTTGAGTATGTAAAGGAACTTGACTGCTCAGCTGGCCCCTTTGCAGTCTCCTCACAAGTAAATTAGTGGCTATGCCACAGAGAACGGTAACTGTTCGTGCCTGTCTTTATAGAATGACTCGAGAATTCCACCTCAAAATGGGCAACAGTTAATATATACAAATGTTCCTTGTATCTTTAAATTAAATTGGTTATAAAAATCAAATATTTGTCAAACTTAAGGCGAGGCCTAAATGATCTCAATCTTATGTGGTTTCAAATACCTTAATATAGGAGTTTCTCTGAGTCTTTAACATATTTAGCTTCCCAACATCCCTATGAAGGTAGCTAAGAGGAGTTTATCCAATTCTTACACCTGGAGAATGGAGGCAGAAGATGAAAGGCATGTCTCTGCAGTTCGTGCTATCAAGGGACCAACACACACAAGCTGGGAAAACCACTTCTGCTGGCTCTTTGTGTACCCTCCCTCATTCCTTGCCCCCCTTCCACACCCCTGATAATGACCCCCCTCACTGGTTTGCCCTGCTGTACTTCAGACCCAGGAGGCTATAGACCTGTGGTAGAGACGGGAATCATCCCTTTTAGTTGCCATTATCACAGCACTGCACCCCACCCCTAAGAACTTCCCTAGCTCAACTGGAGGAGTTATTCTTACGTTTGTGTCTCGAAAACATCCCAGGAATGTAAAAACAGGAAATTCCATCTGTTTATGACAACCAGTAGAACTCCCCATGCAAAGTACTAATCTTTAAGGATGACGATTAGTACTGATTTAAGTATTAAGTACCCCGAGTACTACACAAACGTTTGGTGGTTTCTTCTCAGTGGTTCAAAAATGTTCAGACTTGTGGTGAGGATGTCCTGTCCATCTTACGAAAATCTCAAAATAAATGAGGAAATGTACTTAACGGTGCCAACGCAGAATCTGGCAAGCTTTTAGGGGGGCACTCTAGACTCCATGCAGAGGTCCAAGATAGTGATCTCACTCATGCAGTTGATCTGGCTGGGCTCAGACTAGGAGACCAAATGACCATTCAACATGTCTGCTTGCATCCTTGTCATGGGTGCAAACGTTTCAGGGGTAATCAAGTCTCATTTAATGTTGAAGACAACAACCTCCTTTGTGCCTTCCATCATTTTCTTCTCACCTGCAGGTTGCTGAAGAAAGTTTGACAGGACCGAGCCTGAGTGATCATGGTAGAGACCAGACTACATTGGGCAGATGTGACTCTCAGAGCTTCTTACTCTGTCCAAATAAAATATAGGCTTTGTTTTTCTTGAATTAGTACTAAGGCCTCAGTAGAGATGTCTGCACACGATAAGAGTCTCTGCATCAAAATACTAGCAAGACACGTCAAACGCTTGCCCGTGCTTGTGGAGAAAAGTATGATTCCGGCTTGGGCTAGCTTGGTGTTTTTAAAACTCCTACTTTAGAAAGAACAAATGAACTTCAAACTAGTTTGCTAAATGTGGTGAACTCTATTCCTGTTCCCACTGAAGTTAGGTAAATTGAGTTTTTAAAGTCAAACTGATTTGCCTGCACCAAGATTGTCACCCAAGTTGATAAAAACACAAACACACTAGAGGACAGGAAAAGGGGAGTGGTGGCATCCTATGTTCTCTGCATTGACTACCTATAGAGTGGCGGATTGAATTTAATATTGCGCTGCTGATTTTCAAGACCCTGAATGGCATAGGCCCTGGCTATGTTTGAGGCCCTGGTCCCTTAGCGTGTGGAACTTGCTCCCTCCAGATGGTCGTCCGTGTCTCCCGCCTCATCTTTAAAAAGCACAGGTGCTTTTAGGCTCTGCTACTGGATTTATTGTATTTTATGTGAAGCGTTCTGAGCACCATTTTGTGGGCAGGGGAGGTGATATAAAAATAAAATGATTATCCTTAATTGAGGATTACCAGTGTCTATCACATCTTCAAAAGGGTTAAAAACCTGAGTAATGTTTATTATTATTATTATTATTTATTTATATAGCACCAGTGATATACCTGGCGCTTACAAAGAATAAGATAGACATGGTCCCTGATCGAGAGCTTACAATCTAAAGACGGGAAGGGGAGACAGGGAAGGGGAAAACCGAGGGAGAGACAAGGGATGCGACATTCATGAGGATGCGAGAACTCAGGTACGCGTGCTTGACTTGGTTACAGTAAATTGGGAGTTTGCAGATAACAGGTGCTTAACAGGAGTTCGGAAGGGCGGAGCAGAAGAGTTGTGTTTTGAGGAGGGGCGTGGAGGTTGGGGGCAAGGCGGACGAGGTCAGGGAGGGAGTTCCAGGCGTGCAGGGCAGCGAGGGAGAAGGGACGAAGGCGGTTGGGGGAGCAGGTGAGGCGTGGGAGGGTGAGGGTGGGGATGGAAAAGGAGCGGAGTGCTCGAACGGGTTCGGAGGTAGATCAGGGCAGAGGGGTGGGGGGCGAGGTTGTGAAGGACTTTGTAGGTGAAGACGAGGAGCTTGTGCAGAATTCGCTTGGGAAGAAGGAGCCAGTGGAGAGAGGAGAGGCGAGGCTGGCTAACTTGTTTCAATAAGCCCCCTATGTTCCTAAATTAGTCAGGGCCTTGGAACTACAGCACAGCCCAAGCCTGCTGCTGATACAATCCAGCAACTTAGGCTTCTGCTCAGTGGGTTTGGTTGGTGGCAGTTGCTTCTATTGTCCCACACCCCCTCTTTTCTCCTTCCAGTCAGTTGCTCACACCTGGACCATGTTGCTGTCAGGATGGGAGAGTGGCCGTGAGCATGATACATTATTCCAGATCTGGTTCTCCCACTCCTGAAGGTCACTGCTGAGCAGAGAGGCTTCCTCGTGCACTGGCTGGACCAGTTAGAGCTGCGGCCAACAAGAACCAGTAAATGGAGCAACATCCAGTGTGGACATGGACGAAGGTAGGGTTTGTGGGGCATGTGATCAAAGAGGTCCAATGTTAACTTAAAAGATGGGCCTGTTAAACCCTTTATCTCCACAATGGTCACCAAAATATGCTATGGCCATCCAGCATTTGTAAGCAGCTTTGGGTGACACTACAGCCATGACCATTTCTTTATAGCTGCTGTGGGGATTGTTGCTAGGGAAGCCATGGCTCTGTTAGGCCAAGGGTGGGGAACTTAAACCTGTGAGCCAAATCCAACTTGTGTCTGTGGTGGGTTATTTGTTGGGTTTTTTAATCCCCTTTCTCATTCCTGGATCTGGCCGATCATAGACCTAGTCCTAATCGTCTATCCCTGAAAGTTATTGTGCACAGGGAAAGGGAACAGAGATGTGGACATGCCATTAAGGCTAGGGGACAGAGATCCATGATCTGACCCTCTGTTTCTTTCTCCTCATAGCTCTGCATCCTCCTCCTGTTGGGTAGTTCCACCGTTGACCGCCAGGAGGCAGATGAACTTTTTTCTTGCCTGCGCCTGCGTCACGGTGCTACCCGGCTCCACAGCCAGTTCGTCATCTGTTTCCAGACCGTCGGGAGGCTGTTCAGGATCCTCAGGACCCTACAAAGCATTCAGGAGAGAAGTTAGTGACCTCAGGGCCCTAAAATAGAGGGGTGAGAGATAAAATAAAGAAAAAGGAAGCCCTTAGAGAAGGCTTCCACGGGGCAATTTGGGAGGCGATACCGGACGCTGCCGCCGGATCGCCAGGCCAGGCCGGAAAAGAACTTTGATCCCGGCCGGCTCCCTTGCACTGCGCCGGGGAGCAGGGGAGGCCGCATTTAATTCCCGGATAGCGGGGATTGTCCACCACGGCACTCCCCCCGCCTTAGGCCAGGACCAACCCGTTTGATCCTGCGCCAGCAGCCCGAGCCTCATTACAAAAAAGCATCTACGGCCAGTGTTATGGTCCCCCCACCACCGTGGGCGGGACAGAGGGAGCGTGCTTCGAGGAAAGGGCACAGGAGGCACAGGCTCCCTCGCTAGCCTCCATTGCTCAGTCTATGGGGGAAATTATGGGGGCGCTCAGGGAATTGGCCCAAACAAAAAAGAGCAGGAAACGAAGGAAGAGTTATCCCGCGAAGGGCCCTTCCCCCAAGACTCAGAGAGCGGGAAAAGCTCCTCGGTCGGGGAAAAAGAAAGCAAAGTCCCCACTAGGGGAGCCAGCCGCCATATCTTACAATCTCCTCAGTGCTCTGAGGAGGAAGATTCCCAGACAGACAGCAGGCAGACACGCAAACCCCATGCCTTAGTTTCCTCAGACACTGACTCAGATTCCTCTCAGGGGAGTTCAGACCTAGAGGAGGGGGAATGCTCTGAACCACCACCCCCCTCCGACCCTAGAGAAAGAGACAGGCAATTCCCTAGCCACTATAGGGAGGAATTGCTTGGGCAGGTAACTAAGACTCTCCAACTTAAGGAGAGAGCTTCTAAAGAGGAATCTTCGGATTTGCAGGAAGAGGAGACTAGGGACTATATCCCCTCTGTTTACGGCAGGGATCAGGGTTTGCCCTTAGATAAGGCCTTCGAGAAAATTGTATTGGAGGAATGGAAACATCCTGATAAAGCCCACAAGATGCCCAGGGCACAGGACTCCCTGTACTCCTTTTCTAGGAGAAAAGAACCTCTCTTCAACAGCCCCAAAATTGATGCGACTGCAGCTTCATTAGCTCACCAGACGGTGTTCCCTACTGAAGGGGATTGTCACCCCCGGGACGCCACTAATGGAGTGGGGAGGGACTTGGCCCTTAAGAGGGCAGTGGATTCCACGGCAGTCTCGCTCAAGATTAACATTGTGGCTTCATATGTGTCTAGAGCCCTGCTAGCTTGGATGCAGGAGGCACAAAACCCTGACTTGTCAGAAAGGAGGGCACAAAAGCTGTCCTCCCGCATCTGCATAACTACTGCCTTTTTAGCAGACGCAACTACTGATGCCCTAACTTGGTCCGCCAGGGCTATGGCAAACGATATAGCAGCCAGACGCAGGGTCTGGTTACGGTCCTGGCAAGGGGATGCCACGGCCAAGAACCTTCTCACTTCAGCCCCTTACAAGGGGTCCAAACTCTTAGGGGTTTGCCTAGAGAAAGTGCTAGAAGAGGCTAATACTAAAGACAAGCCAAAGACTCTCCAGCAGGTGGCACCAAAGGGGTTTTTTTCGTGGCCACTCCTTTAGGTTTAGGGGCTTCGGAGGCACCTCCAGAAGAGCTCACAACCAGGGCCACAGAGAGTTTTCAAGCAGCTTCGCCTTCAGAGGACGGGGATTCAGATCAGGGAGGTTCGATAAGCAAAAACCAAGAGGACGCCTGACTATGCCTCCTCAGGAGGTAGGAGGAAGACTCCAGCAATTCAGAGATGCGTGGGGGGACTCAGTCTCGGACGTCTGGGTCCTTTCCTGCATAGCGGAAGATTACTAGATAGACCTGGAGCGTACCCCCAAACAAAGATTCATAGCATCTCCAGTTCCCAAAGACACACACAAGCACAGGGCTCTTGCAAGAGAGATCCAAAGATTGGAGGATATCAGGGCAATAGAAAGAGTGCCGGAGCAGGAACGTTTCTCAGATATTTATTTCATCCTATTCCTAGTCTCCAAGAAACTTGGGAAATGGAGAGCGGTTCTGGATCTCAAGGCACTGAACAAGCACGTGAAACGTCGCAGGTTCAAGATGGAGACGACGGTGTCAGTGTGCCAGAGCTTGCAGAAGGGAGATTGGATGGCGACCTTAGATCTCAGGGTGATTTCAGACATGACGAGATCACGCTCAACCACGGTGAATTCCTGGCGGTGGCGAGCCAAACAATCACACACCGGGGTGAATAACAGCCCCGAACAGACGTGACGGGACCGGGACCATGGGCGGGAATCAGGCGGGTTGATCACGGGCCGGGGCAGCACAACAGACGTGCAACCGATCCCCGGTCGTGGTCAAAACAACCAAAAGGCAACGGGCAGGGGTGGGACACAGACATGGCCGCACCGCCTGATGTCAGGCCTTGGGGCCTGAGGAGATGGGGCCGCCGCCAGCGGCGGAGCCCAGGAGGGGACTGCCGCGGCGCACGAGCCCGGATCGGGCCAAGCGCCAGGCCCCGCAGCACTACACCCCCAGAGCCAACAGAGGAAACCACGCCGCCCGAAGCCCCGCCTCCACAGACATGCACACCGCCCCCGGAAGGGCCGCCGGAGGCAACAACACCGCCCACCCACGTGCCTCATGGAGCCACGCCCCTCACCAGCGTTCCCAACGTGGCCACGCCCCCCGCCAGCGCTCCCGACGTGGCCACGCCTCTGCACGCCCCGCTGCGGCGTTCACAGAGGCTGCAAAGCCGACGCCCAGCACCACCTATATAAAGGAAGGACCAAGCCTTCCCTCCTTGCTGGTGATCAGAGCCATAGCCTGTGAGACCGGCCCCGTGTGTGGAGTATTGGAGAGCTATAGAGAGAGAGAATCTTGGAGACTGAAAGCAAGGAGAACGAGTGCGTGAGTGTTGGTGTGTGCGTGAGAGTGTGCGTGTTAAGCCCCGTGGATACCTGTGAGTGGGTGTGCCCCTTCCTTCCCCCTAGCCCACGTGGTGTCCTGGAACTGGGTCGTGTAAGGAGCCCCTTCCCGCCTCGTGAGTCCTTGTCCCCGCCCCTGCGGGGGTCCCTGGCACGGGTGTTCCGCCCACCTCTCTGCACCCCCCTGGGAACCTGGGTACCGGTGTGCTTGCGGCCCGTGTGTGAGGGGCCTTCCCCGGTTGGGAAGTCGCTACGCCTCTATCCCTGTGATGAGCTTGGTAGGGAGAGCCTGAGAGCCTCCAGACTACCGCATAAGACCCTGAGGGAACCTTTTCCAGAGGCAATCCTTCCCAGACCTCGAGGGGAACGCTCTAGCCGGGCCCGAAAGGGTTACGTTCCTTCCCCTTCCCCTACTTTTCCCCGTGGGACCGCGGGTTGCCCCCCCGGGCCCCACAGAATCACCAGCTCAATCACCAGTATGGAGCAGGTCATGGCCAAGCTCCAAGAACTGACCCACACGGTGCAGTCCCTTGCCATGGAGGTCAAGGACCTCAAGGACCAACGAGACAGCGACAGGGCCCCGCTGATCGGGCCCGCCCCGCCCGACGAGGTCGAAAGTCGGGCACTCCGACCTCGAGAACCCAAGGGACCCAGCATCTCCCACTTTACCGGGGACCGCCGCCAATTCAGGGGTTTTTTGGCCCTGTGCGAGCTCACGTTTAAAACGCAGCCACGCACCTACGATACTGATGCGCGAAAGGTGGCCTTTGTGATTGGGTTATTGGAAGGCCAGGCGCTGGCCTGGGCCACCCCATTGCTGACCGGCAACAGCCCGTTGCTTGACGACTATGAGGGGTTTGTCAAAGAATTTAAATTCCTTTATGACTACCCTCACCGGATGCAGGAGGCAGAGACAGTAATCACCACCTTGAAACAAGGAAAAGGGCCCCTCCTGGAGTACGTGACCCGGTTCCAGCAGGTCGCGGTGGACCTAGGCTGGCCAGACAACGTACTCCGGGTAATGTTTCGACGGGGCCTAAACGATGAAATAAAAGACCAACTGGTCTATGCGAGTACCCCCAAGACGTGGGGCGAATTAGTAACGATGACAGTCCAGATAGATGAGCGACTCACCGAACGTCGACGGGAACGCCGGACCGAGAATACTAGGGGCCCCCCCCTACGACCTGGCCCGTTCGGGGCAGTTCGGAGGGAAACCCCTCACGGGGATGACACCGAGCCCATGCAGATCGGGGCCTCACGGGGACCCCTTACGACTATCGAGAGAGAGCGCCGTCGGACGTCCCGCCTGTGTTTTTATTGCGGGGATGCCTCGCACTTTGCCCGGAATTGTCCAGTGGCCCCCAAGGGACGCCGGGAGATGGGAAACGCCACCGCCCAGGATGTATAGGGGGCATCCTGGGTCCCGCCTGTAACCCCGGCCGTGCGGGTCCACCCACCAACAAACCCGCGTGCGGCAGATTTCCGCATCTACGGATTCCTCTCATGCTAGGGGTGAGCCCCTCCCATACGTTAGTAGGATGGGGCCTGATTGACTCAGGTGCCTCCGGGAACTTCATTGACATGGGGTATCTCCGCCGGTACCAGATTCCACGACAACCCCGGGCCACTACAGAGGTCATCCACTCTATCGATGGATCCCCTCTGGTGTCTGGGCCCCTGACCCTCCAAACGCCACCGTTGCCCCTTACCATTCAGGGACATACGCAGCCCATATGTCTGGATGTGGTCTGCACCCCCATCTTCCCCATCGTCCTGGGACTTCCGTGGTTGAAACGATGGAACCCTCAAATCAACTGGCGGACCCAGAAAATTCAGTTTGCAGAGATAAGCGGGACGCCCCTCGCGGCAACCCCCCCGCAAGGGGCGCTGGGGGCCACGCTCACGACGACGACCGACCCTGGGCTACCAGAAGATTACCTAGAGTACGTGGATCTCTTCGACGATCAAGAGGCCGCAGTCCTTCCCCCGCATCGGCCTTATGACTGCCCTATTGACCTTCTCCCTGACACGCAACCCCCCTATGGGAGAATCTATGCCTTGTCCGGCCCGGAACTTCGCACGTTGAAGACCTACATCGATGAGAACCTGCAAAAGGGTTTTATTCGTCCGTCTACCTCCCCGGCGGGAGCCCCCCTTTTCTTTGTGCCCAAAAAGGATGGGGGGCTCCGACCGTGCATTGATTACAGGGAGCTCAACGCGATCACTGTTAAGAATCGCTACCCCCTTCCCCTAATCCCGGAACTCTTGAACCGATTACAGGGCGCGCGGATATTTACGAAACTAGACCTCCGAGGGGCCTACAACCTAGTGCGCATACGAGCCGGGGATGAGTGGAAAACCGCCTTCCGTACGAGGTACGGACACTTTGAGTACCTCGTGATGCCATTCGGGTTGGCCAATGCCCCGGCTACCTTCCAGCACTTTATTAATGATGTTCTGAGGGAAGTGTTGGATGTATCCGTAATCGCCTACCTGGACGACATCCTAATTTACTCCCAAAGCCGGGAAGACCACGTAAAACACGTACACAACGTGCTTGCCAAATTAAGGAGACACCGGCTGTTCTGTAAACGATCCAAGTGCGTGTTCCACACCACGGCCATCGCCTTTCTGGGCTTCATTATTTCCCCGGAGGGAGTAAAGATGGATGGGTCCAAGGTAAAGGCTATCCTGACCTGGATACCGCCGCCCTCCGTGAAGGCCCTCCAAAGGTTCCTGGGCACAACGAACTATTATCGGCAGTACATTCCCCGATATGCCGCCACGACCAAACCCCTGACCCAGTTACTACGAAAGGGGGTTCCCTATACATGGACCGCCAGTCAGCAACAGGCCTTTGAAGACTTAAAAACCGCTTTCACCCAAGCCCCGCTGCTACGTTTTCCCAATTTTGACCTCGCTTTCGTAGTGGAAACCGATGCGTCCAGCACCGCCCTCGGTGCAGTCCTGTTGCAACAAGACCCCACCGAGCAGGTCTTACTACCCTGCGCTTATTACTCCCGACAGCTGACCAGTGCCGAGGTGAATTACACCATCCTGGATCGGGAACTCCTCGCTATTAAAGCCGCCTTCACTACGTGGAGGCACTACTTGGAAGGAGCCCGATGGCCCGTCCAGGTGATCACTGACCATCGAAACCTCCTCTATCTGCAACGAGTCAAGATTGCCAACGCACGCCATGGACGATGGGCCCTCTTCTTTTCTCGCTTTGTATTTTCCATCCAATATCGGCCCGGAAAAAATAACATTGTCGCCGACGCCCTCTCCCGCTCCTTAGAGGAAAACCCCGGGAACCCCCAACAGGGAGAACCCCTTCTTCCCCCCTATGCCACGGCAGGCCTCGGCCTCTCCCATGAGCACCTAAAACCGGACGCGGCAGGGGCGCCATCCTTGGCCACAGGCCACACGGAAGATACTGGGGTCCCGCCCCCGGGGAAAACCTGGGTACCTTTGGACGCCCGCAAACAAGCGCTGTGGAGCCACCACGACGCCCCGCTCGCCGGCCACCCCGGAGTAAAGCGGACGTATGATCTATTGCAACGCCAATTTTGGTGGCCCCACATGCACAAGGACACGGAACAATATGTTCGTACCTGTGAAATATGCGCCAAGACCAAAATACCTCGACGAAAGCCTTTGGGGTTACTGCACCTTGCACCCCTGCCCCAGGGACCATGGCGCCGCATTGGCATAGATTTTATTGTGGAACTGCCTCCATCCCAAAAACAGACAACTATCTTTGTGGTAACCGACCACTTCTCGAAACTGGCCCATTTTGCGGCCTGCCCCGGCCTCCCGACCGCAAAACAGACTGCCAGCTTACTCCTGCAGAATGTTATCCGATTACATGGGGTTCCCCTGGATATTGTCTCTGACCGCGGCACCCAATTCACGTCCCGGTTGTGGCGAACACTGCTACGAGCCTTAAAGATCCACCTAAACCTGACCACCGCCTACCACCCACAAGCCAATGGGCAAGTGGAACGCGTTAACCAGACTTTAGAACAATATCTCCGGTGCTATGTCGACTACCTACAGGAAAATTGGTGTGAGCTGCTTCCACTTGCCGAGTTTGTGTACAATAACACCCATAATGCATCTATCGGGACCTCACCTTTCTTCGTTACCTACGGGTTTCAACCACGCATCTGCACTCCAGACATCTCCCTGTCACCCATTCCCGCCGCAGGAGAGTTGCTACTTCAAATACAGCAAGCACAGACCGCTGCCTTGGCCTGTCTACAACGCGCCCGTCAACGATATAAAGAGGTTGCGGACCGGCACCGGCTCCAAGCCCCCTCCTTACAAGTCGGCGATCTTGTTTGGGTCGATCGCCGTCATTACCCCACGCAGCGACCATCTTCCAAGCTAGACTATCGATTTATGGGGCCCTTCCCCATCCAAGCTAAGGTCAACGAGGTGGCCTACACGGTCACCCTGCCGGCCCATTACCACATTCACCCAACGTTCCATGTATCACTCCTGAAACCGGCAGCGACCCGCGGAGCCCCGCCGAATCCCGGCCCGGTGCCAGTGCAAGGAACGGACCTCCCCGAGTATGAAGTACAGGCAATCCTCGATGTCCGCCGCCGGCATGGGGGTCTGCAATACCTCGTCCGGTGGAAAGGATACGATGCCTCGGAGAACTCTTGGGAACCAGCCTCTGGTATACATGCCCCACGTTTACTACAACGTTTCCATGCCCTCCATCCCGCAGCTCCACGCCTGGGTCCCCGGCGACCGGCTAGACAGGGGGGTACTGTCAGGCCTTGGGGCCTGAGGAGATGGGGCCGCCGCCAGCGGCGGAGCCCAGGAGGGGGCTGCCGCGGCGCACGAGCCCGGATCGGGCCAAGCGCCAGGCCCCGCAGCACTACACCCCCAGAGCCAACAGAGGAAACCACGCCGCCCGAAGCCCCGCCTCCACAGACATGCACACCGCCCCCGGAAGGGCCGCCGGAGGCAACAACACCGCCCACCCACGTGCCTCATGGAGCCACGCCCCTCACCAGCGTTCCCAACGTGGCCACGCCCCCCGCCAGCGCTCCCGACGTGGCCACGCCTCTGCACGCCCCGCTGCGGCGTTCACAGAGGCTGCAAAGCCGACGCCCAGCACCACCTATATAAAGGAAGGACCAAGCCTTCCCTCCTTGCTGGTGATCAGAGCCATAGCCTGTGAGACCGGCCCCGTGTGTGGAGTATTGGAGAGCTATAGAGAGAGAGAATCTTGGAGACTGAAAGCAAGGAGAACGAGTGCGTGAGTGTTGGTGTGTGCGTGAGAGTGTGCGTGTTAAGCCCCGTGGATACCTGTGAGTGGGTGTGCCCCTTCCTTCCCCCTAGCCCACGTGGTGTCCTGGAACTGGGTCGTGTAAGGAGCCCCTTCCCGCCTCGTGAGTCCTTGTCCCCGCCCCTGCGGGGGTCCCTGGCACGGGTGTTCCGCCCACCTCTCTGCACCCCCCTGGGAACCTGGGTACCGGTGTGCTTGCGGCCCGTGTGTGAGGGGCCTTCCCCGGTTGGGAAGTCGCTACGCCTCTATCCCTGTGATGAGCTTGGTAGGGAGAGCCTGAGAGCCTCCAGACTACCGCATAAGACCCTGAGGGAACCTTTTCCAGAGGCAATCCTTCCCAGACCTCGAGGGGAACGCTCTAGCCGGGCCCGAAAGGGTTACGTTCCTTCCCCTTCCCCTACTTTTCCCCGTGGGACCGCGGGTTGCCCCCCCGGGCCCCACACCTGAGGGCAACCGAAGTCAACAGGCACAAAAGGGAACGCCCGCTCAAGGGAAATGGGAAGGGAGGGGGGAGAGGGAGAAGAGCTCGACAGGTACCAGCCACAACAGGCACGCACGCACGCACACACACACACACGGAGGATATTGAAGGAAGGGAAGGGGGGGGACACGGGCGCCCCGACACCCCGCAAGGCATACTGGGCACCGGGAATGGGGGGGTGAGGGACTGGGAAGAGGGGAGGAACGGGTACAGGGGCACGGTAGGACACCGCCACCAGGTACATCAAACCCCACAGCAGAACAGTCCCCACGGGCACCCCCACAGCAATACATACAGTCCCAGAATGGGGGGCCCCTGCAGCTCGGGTGAAAGGCACAGCAGGAGCCCGCAAGGCACAGCGAGCCAGCCGGGAAGGGTCCAGGAGGCACATGCAGTCAAGGCACCCCACCGATGGGCATATGGACGGCAGCCAGGAGAGGCAGTCCAGCACAGCAGGTCCAAGGATGCGTGGCCCCACACTTGCAGGAGGTTGGGAGGGACCCCCCGGGGCACACAAGCAACCAAGGGGGGAGGGGTGCGGCCCAGAGGTGGGCAGGTTCCACAACCGGGGCAGCAGCACACTAGGAAGCAGGCAGCACGGCAGAGATAGCAGGGAGGGGGCAGCCAGCGGGGTCTGGCCCCCCGGGCAGGCCCAGAAGCCCACATGGCCCAGGACACAAGGGGGCCAGGGAGGTACACGGGCTCACAGGCAGCCATTGGGGGCAGCTCGGAGCCCAGGTCCAGGGTGCCCGGCCCGATGAACCAGGTGGGGCCAATGGATCATACCCTGGCGGTACCCCAACACGGACATGTGGTGGGCGATCAGGTAGTAAGCCTCAAAGGTGTCATGCACGGAGAGCCCCAACTGCACATCAGAACAAGACCAAACCTGCGCCAGGGCCATCAGCTCCACTGCGGACGGCTCCGTTACACAGCAGGCAGCAGCAGAGGGCCAATGAAGATGCCCCAGCCCCAGAAGCTGGTGATACACTGCCACACGGGTGCGTTGGTACCCACGCGCCCCATGAACTCAGCCAAAGTAGGACACGGCCAAGGCAGGCCCTCAGCAAGGCACAGCGAGTAGGCGCCTAGGCTGCACACCCACAGCGCACTCACGGTCTCAGCCCTGGACCAGGGCACATGCGAACACCTATTATCTGGGACGCACCCATCATGGAAGCGGACCAGCCCCAGGGTCTCGGCATGTAACCGGCAATCTCGAGTGCTAGCCTCATAGCCGAGGTAGCGGAGTCTGGAACTCACGCTCGCGAAGGCAGCCGAGCGGCTGTCCGGCCTGCCCAGGAGCAGCTGCACGGCAGGGCTGCGCCACACGACGCATAGGGACATGGTCTCGGTGTAGTTCCAGATACGGGGGGCCCCATGGGGGACGGGAAGCGGGAGCCCCGTGGATGGACAAGCAGCCATGATCCAACGGGCGACTACGGACCCCTTCATGTGGAGGAAGCGGTCCAGGGCATTGTAGTATGGGGCGGTCCGGGCTCCGTGCCCAGACCTCCTGTTGTTGTCCCGGATGGCCTTGTAGCCCCTCCTCAGCTCTTTTGCCTTTGACCGACCCTGTGCCACTGTCTGGGGGTGCCCCACCGTCTCCATGTCCCGCACAATGTGCCGGTAGACCTGCTCATTCCTCTGGTTGATCGCGAGCTCCAGTTGGTACTCCAGGGTCCCCCATATCCAAATAAAGTCCCTGGTCTCCTGGAGCCCCCACTGGCCCCCTCCGTGGTAAGCCTTCCTCCCTCCTCTCCACTCTGTGTCTTCTCCCTCCTCCTCCACCCCTTCCTGCTGCACCTCCGGCCGGGCTGGTCCGGTGTGCTCCGGGCGGTCACCCACCTGGGCCGTTTTCCATGTCTGCGGGAGGCAGGGGGTCGGGGAATTACAATTTGTTTGAGGTCGGGTCCACCTCACTGGCCGCCCCCTCCCCCCCGGCGGGCGGTCGGCCGTGCCCCTTTGCCCCCAGTTCCCCATGCCCTTGCTTCCCCTTACCCGTTTCCGGGGTGCCTCCTCCTCCGCTGGCCCAGCTGATGTCCCCGGGGCGTCCTGTTCCGGTTGCGGCGGGTGATCTCGCTACCACCTCCATGGTCAGCGTGACCCCCGGCTCCCCCACCTCCACCTGTGCTTCCTCCTCCTCCTCCACCACTGCCCCTGCCTCCTCCCCCTCCTCGCCCCTCGCTCTCTCCTCTGCCACCGCTCTCTTCCTTCTCCTCACTCCATCCCGCCACGTTTGCCAGCTGCGTTTTTCCCTTTAAATCTCCCTCCGGTGGGTGTTGATGCTGGTTGCCTGGCAGCGCCGTTACGTGCATTGCCCGCGGCTGGGGATCATTTCCTTTGAACCTGGGCGGTGTTTGCCGTCCAGACGTTACGTTTGGTTGATCCCCAGTGGGGATCTACTTGACCACGCATCCACGGGAATTGGTGCGGGGAGTCCGGGAAGCGTGGTTGAAATTGACCCCATGTGGGTATTGAGCGTGGTGAACATCTGGCAGGCGCCAAACAGACGTTCAGGGCGCCTTGGCCCTGCCGCGGGATTGAGCGTGATTCACAGTGGTTGAGCGTGATCTCGTCACGTCTGAAAATACCCTCAGGGAGGCTTACCTGCATGTTCCAATCTGGGGCCCTCACAGAAGATGGCTCAGATTTGCCTACAACAAACATCACTGGCAGTTCAGAGCTCTGCCTTTCGGTCTGTCCTCTGCTCCCAGGACATTCACAAAGATCTTGGCCCCATTGATAGCCAACCTGCGCAGCAGGGGGATCCATGTATATGCGTATCTCGATGACCTCCTGATCAGGGGCAACTCCCCCGACAGGGTGTAGAATCACCTAGACAGAACCATCCACTATCTAGAGAAGCACGGGTTTCTCATAAACAGAGAGAAGAGTCATCTGACGCCGACCCAAAGATTGGAACATCTGGGTATCCTAATAGATACCTCCTTAGACCACGCGTTCATCCCACCCGAAAGATGGGAAAAGATTCAACAGCTAGTCCGCCTCCTCAAACTCCGCAACCACATGAGACTCAAACTCCTAGCGAGACTGTTGGGTCTCCTTATATCCTGCATAGGGCCGCTTCAACCTACGTCCCTTGCAGAGGCAGCTAAGGGGTTTCCAGAGAGAGCTCACGTTGGGGCTTGATCCTTGGGTTCCCATTCCACAGGACTTAAAAGACTCGATGTCCTGGTGGTTAAGACCAGAAACTTTTTGCGAGGGGGTGCCACTCTCAGAACCAACAAGAACAGTGTTAACGACAGACGCCAGCCTACTGGGCTGGGGAGGACACTCAGAACCACACTCAGCACAGGGTCTCTGGTCAAGGAGAGATGCGACGAGAAGGATCAACTTCCTCGAACTGAAGGCCATCCGACTCGCAGCCCAACACCTCTACCCAACATTTGCCTCTCGGCACCTCCTGGTGTACACAGACAATGTGACGGCAAAAGTCTGTCAATCATCAGGGGAGTCACATCGGGAGGCAACCAGATTGCTCGCATGGGCCCAGTTACACCTAACATCCATGAAGGCTCTCCACATCAAGGGCCAAGACAACACACGAGCAGATTGGCTGAGCCGGCAGGCCCTCGATCCGCACGAGTGGTCCCTAGACAGATCAGTGTTCCAACAACTGGTGGCGTGGGTAGGTCTACCACTGATGGATCTGTTCACCACCAGGGAAAACTCGCAGGTTCCCCGCTTCATGTCTCGAACTCGATGCAGAGAGCCGGAAGGGACCAATGCACTGAACTGCCCCTGGCCCAGGGGACTCTTCTACGCCTTCCCCCCATTCCATTGATTCAGAAGACAATATCCAGGGCAATCAGAGAGGAGACACACCTACTATTGATAACCCCATGGTGGCCCAGGAGGCCATGGTTCTCAGAACTGATCGAACGGAGCAACGCTCAATACCGAAGGCTGCCCCTCATCCCAACTCTGCTCACCCAGGGACCGGTATGCTGCACAGATACACAGACTCTAAATCTGACAGCCTGGAACTTGAACGATCAGCACTGAGGGCAAGAAGCTATTCGGTGCTGAACGCAATCCAGCTATCTAGAAGAGCTGCCACCAGGAGAAGCTACAGAGCTACCTGGAAGACATTTGCGGCTTGGTCAATGCAGCGAGACCAGGATCCGACCAAAGCAGGGGTGACCCAGGTCCTTGAGTTCTTACAACTAGGTCTAGATAAGGGTCTTAGGGCAAACACCCTGGCCAGACAAGCAGCGGCCATAGACTCAGTCCTTAGGGCAGTCTCTAACAGAGTAGTTTCTGCCCACAGGAACGTTAGAAGGTTCCTACGAGCAGCCAGGAACTTAGCTCCCCCTGTGGTGCATAGAGTACCCTCTTGGGATCTCAGTTTGGTACTGGAGACCCTTACTAAGCCCCCTTTCGAGCCCTTGAGACATGTATCTTTGTACTTTATGACCTTAAAAGTTATTTTTCTCGTAGCTGTCACATCAGCGAGACGGGTGTCAGAACTTGGGGCCCTATCCATGGAGGACAACTTTTGTATTTTCCAAAAGGAATCGGTGACCCTAAAGCTAGACGAGGCGTTCCTCCCAAAAATAAACTCTCTTTTTCATAGGGCACAGGAGGTAATTCTGCCCTCCTTTTGCCCCAGACCGGTGCATCCAAAGGAAAAGTCCTGGCATACTCTGGATGTCCGGAGGGCACTTAAAATTGTTCGTGAACATCAGACCGGGACATCAGGGTCGTAAGGCTACAAAGACCTTAATATCTAAGTGGTTGAAACAGGGCATTGTAGAAGCTTACAAGGCAAAGGGTAGGGTTCCCCCCCTTCAGATCTGGGCACATTCCGTACGTAGTGCGGCCACTTCTTACGCCTTTAAGGCGAGGGCCTCGTACGAGGAACTACCCAGCAGGAGGAGTATGTAGATCATATGAGAGAGAGGAATTCACCCAAGGTAGGTTACCAATTCTCCTTTCCCACACCCTGAACACTTGCCTTGAGCACACCGACTGCTCACTCCTGTGGAGCTTGTACTAATTTCCAAAGTGTCCTGTGGGAGGGAGAATGTACCCCACTCCTGAGCTCGGCAACCTCTTCATATTACAGACATTTTGGAATAAACTGGCTGCCCAAGAAGAGAAGACTGAAGACCATGACCTCCCTAGCTAACATCCCTGAGAAATTGCGCATCTCATTCTTTGGAGGAGGCAACGAAAACAGGATGGCTTGGTGAAAGAAGAAAAATCCACTTCAGGGTAAACTACAAATTTCCCCTCCACCCTTCGAAAATCAAGGTACATTGTAATGGGCTGGCCACTAAAAGATTTGCCCAATAAGATTTGCTATGGGGATTCCAAAGTAGGAACTTTAAATTTAGAATTAAAGAAACTTGGTGTGTGAAAGAACATAAACATTGAATAGAAGATTCTAAACAAAAACCTAAAAGATTCTTCAATAAGTGGTACCACACTTTTAAAAAATATAGATCATGTCCAGGATGAAGTCTAATCAGGTTCATTTGTTCAGTGCCCTTGAAGCTGCACAAAGTAGAGTGTGGTCGCCATGTTGGTCCCAAATAACAACTGCAGGGAGACGCTGCTGTCTCTTTGCCACAAATTCTCACCTGCCCAAACCACAGCTCGATCTTTGGTCACAGTGTTCTACCAATTGAAACGAAGCAGGAAGGACTAGAGGCCCTTGGTGCTACTAGCCAATTCTATTTTGGTTTGCTAGCCTAGGATGAAGAAGCTTCTCAGTTTAAAAAGACCACTGCCACTGCACACGCTTGGATCCAGAGGATATGGTTCGTTTTTTCTGTAGAAAAACTCTGGGTGAATGTATTGGATAAATACTTGGATTTTTATATGACTTGGTCTCCTGTATGGGATTTTTTGCAAAACAAGAAAAGATGGGAAGGTATTTTACTTACATGAAAGCTCTATTGAATAAGTCTGTCTATAAAGTATTTATATAGAAATATGGTAAAAACAGCATATTATTAATTGAAATTAGAGTATAATAGCCAACGTACCTTCCCTTTATAAGCGCCACGGTTACTTCCCGTTTCTTCTCCGCCCCCCCCTTTTTTTTTTCTGCAAGGGCGGGAGGGGTGCGTGAGCCAAGCCGCCGCACTTACCCCCTCATAAGGTGCAAGCCTGGTGGGGGTTTTTTTCTTTCTTTTTCCTCAGGAATTTAGTTCATTTTGATTGTGATTTTTTTCTCCTTCTTTAATGGTTTATTGGAATTGTTATAAATCAGTATAATTATATCTGTATTATCTGTTCTTAATGACTAAAAATAAAAAGACCACTGACCTTAGTGAGGGTGCTGGGGCTTCTAGCATGTTAAGAAATGGGATGATAACCCGTTCGAGTCAGGGTTCAACGTGCAGCCCCCACTCGCATGTTAGCATGTAGAGCCTAATAAATGACCAGCCGCTTGCATGTAGTTGTGTGTTCATGGCAGCCCCCACTCACCAGTTTAACCTGACCAGACTAATAAACGGGTCGGGTTCTTCCCTGCTGCGCTCCACCGACCGCCCTTTCCTTCTCAGTATCCTGAGTATCCTCTACCATGACTCTCAGCCGCAGCAATCCATGGAAGAAGCTGCCGCCCTAGCTGTTTCTTTCTTCGGGGCTATGACTCCTGGAGGCGGTCCAGCGTTTGCTATCCCTGCCCACCCCCTGAGCTTCATGTCTGGGTTTATACTGGGAGTACAAGCCACAGTTCTGATGGAACTCAAATATTAAATTGAAGACCTACTGTTAGTAATTTGTAACCTGTCACTAAAATCTGCCACTGTAGCCAAGGACTGGAGGGTGGCAAATTGTAACCCTGATATTCAAAAAGGGATCCAGAGGTGATCCTGGAAACTACAGACCAGTAAGCTTGACGTCTGTGCCGGGCAAAATGTTGGAAACCATCATTAAGGACAGAATTACAGGGCATGTTGACAAACATGGCTTTATGGGGAAGAGTCAACATGGATTTAGCAAAGGTAAGTCATGTCTCACTAACCTGTTGGAATTCTTTGAGGGTGTAAATAAGCATGTGGACAAGGGAGACCCAGTAGATAAAGTGTACCTGGATTTCCAGAAAGCATTTGATAAGGTCCCACATAAAAGACTCTTGAGAAAATTAAAAAGTCATGGGATAGGAGGTAGTGTCTTACTATGGATCAGAAACTGGTTAACTGATAGGAAGCAATGAGCAGGGCCCCGAGGGAAACACGGGTCTGCGATTCGCGGATTTCCCGCAGAATTCCCCTCCCCCCGCAGAATCTCCTGCCCTGCTTACCCCAGCGCAGAATTTGTAGCCTGTGCTGGGGAGACGCGGGGCAGGAGATTCCACGGGGGGAGGGGAATGAACAAACTCTCAGGGCTTCCCCTCCCCAGCCTCCAAGGCTTCCCTCCCCTGTTTAGAAAATTAATTAACTTAGCTGGCAGCAGCTGCTTCAGTGTGCTCATCCCAAGCTCGTCCCCATCCGGCTCCTGGCCTCTTCCTGACCCCTCCCAACAGGGCCTCCCAGAGCAGTGCAGCTAGATGACATCATCCAGCTGTGTCGCCCTGAGAGGCCCCGTTGGGAGGGACCAGAAGAGGCCAGGAGCTGGATGGGGACGAGTGCACTGGAGCAGCTGCTGCCGCCGCCGCCGCTCCTAAGCCACTGCCACCGCCTGCTTCAGCCATAAGGTAAGTAGGTGGGGGGAGCGGCTCCTGGGTTGGGGGTTCCCACTGTGCCCTCTGCATTGTCATGTGGTGTGTGTGTGTGGGGGGGTGTTTACCTGCTGTACCTTCTGCAGTGCCATGTGTTGGGGGGGGGTTACCTGCTGTGCCCTCTGCATTGCCTTGTGTTGTGTTGTGTTGTGTTGGGGGTGGATTACCTGCTGTGCCCTCTGCATTGCCATGTGTTGTGTTGGGGGGGGGTTTATCTACTGTGCCCTCTGCATTGCCATGTGTTGTGTTGGGGGTGGGTGGGTTACCTGCTGTTCCCTCTGCATTGCCATGTGTTTTGTTGCGGGGGGTTACCTGCTATGCCCTCTGCATTGCCATGTGTTGTGTGTGGGGGGGGGGTTGCCTGCTGTGCCCTCTGCATTGCCATGTGTTTTAGGGGGGCACAGCATAAAGATGTCAGTACTGCAAATAAATAAAGAACTCATTTTTTAGTTTTAGTAGCCTTGTTTTGTAACTTGATTGAGTCGCAGAATTTCCAATTTTGGAAAATAATTTGCAGAAGAATCGGGGCCCTGGCAATGAGTAGGACTAAATGATCAGTTTTCACAGTGGAGAGATGTAAAAAGTGGTGTGCCTCAGGGATCTGTATTGGGACCGGTACTGTTTAATGTATTCATTAATGATTTGGAAAAGGGTGTTAAGAATCAGGTGATCAAATCTGCAGACAACACCAAGTTATTCAAGGTAATTAAAACACGAGCAGACTGTGAGGAACTGCAACAGGATCTTATGACACTGGGTGCCTGGGCATCTAAATGGCAAATGAGATTTAATGTGGGACAAGTACAAAGTGATGCACGTAGGGGAAAATAGTTCAAACTATGCGAACATAATGCTGGGTACTAAGCTAGGAGTTACCACTCAGGCAAAGGATCTGGGGGTGGTTGTGGACAATACAATGAAATCCACAGCACAGTGCACAGCGCACAATGCACAGCAGCAGTCAAAAAAGCAAACCGAATGTTAGGAATTATTCGGAAGGGGATAGGGAATAAAACTGAGGATGTCATAATGCCTCTATGTCCTGGCAGTCTCAGTGCTTACCCGGTGTTTGTCCACTGTGGGGGATTGGATGAGGGCGAGCTGCCTGAGGCGTAATCCTGACAAGACAGAGGTGATGGTTGTGGGGAGGACTGGGGGAGTGGTGGCCCCATCATTGATGGGGTCTGCCCTCCCCTGGTTTCTCAGGTCCAAAGTCTGGGGGTGCTCCTGGACCTGCAGCTCCACCTGGATGCCCAGGTGGTGGCTGTGGCAAACGGAGCATTTCGCCAGTTACATCTGGTGCGTCGGCTTAGGCCATATGTCGCGGACTCAGATCTGGCCACAGTCATCCATGCTTTTATTACCTCGAGACTGGATTACTGCAACGCGCTCTACCCTTGGTGTTGGTTCGGAAGCTGCAGCTGGTGCAGAATGTGGCAGTCCGTCTCTTGACAGGAACAGACTGACGTGAGCATATCACACCGGTGCTTCGCTTTCTGCGCTGGCTGCCGGTAGGCTTCCGGGCCCAATTCAAAGTGTTGGTGTTGACCTTTAAAGCCCTAAACAGCTTGGGCCCTGCCTATCTGCAGGACCGCCTCACCCACCGGGTCCTGGAGTGGCCCCTGCGGTTGGCTGCGGGTGCCCTCCTTGAGGTCCCCTGGGTTTCCTGGGTGTCCACTATGAGGAGGGCTTTTTCTGTGGCTATGCCGCAGCTGTGGAACTCCCTTCCAACAGAGATCCACTTGGCTGCCGGCCTCCCCTCTTTCCGCAGACAACGTAAGACCTGACTGTTCCGCCAAGCCTTTCCCGAGGAAGATGGGTTGGGTTAGGCTAGGGGGGGATGGGGTTTTATATTGTGTTTTAATTGAATTATTATTGTTTGTTTTAATGTTTTAAAATGTCTTTAATATGCTGCGAGCCGGACCGAGATGCCTGAGGCAGGAGGGGGCAGCATAAAATTTTTAATATAAATAAATATATAATTATACAAATCAATGGTGCGACCACACCTCGAATATTGTGTGCAGTTCTGGTCACCCCATCTCAAAAAAGACATAGCTGAACTAGAAAAGGTACAGAGAAGGGCAACAAAAATGATCAAGGGCATGGAAGGGCTGCCGTATGAGGAGAGGCTTGGTAGGTTG
>QEPC01004593.1:3053797-3123845 GCA_003113815.1 Sphenodon punctatus | reverse complement strand
TGTCTATTTGCTGGACTGTAAAATGTGTTAATTAATGCAAATATGTAAATAAATGTTTGTTTTTAATTATAAAGATGTCATTACTGCTATTAAAGAACTCATTTTTAATTTTACTCGACCGGTTTTGTAACTTTATTTGGTCGCAGAATTTTCCATTTTGGGTCGCAGAATTTCAGAATTTTTTTTGCAGAAGAATCGGGGCCCTGGTCTTAACCAAGTGGAAACAGCTGGACAAGGCCCATAGAATGAACAGGGCACAGGCTTCCTTGTATTCCTTATCGAGCAAGAAGAAACCAGAGTTTAAAAATCTGAAAGTAGATGCTGCGGCAGTATCTCTGGCCAGGCAAACTGTTTTCCTCACAGAGGGGGACTGTTATCCAAAAGACCCCACAGATAGGGCGATTGACGCAGTCCTTCGCAGGGGTTTGGATTTCGCAGCCTCCTCACTAAAAGTCAACATAATATCTTCATATGTAGCTCAGGCCCTACTAGCCTGGATGCAGGAGCCTGAGGACCCAGAAATCTCAGAACAAAGGGCACAGATTATCTCATCCCGCATCTCTCTAGCAACAACCTTTTTGGCGGATTGCACTATGGATGCCATGGGCTGGTCAGCACGAGCACTAGCGAGCTTAGTCTTGGCAAGAAGGAGACTTTGGCTCAGGTCCTGGCAGGGGGACGTCACCGCCAAAAAACCTATTGGTATCAGCGCCCTATAAAGGGCTGAAATTGTTTGACTTACGTCTTGATAAAGTGCTAGCGGATGCTAATGACCAGGACAAACATAAGACACTACAAGAAGTAGGGACAAAAAAGAGATTTTTTTCAGGGCCCCACATACAGACCAAGGGGGGATTCGGAGCCTTCAGGAGATTTCAGGGGCTACCCAGGGAGACTGCAGGGAATTTCTCCTTTCAGAATAGAGGCAACAGGCACACCCCTAGATTCAACAAACAAAAGCCTAAGGGCTCTGGCCCACCCCAACACAAACAGGATGCAGGACTATCTGGAGACTCCGGAGGTAGGGGGCAGACTACAACTCTTCTCAGAACTCTGGGAAAGATCAGTCTCAGACACATGGGTGTTGGGGTGCATGTCACAGGGTTATCATATAGAACTAGCGTCTTATTCCAGGCAAAGATTCCTGGCTTCCCCCCACCCCCCCAATCAAAAAATCCCCCAAAACACGGGGCCGTGATCAAAGAGATTCAGAAACTCTTTAAGCATTAGAGCCATAGAACCAGTACCTCCAGAGCAAGCAGGTCAGGGTCTTTATTCAGTTCTATTCTTGGTCCCCCCAAAAGGAGGAACTTGGAGAGCGGTGTTAGATCTAAAGCTCTTAAACAAATCAGCGAGGGCACAAAAGTTCAAAATGGAAACAGTTTCGTCCATCTGTCAGAGCCTGAGGGAAGGGGACTGGATGGCCTCCCTCGACCTCCGGGAGGCGTATCTACATGTCCCAATCTGGAAGGCACACAGGAAGTGGCTCCGATTTTGCTATCAACAGGCACACTACCAGTTCAGGGCACTTCAGTTCGGCCTATCATTGGCACCAAGGACTTTTACCAAAATTCTGGTTCCGCCGGTAGCAAATCTCAGGGAGGAAGGGATACATCTGTACCCCTACCTGGATGACCTGTTGATCAGGGCCCAATCCTTCCACAAAATCCTAATAGACTTGAACAGAACCATACGCTACTTGAACTCACACGGTTTTCTAGTCAACAGGGAGAAGAGCCATCTCATTCCCACACACAGACTGGAACACCTGGGCGTAATAATCGATACCAACTTAGGAGTCACCTTCATTCCACCACCCAGACAAAGCAAGATACACATTGATACACCTTCTACAACATCAGAGGAGAATGAGACTCAAGACCCTGGCCCAGCTCCTAGGACTCCTGATCTCATGCACCAGACAAGTGCAGTGGGGCAGATTCCATCTCAGACTCTTACAGCAGCTGCTGCGTCCCATGCAGAGAGAACTCATGCTAGGACTCAACCCATAGGTAAACATTCCCCTAGGATTCGCACACTCAATGTCCTGATGGTTAAGGGCGGAAACGTTTGCCACAGGAGCGCCTTAGCAGAGGCAAGTCAAGAGGTGATCACAACGGATGCCAGTCTATCAGGATGGGGAGCGCACTCAGGACCCAGGTCAATCCAGGGTATCTGAGCGAGAAGGATCGAGTTCACAGCATAAATTTCCTAGAACTAAAGGCGATCAGACTGGCTCTACAACAACTCTCACAAAATTTCACCAAACGTCACGTCCTGATTTTTACAGACAACATGACAGCCAAAGCATATGTAAATCACCAGGAAGGCTCCAGAGCACCAGCCCTGCACAGGGAAGCGATGAGACTGTTCTCTTGGTTTCAGGTGAACATTCAATCCCTGAAGGCTTTATACATCAAAGGGACGGACAACAGACAGGCAGGTTGGCTCAGTGGCAAAACCATGGACCCACACGAATGGGCCTTGCACAAAGAAGTATTCAGGAATCTAGTGACGAGATTTGGCCTTCCGGTGATGGACCTATTCGCCAGCCAGGAAAGCACACAGCTACAGAGCTTCATGTCGAAAGGGCCGTGCAGGACAGCAGTCGTAGTAGATGCTCTGAACCAGCCATGGCCAAGAGATCTACTCTACACATTCCCACCCATTCCTCTGATAGCAAGGACATTGGCAAAACTGATGGAAGAACAAACTCAGATTATTCTGATAACCCCATGGTGGCCCAGGAGACCATGGTTTTCAGACTTGATAGAACTCAGCCACGCTCCTCCAGGAATACTCCCATTGAGACCGGACCTACTCAGTCAAGGCCCTCTACTCTGCGAGAACATACGCATCCTAAGACTGACAGCGCAGCTCTTGAACGCTCGGCCTTAAAGAACAAGGGTTATTTAGAGGCAGTTCTGTCAACCCTACAGCAATCTAGACGCCCAGCCACCAGAAGAGCATATGGAGCAACATGGAAAATTTTCACTCTATGGGCAACACAGAAGGGATATGATCGCTGTAGGGCAGAGATGCAATAATTATCCAATTTTTGCAAGAGGACTTGGACAAGAGTTTAAAGCCTAACACCTTAGCGAGACAAGCAGCAGCAATTGATTCAGTACTGAGGATGGTAGCAAATAGGTTTCATCCCATAGACATGTGAGGCAATTCTTAAGGGCAGCTAGATCAATCTCCCCTCCAGTGGTTCATAGATGCTCCTCGTGGAGCTTGAGCCTCGTTTTAGATGCTCTAAGCAGACCCTCTTTTGAACCATTAAGGCACATTTCATTATATATGTTATTGCTTAAAGTGGTATTTCTAGTGGCAGTTACATTGGCCAGAAGGGTATCAGAGTTAGGGGCTCTATCTATAGAGGAGAATTTTTGTGCATTCCAGGAACAATCAGTAACACTCAGGGCGGACCAGGCTTTTATTTCTAAGGTGAATTCAATTTTCCATAGGAGCCAGGAGATTCTTTTGCCTTCGTTTTGCCCTAAACCGTCTCACCCAAAGGAGAAGATCTGTCACACATTAGATGTTCGAAGGGCATTAAAAATGTACCTTACTAGAACTCAGGGATCTAGATCCACTACGACTCTGTTTGTGAATATCAGACCAGGCTGTGAAGGATCAAAAGCATCAAAAACCCTCTTATCTAAGTGGGTAAAACAATGCATCGTTGAGGTGTGCAAAGCAAAGAATAGGGTTCCACCCATTCAGATATGGGCACACTCGATAGAGTGCAGCTACATCTTACGCTTTTAAGACAAAGGCTTCTTACGAGGAGCTATGCAGAGCGGCTACATGGTCATCCCTGCATACCTTTGTTAAGCATTACAAATTGAATGTGTTCAAATCCGCAGAAGCGGCATTTGGCAGAAGGGTGTTGCAGGCGGTGCTGGATTCCCTGGGCGCTGTTTGTTCCCACCCTTAGGGACGATTACAGGCTCGGGTATATCCCATGCGGAGGATTAGCCCGGAGACAGAGGGAGAAAGGAGAATTGGTCACCTACCTCGGTGAATTCCTTTCTCCTCTGTCTCCGGATAATCCTCCGACCCTCCCTGTCAAACAGCACCAGATGGCAGGTCAGGTCACCCAAAAGTGTTAGAACATTTACAGAGTTCAGGAAAAATTCTTGATTATTGTTAGAGATAACATGTTAAGCTGTTTTGTATATCACTTAACCTGTTGTTGATGATAGTCTCAGTCTTCCCTAAAATGGGTACAACCCCACCCACCCCCCTCGCTGTATAATCAAGGGCCAGTAAACTTGGACCAGGAGGGCTTAGAGGGACAGGCCTCACTGGTGACCAAGGGCCGGCACACGCGGAAAAGAGGAGCTTGAAAGGATAGCCCCCATAGTAAAGAGGGGCTTGTAAAAAAGGATCAGGCCCAGCCACCATGGAACCCAGCAGAAAGTAGGCCACTCATGTGAAATACCAGCCTGAACCTGGGGGAAGAGAGGAAAAAGGAAAACACCTAGAGTAAAGTATGGGGCCATTAAGAGGCATTCTTCCTATTCAGTAGAGCACCGATGACTGGAACTTGGAGCAGCAACCCCCCCTAAGAAATCCAGGTGTTCTCTCTCGCGCCTTTTGTGTCCCAGGGAGTCGATCGTTAAGCCCTCGTCTCATCCTTAACTACCTTCCAGCCACTGTTGTTTACTCTTTCCCCCTATGTCAAGAGTATCTTATGCATCTCCAATAGCCCTTTTTGTGATGGAAGTAGAAGTTTTGGTTCTTCCCCTTATCAGCCCATTGTACATCCCATACGGCAAAGCTTAGTCTCTCAAATCCTTTGTCCAGTACCCTATAACTGCTCCTGATTTTCCCCTCAACCTCTGAGAAATCTTGGAACGCAGATGCGTGCAGTTCGCTCTGTACGTGTCTGTGCTAAGGGGTCTCCCAAACTTCGGTCTGCCCCTCTCTTTTTCTTCCCCACCCTCCCGAACTGCACTGCTGATCCCTTGTGCAATCAGCTAGGAGAGGTAAACTGCAGGTCCAGACTCTCTCTCTCCCCCTTGCTGTGCCTTCACCGGACCCCCTTCCCCCCATTTTATGTTTTCGCTTTTTGTATCCCGCCAACCAGGCCAGGGCTGTGTTTCAGCATTAGCTTGTGTGTGTGTATGTGTACCTTATTTTTGCCTTTGTACTTCTGTTTTTATACAACAATAAACCTGTTTCAGTTTTATTGAACCTTTCTTTCTCTCCTTACAATTTGGGGAGGATAACGTAAACTGACTGTAGCACGTGTCGTTCCTCAGATTGATCCCTGGGGCACACGGGGACCTCTAATGTGACTAATTTGGCTAATTCCCCTAAATTAAAGAAATGAGTGGATATTGGGGAACCAACCCCCCGCCCCCAATAATTACGCGTGGACTGAGGTCTCCCGTTAACACGTTTAAAGTTTTTTAGAGAATATTAAGGCCAGCCCTCGGCTTAGATATGAACTGAGAAGTTGGGGCTAGCTCTACACGCATGCGCACTGGAAAAGCGTTTTTCTTCTTCTGCCTCCCAGCGGCCATCCGCAGAGCTACTCGTGCGGAGGATTATCCGGAGACAGAAGAGAAAGGAATTCACCGAGGTAGGTGACCAATTCTCCTTTCAGCCCTATCTGGGAATACTCGATTTCCAGCTCCGCCTGGATGCCCAAGTGGAGGCTGTGGCGAGGAGCGTGTTCCGCCAGTTAGATCTGGTGCAGCACTCCGACTTGGCCACTGTCATCCATGCTTTCATCACCTCAAGACTGGACTATTGTAATGTGCTCTGCATGGGGCTACCCATGATGACGATTTGGAGACAGTAGCTGGTGCAGAATGTGGCAGCTCGTCTCCTAATGGGGTTCAGTTCCTGTTAGCACATTACACCAGTACTCTGTTCTCTGCACTGGCTGCCTATAGTCTTCTGGGCCTGATTCAAGGTGTTGGTGATTACAAATAAAGCCCTATACTTGTTTAATTGTTGTTTTGATGTTTTATAAATTGTAAGCCACCCCGAGCTGCCTGTGGCAGTAGCAGTGGGGTAGTAAAATTTTATAAATAAATATATATACAGCCTGGGCCCTACCTATCTGTGGGACCAGCCCACTCCCCAGGCTCTGGATCGACCCCTGCGGTCATCTGGGCGTGCCTTTCTCAAAGTCCCCCGGGTATCTCGGGGGGCGACTATGGAGAGGGCGTTCTCGGTGGCCACACCAAGGCTGTGGAACTCCCTCCCGGTGGAGGCCCAGGTGGCCACAGATCTCTCCTCCTTTCGATGTCAATGCAAGACCTGGCTATTCTGCCAGGCTTTTGGTGAGTGAGATGGATATGGGGTGGGGGGTTGATGGGTAGGGAAGGAAGAGCTTTTTGTTCTTTTATGCCTTACCATTTTGATGATGATCTATATTTTTTTGTATTATTGATTGTATTCTATGTATTTTTAATATGCAGTTTGTTGGCCACCTCAAGCTGCTGTTAGCAGGAGGGAGCAGGATATAAATTATTAAATAATAAATAAATATTGCCATCATCTGCCCACCCTATAGCAAGGAGGATTACCTGAATCAAACCGTTGTTGTTGGGTTTTTTTACATGGTTCTCCAAGCCGTAGTGGACCACTGTGCTCATTTTGTGGATGTGCTGACCAGGTGGCCCAGGAAGAACCAAGATATCTGCATCTTCCATCAGTCTCCCTTCTTTGGCTACATGTACACCAGAGATGCTGGTCCCTCCACTTAAATATGCATTGAGGAGTTGCTCATGCAGCCTTTTCTTGGGGACCCAGCCTACCCACTGAAAGGCCTCCAGCACTGCCCATGCACTGGAGCAAGGCAATGTTACTTTAACCTACAGCTTAGTGCCATGTACTGTGTTGTGGAGAGAGTTTGGGGGCATTTCTAAAGCAGTGCTGGAGATCAGTTGTGGTCAGAATTAATTTGCAGCTGGAGACTGTCTCATTTTTAACTACTGCTGTCTGTTTTCCACAAAATATGTAAGACTGGTGGGGCCGCATTGGAGAACCACCCGCACCCCCTCCCCCCACCAATTAGTCCTGGCAAGCCAGTGTACCTGCTCCATGATCAACTGAACCAAATGGAGCAGCACATAACCAGCAAGATCTGGGATGTGTTGTGCCTGCACATCAACCAGAATGTTCACCTCAACACCCATCATCAATGACATTTTCATGATTAAAAGTTTAAGATTTTATATGAGTTTTTTGGTGGTAATAAAGCATTTCAAAATGTATCTTTTCTGTGACTGTCTTGCCCCATTCGCCTCCCCTCCCCTGAAGCACTGAGACAGCTTCCTTTCACTATAGCCCAGCAGGTGGCTTTTCCCTGTGGGGTCCCTATGATCATTCCCTTAGCTGACTGCCTCCTGCCCCCCCCCACCCCAAAACAGGTTTTCCTCCCTGCCCATTACGTGGTCTTTGGCCTTTCCCTGTGGGGTTCCTTTTGCCCTTTCCTTAGCACCTGGCCAGTGGCCTTTCACTGTACATATCCTATTGCCATTCCCACAGTAGCAGACAGCTGGCTTTTCCTGTGAATTTCCTATTGTCATACCCCACCAAACAGCCCTCCTTTTAAAAAAGGAAGCATGTAAGTCAAGGTTAATGAAAAGGGAACAAACTTTATTAAAAGCTGTAAGAGCTTTTCCCTGTGGGGTCCCTATGGCTGTTAGCACTCTAAGGGAGGCTGGGGGGTTACCATCTATCTTTCCCATGACCACCCCACAGAGTCCTCCCCTGCTCTCAAATGCATGGCCAGAGGCCTTTCACTCCCTGCCCCACCCGTAAAGCATCCCTCATTTCCCCCAAAGAATAACGGTAATCATGGTTTATAAAAACTATTACACAACCAACCAAAAATCTTCTTTGCACCTGTTGCTTTCGGGGGGGGGGACGACTGTTTAGCACGCTTGGTTGGGTGGGGGGATGGGGTATCATTTTCCTGATCCTCCTGTGTAACCAGTTGTGGCGGTGTGTTCATGGGAAGTGTGCAGGAATGATTGGCGGGGGGGTGGGGGTATGCCTAGCTCAGGCACTGTTCCCTAGTGGTGTTAGTGTGGGGCAGGTTCGGGTACTTTGTTGGGGTGGGGGAGGTTAGGAAGTGACACCTGACCCTGGGTGACAATGCTTGTCGTTGCGGCAGTAACATGCTCCACAGGGGAGGTCTGGACCTGAATGGACTGGGACAGGCTGTTCTGTGTTTGAGTCCACACCCCTCTCATGTCCTTGTTCACCCACTCGAGTATGCTGATAGACAGCTGGTCGACAGCTCAAGCTGCCAAGTTCCAAGTCTCCTGCTAGTGGTCCAGGCAAGCCTCAGCCGCTGCAGCCTTGTGCATTACCACATCAGTTGCCGCCTATGACCCCTGGATGTGCCCCGTATGGTGCCGTTGATATGGTCTGCGCACTGTGTGGTCTCCCCGAGCAGCTGCTGGGTCAAATCCTCCCTGCTGATTGCGGACCCACAAGTTGTGTTCCTTTGGGCACTTGTGGCAGGAGGTTCCATATGTACCTGTTGCAATTTACCTGTAGCAAGGCAAAAGCAAAACTATTAGTTACCATACCAGATCACCCACCTTACTGGCCCAATTTTTTTGCCCACCACCCGCCCAATTATTAGGTCAGTCGGCCACTGAAGGGGAGTGGAAGTGAGTACCTGGCCTCTGTGGCTACTGGAACAGTTGCTGCAGCAGCAGGATCCCAGAGAGGTTTGGCTTTATTTCTGTGAGCACTGTAGAGGAGGAACATACAAAAATCAACCACTGCCACATTGACCTGCCCCCTGAATGGCTACACCATGCCTCCACATTCCCCATGCCATGCCATGTTTCCATGCCACGTCCCCCACTCCCGTGCCTACTGTTCCTGTTCCTCTGGCCCTGTGTCCCAGTAATTTTCCAGCTCTTCTTTTGTGTTTTCCTGGCCATCTGTCAACGCAAAGATAATGAAATAACAATAAGCTGAAGCCTTTAGCATGCAGCTGTATAAACGCAATCACCCATGGAGCATGGTGTATCTTTGTGGGGCTGCTGCCCATTTAAGGGCTAGGCACCAGGCAGGTGACACTGGTGTGAGGCTAGGCACCAACCTTGTCTGAGGTCAACCTGAACAAGAAACTGACCCTTTCAGGGAAGGCAGCCTGGGGAGCTGGTTACACCCATTCCTACTATATAAGAGGAAAAAAGACACGGCGCAGTTCATTTTGTCTGGGAACTGAACAGGTAATATCTTCTCAGAGATTCCAGCCAGTGGAGCTGACCAGTGCTGAAGCCCTGCTGGGACAGGCTGACAGAAGGATCCCTTAAGAGATTGCTGGCCAGGGTCCTGAAGAGGAGTGCTTCTAGTCTCAGAGATAGGAGGAGATCCAGCCTGAGTCGCTGGTGCAAGACTTAGAACAGTGAGTGCCAGCCAGGGTACCCTTGCCTGGATGGGAGAAGCTTTGGGGCTTGTTGGGTTGACTACAGGGGTGGAGAACTGTGCTATAGAAAGACTGTACTGTGATGTCAATGGGCATTTTTACACACACGTTAAAGTTCCGGATTTTTCAATCTTCTGGGTTTACAAGTCCACAAGTAAGTTCTGGATTCATTTTTCACACACACTCTGCTCTGAGGCAGTTCCTGGATGCATTCTTCACACAAATACTGCCCTGAGGCAGCCTAAAGTAGCCACAGCTGTAGATGTGACAGGCTGCCATTGAAGCCAAGTGACCACAGCTGTCTGGAGCAAGGCAGTTTACCAGGAGAACCTTTTACACACAAACGTTCTGGGAGACGTTCTATGCAGAAGTTCAAAGATCCGGATGTTTAAGATCTGGGTGAGTGATTTAGACACACAGAAAGTTCAGGATGTAACAGCAAACATTCAGGAGAAATGTGTGTGTAAAAACACCTAATGTACTTGGAGTAGAGACTTTACTGATTACCCACTGGCATATAATCCCTTGGACCTGATCTTGAAAGGAGTTGCCCAACATACAGATACTGTGTTATAACTATTGGATAGACAAGAGACTGTGTATGTTGCTAATAAAGACAATGTTGAAGTGAATTCCCCATTGAAGCACAGTTCTCGGGCCCGAATCCTGCAGCAACTTAACCCTGTTACAGCCCACCTCCCACACCAAGTGTATTAATGTACCGCTCTCCACAGCCACCACTACCTTGACAAAGGCAGCATCCAGGTCCTCTGTGTCCTCAATCAGAACCTCGGGTGGCTCCTTGAACAAGATGGAGGGGGTAGATCATCAGAGTCCCAGTGCCCATGTGCCACATTGACCCAAGCTGGCTCTGGGGTGGTAACGAGCAGAGAGGGATGTCTTCTAGCAGTCAAGGCTTCTGGAGGTGGAGGGGAAGAGTGTTTGCAGTTGGAGCTGAGCCGGTTGCAGAGGGAATGGTTGTAGCAGGAGAAGCCAAAGCAAGCGTGGGGAGTGGGGGACCCACATCCACCTGCTTCTGGCCCCTGCTCTAAGCTTCCCTAACAGAGCCACTGGTTTTGATCCCACCCTTCTAAGGTTAGATTTGCTAACTCGGAGTTGCTTTAGTCTTTCACAGTAAGGTAAAAAGGGCACATTCACACGAGATCGCAGGAGACTCTTTTGGATGTACTCTTTGTTGCGTGAATTTGTATTCATTTTACTTGTTCCCACATTCCCTCTCCTCCTTCAAAAGTTCCCTTCTGCTTCAAAATTTAACATGGGTACTGCCCTGACATAAGTGTCCATCATTAAGAGATTTGGGGTGATTTTTATCAACCATACATTGTCCCCACCAGGTAGACAGTGGGTGTTCATTTCCTTGGGGGGATTACCTCTATTCCCCTGTGCAGTAATTATGGCTGATTGGATTAATTCCTTCGCATGATACCAGAAATGCAGAAGATGGCTTTAACCCAGTTGTCAAACCTCTCTCTTCTGGCTTATCTTTTTACACTTTACCTGCATTACACCTGGTGCATCCTGTGACATAAACCTTGCACACATTCACCAGTAAAGTGGGGGGGGGGGGTGCTTTTTGCTGAACTAAACCTCTCGTGTCAATGTGCTCGAAGTGTATGTACAGTGTGGTGTTCCCCTGAGGTAACTTAGAGAGTTGGGATGTCTTGGTTTTGTGGGGAGTGGAGGGGTGGGGAGGGAGGGGGAAATTGGATTATGGGACCGAATCCCCTTTGTGAGTGTGTCCATATTGGGGGGTAGAAGCTCACTTGGTGAGAGGGAGAGGTGATTTTATTGGGGGTGGAAACACACCCCTCTGAGAGAGGGGATAGAGGGGTTTGAATTTGGAATGATAGGATCAACACACCCTGGTGAGGGGGGGGCGTGATTCCCCAGGGTGATGGCTGGGCTAGGGAGGATCACCTGGTGAGAGCAGGGGGGTTGGGGCGGGGGGGTCTCCCTTGCCAGCTGGGCAAGACAGCTGGGCAGGGGGCTGACGGGGGGGAGGACCACAGCTATTGGAGTCATGACAGGATGGGGGAATTATGGTCCCAGAGGGGGGATTTTGATCTGTGAGGTAGGAGCGGCACCTGGTGCCGGCTCCCCTCACCACCACCCCCCAGGCAGATAATGAGGTGGTGCAAGATCAGAGGGACCCTGGTCTGAAACTGCTGTTGTTGAATGCAAGGTCGGTTGTCAATAAATCAACAACTATTCATGAATTGATACGGGACTCTGCAGCCAACCTTGTGTGCATCACGGAGACCTGGCTGGATACTGAATTGGGGCCTATTCTGGCTGACCTTGTTCTAGCTGGGTACTCTGTGCAGCATCAGCTATGGTCAGGGGGAGGGGCAGTGTAACCATACTTTTTAGGGATTCATGGTCTGTTTGGAGGTGTCCAGTGCAGATTTTGTCAGGTATCAAGAGTCTCCATCTTGTGATTGATTTGGCAGGAGACAAGTTAGGGGTGCTGCTAGTCTACCGTGCACCTACCTCAGCGGTGGGGAACCTCCAGCCCGTGGGCCACTTCCGGCTCGTGGGGTGATTTTCTTTGGCCCACCGGCCTGCCACCATGAGTCAATGATGTGCGGCCCGGTGCCCGCCTCTCTGTGGCCCGGGTTGGCTTTCATGGGCTGCGCAGACCCATCTCTCAAGACTTACCAGTGGTGTGGCAATTGCAAATGTCCCTCTGTGTCTCTCTCTATGTGCATGTGTACACTGGGATCAGCCATATCCAGAATCTGGAATGCTGGGAAATGTTGTCCCAGCATACCAGATTCAGGGAATGGCTGGTCCTGGCGTGTGCACGTGCCCAGAGAGGCACACACTGAGCAGGACCTCCAAACAGCCTTATGGCAGCAGTAGCAGCAGCAGGGGACCCCGGTGGGTGTGGGTGTGGGTGTGTCTAAATCTGTGCTTGAATGTGTGTGGGTGTCTGTGAATTTGTGTTTGTGTGTGTGTGTGAGAGAGAGAGAGAGAAGTGAGAATGCTTTCCTAATGCACTAGTCTTAATTAATTACAATTAATTATAATCAATTCTAGTTGATTAATTATAGTGCATTAATTATAATTATTATTTATAATTGATTTATAATTACTTTTTAAAGCATAGCACTCCTGGCACATTCAGGGACAGACGATGTGACCCCCGGGCCTGGAAAGGTTCCCCACCCCTTACAGCAGCATCCCTGCATGCTCTAGCAGAGTTGATGTCAGGGGTGGTATTGCAGTCCCCGAAGACTTTAGTCCTGGTGGACTTCAGTATTCATGCCGACGCCACTCTTAGAGGAGCAGAGCATGAGTTCATGGCTGACATGGCAACCTTGGACCTGTCTCAAGTAGTCTCACCGGCCCAGCGCATGATGGGGGACACGCCCTCGGCCTGATTTTCTGCACTGGCCTTGAGGCAGGTGATCTGTTGGTGGGGGAGGTGTCGTGTCCTTGTCATGGACGGACCATTACCTCCTACAGGCCTGTCTCCCAGTGTACGTCTGACCTCAGAAGGGCATGGAACCAGTTTGGTTCGCCCCTAGAGACTGATGGAACAAAAAGGTTCCAGACTGCTCTGCGGGAGCTACCCTCTGATCTTGACGACCAGACGTTCAATGGCCTTGTTGATCTCTGGAACACCTTGTTGACTGAGACCATCGACCAGATGGCTCCCAAGCGTCCACTCCCTGGGCATTGGCACCTCAGGCTTCCTTTATATACTGAGGACCTACGATTGCTGAAGCAAGAAGGGCGGTAGTTGGAGCGATGGTGGTGCTATTCTCATACAGAAGCCGACAGATTGCAAGACAGAGCTACTTTGTGAGCCTATACCATGGCTGTGTGGGCAGCAAAGGAGGAGTTCTTTGCTGTCCTCGCATCAGCGAAGTCTTGTCCAGCGGAGCTTTTCTGGGTGGTGAGGGGGCTGGTCGGTCTGGCCTCGCTCCTCCTGGAACTAGAACCTTCCAGTGCCCACTGTGACATGTTTGCAGATTACTTCGCTGACAAAATTGCTTCACCACAGCTTTGACACTGCATTTATTACAATAGGAGAAACGGAGGTTATAGAAGTCCGCCTTCGATTTTGTGGGATCAGTTTCAGTGGGTCTCATCCGCTGATGCAGGGGATATTCTGGGAGCTAGTAGAGCCACTTCTTGTGAACTAGACCCGTGCCCGTCCTGGCTGGTTAAGGCCAGCCAGGAAACGTTAGGGCTGTTGCTAGTGGGGGTGGTCAGTGTCTCCCTTCAGGAGGACAGGGTGCCGAGCTGCCTCAAAGAGGCAGTGGTTTGGCCCCTGCTCAAAAAACCATCTCTGGATGTTCACTCCCTTGCCAGTTATCGACCTGTCTCTAACCTTCCCCTTTTAGGGAAGGTTATTGAACGGATAGTGGCTTGGCAACTGCAGGAGCATCTAGACAGACTCAGTTTTCTAGATCCTTCACAGTCTGGCTTTCATCCAGGCTATGGCACTGAGACTGCACTTGTGGCTTTGGTCGATGACCTCTGCCGTGAATTGGATCAGGGCCACGCGACCCTGCTGATTCTATTAGATCTGTCAGCTGCTTTTGATACCATTGACCATGAGATGTTGGTGACTCACCTGTAGAACCGAGTCTGGGTGGGTAGGACTGTTCTTGAATGGTTTCACTCTTTCCTGGCTGGAAGAACTGAGAGAGTGGTGCTCAGGGATCATTTTTCATCTCCCTAGAACCTTTCTTGTGGAGTCCCACAGGGTTCCATTTTGTTCCCTCTCCTGTTCAGTGTGTATATGCAGCCGTTAGGTGAGGTCATAAGGAGCTCTGAAGTTCGATGTCATCAATATGCTGATGACATTAAACTCTATCTCTCTTTTTCATCCGACCCAGACCCCACAGTCTTGGTGCTTACTGTTGGGATTTTATTAGTGGTCAAAAACCAAAGTTTCACTGCCTTCTGTGCCAGGACCTGTTAGAGCTCTGGCTAGGCATCAGCAGAGTTTACACACAGCAAAAGAAAATAGCTCCAATTCTCAGTAGCAACAGGTTAGAAGTAATCAACACCTTGGAGATTTTCTAGATTAAAATAATCTGCTTTATTGAGAAATACATTGTGATAGGAAAGGCCTATCCCTAGATCTTACTAGCTAGCTGCCACCAGCATGGTGGCCAGTCATGTTGAAGGTCAGAGAGAGAAGGGGAGGAATGGAGAAAGGTCAGGAAGAAGGAGGAAGTCCAGTAGGCGCTTCCTGGGCACATCCCACCTGAGCGGGAGAAGGGGGCTTAGAAGCAGAGATCAGAAAGGTTAAAGTGACACACGCTAACTCACTATCGCTACTCCCAATGCCCCTAGTGGTCATTAGGGTTTGTTGGTGCAAAAGGTTGATGTCATCTGGAGCTGTTTCTCCAACACTTACACGATGTCTGGCGGCTGTGGGGGACTGGATGAAGGCAGGCTGACTGAAACTGAATCCCAACAAAACGGAGGTGATGCTTTTGGGGAAGGAGATGAGTGTGATGTCCCCCATCACTGACAGGGTTTGCCCCCTGTTGGTTCCCCAGTTTTGGAGTCTGGGGGTGTTCCTCGATGTGCAGCTCTGCCTAGATGCCCAGGTTGGAGCTGCAGCGAGGAGCACTTTCCGCCAATTACATCTGGTGCGACGGCTTCGACCATATATCTCAGACTCCGACCTGGCCATTATCATCCATGCTTTCATCACCTCAAGACTGGACTATTGTAATGTGCTGTACATGGGGCTACCCATGGTGATGGTTCAGAGGCTGCAGGTGGCGTAGAATGTGGTGGCCTGTCTCCTTATGGGGACAGGCTGCCGGGAGCATATTACACCAGTGCTCCGTTCTCCGCACTGGCTGCCTATAGACGTCCAGGCCCGATTGAAGGTGCTGGTTCTCACGTATAAAGCCCTACATGGCTTGGACCCCATGTATCTCTGGGATCGCCTCACTCCCCATGCTCTGGATAAGCCCCTGCGGTCAGTCAGGAGCACCCTTCTCAAAGTCCCCCGGGTTTCCTGGGGGGAGACTATGGAGAGGGTGTTCTCGGTGGCCGCACCAAGCTGTGGAACTCACTCCCGGTGGAGACCCGGGTGGTCTCGGACCTCTTCTCTTTTTGACGTCCTTGCAAGACCTGGCTGTTCCACTGGGCCTTTGGCGAGGGAGACGGGTGAGGGTGGGTTTTTATTTACTTTTAGGGGCAGGGTATTTTTCTGAATGTTTGTTTTTGACTTTCCCCTCTTCCTTTGGGGGGATGCTTGTTCCCTCTTTCCCCCCTTTTCTATTGTTTTCTATTATTTGATATAGATTTTATATGTATTTTATATATTGTAAGCTGGCCTGAGCTGCCTTGGCAGGAGTGGTGGGATATTAAATGTTTTAAAATAAAATAAAATAAATAAATAAATTTGCTAGGTAACCTGGGGTGACTTACCCTGCTTTGGGGAGAAGTCTCAAATCCAGTATCGCCCGTACAGTTTCCCTGGGAGCATTAATGCAGTATGTGTGCTCCAAAGCCAGGTCAATGCTGCAGCAGAGTAAGGTACACAGCCATTGTCTCCTCATGCAAAGAAACACCTAGAAACCTGCAGGAAGTCTGGCAAGCCACCACTTTGAGGCCTTGTCTGTCTCTCCAGTTCGGTGGTGGTGTTGGAAGCATTATTTATTTATTTATTTATTTATTTAAAATTTATATCCTGCCCCTCCTGCCCACAGGGCAGCCCGGGGCGGCGAACAACATGCAATAATTTTTTGTAAAAAAACATTTAAAATACAATACAATGTGGGAAAACTCCCCACCCCTACCCCTCGCCAAAAGCCTGACGGAACAGCCAGGTCTTACATACACGCCGAAACAGCAGGAGAGTGGGAGCCAACCGAGCCTCCTCCGGGAGGGAATTCCACAGCACAGGGGTGGCCACTGAAAAATATGTAACATCAGTGGCTACCTGCCTCGCCCGGGGAACCTCCCAAAAGGCTCCCACGGGCAGATGGGGAGTGAGGTGGTCCTGCAGATAAGCAGGGCCCAGGCCGTGAAGGAAACATTGGTCTCATTATGCAGGAGAGACCAATGTTTTCACCTTGGGAGAAGCAATAAAGCAGCAGGGGTCCTTAAATTATCTGAGTGAAATGTACTTTGCTGCTTCAACTGCCCCTCTCTCTTTGTCTTTCTTTCTTTGTATGTATGATTAGTTAATAATTGTTTTTGAACTGTGTTGTTAACCTTCCAGTAACGACCCTTCCATGCCACAGTCAAATCGCCTTAATGTGTATTACATCCTATGAGCTTTTAAATACAGGCAGGTGTCTAATTAGTGATTTAGACCTGTGAATAAGTTGAAGTATGCCCTGGGGGTGGGGGTAAAGTTTCAAAGCTCCCCAGACTTACATGGGTGGAAAGCAGAAAGGTCAGAACTTTGCCAGAGCAACTGGTTATGAAAGATAGTTCACACCTGTCTGTTGTAGTGCTCCTTCTCCATGGACTTCACAAAGGCAAAGGAACATTATTTGGCCTATTTTACAATGGGAAAAATCAAGGGCAGAAAGGTTAAATTATTTGATTCAGGGAGAGAGTTGGGACCAGAAGCCTAATGTCTACGGCTGCATATTAATGGATCCCCAAAGCAGGTTTTAGATAAGGATTGCATCATGTGTATGGATATAGGTTCCATTTCTCCAAACCTAGTGCTGGTGTTACCTCCATTCAGGGATGGGATGTGCATTTCTGCAGTGGTTGCAAAACATCCCATGCCATGTCTCCACAAACAGAAACTAAATTCCTGACTTGCTGAATTCCTGGCATTAGGAGATAGTTGTTCTGCAGCAGCACAATCCTAAAGGCTGTGGCTTGCATTGGACTTTTACTGGACAACTGGAGAGGAGCCTTGAGGTTTCTGTGTTCGACACTCTTTTGCCAAGGTTTGACTAGCTTATATATCTGAACACCTTGATCCTGAGAAATACTATTAGAATGGGGGGCAAAGGACAATTATCTGCTCTAAATAGCTTAGCACCAAGGTACAAGATCCCACACTACAAGACTATTTGGACATATATCTTCCCCCTGTGAGTTGGATGGAGAGAGCCTTTGTGACTTGCCAGGTGCTAATACATGGGCACTAAAAGAACCAAGATCTAATATAGTGCACAATTGCATAACTCTAAATTATGCTGAAGAAGCCATTTTTGGATGTGGATGCACTCGTCAGCTACTGACCTGTCTCTAATCTTCCCTTTTTAGGGAAGGTTATTGAACGGGCAGTGGCACTGCAGCTCCGGGCGCATTTGAACAGCATCGGTTTCCTTGACCCTTTCCAATCTGGGTTCCACCCCGGCTACAGTACTGAGACGGCGTTGGTGGCCTGGGTGGATGATCTCTGCCGGGAGATGGACGCAGGATGTTCGACCTTTTTGATCCTACTGGATCTCTCAGCCGCTTTCGACACTGTGGACCATGGGCTGCTGTTGAGACGGCTGCGAGACTTGGGGGGTCTGGACGGGACTGTCCTTGGATGGTTCCGCTTATTCCTCTCGGGTAGAAGCCAGCGGGTGGTGCTGGGGACTGAAACATCTAGCCCCCAGGCCTTGACCTGCGGCGTCCCGCAGGGTTCCATTCTGTCTCCACTGTTGTTCAATGTGTATATGCAGCCCCTGGGGGAGATCGTGAGAGGGTTCGGGGTGCGATGTCACCAATATGCTGATGATACTCAGCTGTACCTCTCGTTTTCAACTGACCCAGGTCCTGCTGTCTCGTTACTCTCCCAATGTTTGGAGGCCGTGGCGGATTGGATGCGGCAGAGCAGACTGAAGCTCAATCCCGATAAGATGGAGGTGATGGTGGTGGGAAGGGCGGGGGAGGTGCTGGCCCCCCTGATAGGGGGGGTTCGCCCGCCTGTTGCTCTTCAGGTTCGGAGTCTGGGGGTGGTTTTGGATTCGGGCCTCCGTCTGGATCGGCAGGGGGGGGGGGTGGCTAAAGCTGCCTTTCGCCAGTTGTATCTGGTACGGGGGCTTCGACCTTACCTCTCCGGGCCCGATCTGGCCACTCTTGTTCATGCCTTCATCACCTCCAGGCTAGACTTCTGCAATGCGCTTTATGTGGGGCTTCCCTTGTTTCTGGTTCGGAGGCTGCAGCTAGTGCAAAATGTGGCAGCCCGTCTCCTGACGGGGAGCGTGAGTGCTCCGCGCTCTGCACTGGCTGCCTATAGCGTACCGAGCCAGATTCAAGGTGTTAGTATTGATTTACAAAGCCCTGCACGGTCTGGGCCCCTCATATCTCGGGGACCGCCTCACCCTTCGTGCCTCAGAGTGATCCCTTCGGTCCACCGGGGGCGCCTTTGTGGAGGTCCCCCGTGTAAGATGGGGGGCCACAATGGAGAGGGTGTTCTCTGTGGCTGGGCCGCAGTTGTGGAATACCTTCCCAAAGGAGGCTCGCCTGGCCCCAGGCCTCTTGGCCTTTCGAAGTATTTGTAAGACTTGACTGTTCGCCCAGGCCTTCGGAGGGGAGGGTGGGGTGGTGGGTTAATTTTTGTGGGGGGTGTTTTAAAACTGTTTTATATTGTGGAAGCCGCCCCGAGATGCCGTGGGCATGGGGGGTGGCGCATAAATGTAACGAAATAAAAAATAAATAAATAAATAAATTCTGGATAAATCAAAGAAATAGGTTTTTCCCAGGCCCAATGGATGTGTTGCTTCTTGATTTGGGTAAGTTAAATTCTGCACCCAGCCAGGTACAAAACTATCAGTCAGGACCTTTGAGTGGATTAACTCTTCCTACTCCCTCTCACTCCTTCCCTCCCACCTCCCTTGAGGAAATCTCCTCCCTGCTCTCCTCCTCCAACCCTTCCACTTGCCCTCTTGACCCCACCTCCTGACTGCCATTGCTTCCACTGTCGCCCCTTCCCTCCTGCACATCATGGACCTCTCCCTCGCTACTGGCTCCTTCCCCTCCGCCTTCAAGCACACCACTGTTTTGCCTATCCTCAAAAAGTCCACTCTTGACCCCTCTGACCCTTCTAGCTACCGTCCTGTCTCACGCCTTCCCTTTGGTTCCAAGCTTCTTTAACATGGTGTCTACTCCCGCTGCCTCAACTTCCTCTCCTTCCGTGACCCCCTTCAATCTGGCTTCTGCCCCCTTCGCTCTAATGAAACTGCTCTTGCTAAGATCACCAATGATCTTTTTGTGGCTAAATCTAATCGCCTCTACTCCATTTTTGTCCTCCTTGACTGCTCTTCTGCCTTCGATACTGTTGACCACTCACTCTTGCTGGACCCACTTCATTCCCTTGGCTTCTGTGTCTCCATCCTTGACTGGTTCTCCTCCTACCTCTCTGACTGCTCCTTCAATGTGTCTCTTGCCAACTCCACCTCCTCCTCCCTTCCCCTCTTGGTTGATGTTCCCCAAGGCTCTGTCCTTGGCCCTCTCCTCTTCTCTATCTACACCCTGTCCCTAGGCAAACTCATTGCCTCCCATGGCTTCCAATATCACCTATACACTGATACTCAATTCTGTCTCTCTACTCCCCCTCTCTCTCCATCTGTTTAAGCTCGCCTTACCAGCTGTTTCTCTGATATCTCTAAGTGGATGTCTCAATGTCAACTCAAATGCAACATGACTAAAACTGAACTCCTTATCGCCCCCCGCCCCATTCTTCCTCTCCCTCCTCCCTGTCGATCCTTATCAATGGGGTCACCATTCTTCCCGTCCCCCAAGCCCATAGCTTATGCTTCATCTTTGACTCACTCCTTACTTTTAAACCTTACATCAACTCTGTTGCCAAATCCTGTCGCTTCTCCATAACATTGCTAAGATTTGCTTTTCTCTCTGTCTCCTCTGCCAAAACCCTCGTTCATGCCCTGGTCATCTTTCACCTCGATTACTGTAACCTCCTTCTCACTGGCCTCCCCAGCTCTCCCCTTATCTCCGTCCAAAACTCTTCTGTCAAAGTCATCCACCTCACCCATCACTTCAACCACCTGCAGCCCCTCCTCTCCTCTCTTCACTGGCTCCCCCTTCCTGAACAAACCCTGCACAAGCTCCTAGTCTTCACCTATAAAGCTCTTCACAACCTTCCTCCCCCCTACCTCTCTGCGCTAATTCCCCTCCGTACTCCAGTCTGTGAACTCCACTCCTCCTCTCCTCCATCTCTCCACCCTCCCACGCCTCCCCTGCTCCCCTAACTGCCTTCGTCCCTTCTCCCTAGCTGCCTCCCACTCCTGGAACTCCCTCCCTGTCCTCATCTGCCTCGCCCGCTCTCTTCGTACCTTCAAATTCCCTCCTCAAGACTCACCTCTTCCTCTCTGGCCTTCCCAGTACCTTGCTCCCCTCTCCTAACTCCTGCTGATACCCTACATCCAGTACAATTTGTTACCTGAGGTCTGTGTACTCGTATCCTCACCACACGGACCAGCCAGCCATCGTTCTCGATGTAACCAAGCCAAGCACGTGCACTTGGGACCTCGCATCATCATGAATGTTACACTCCTTGTCTCTCCCTCTGTTCCCCTTCCTTTGTCTCCCCCTCTGGGTCCCCCCCCCCCCGGTCTCTCAGATTGTAAGTCCTAGGGCAGGGACCATGTCTATTCCATTACTTTGTAAAGCACCAGGTACATCTGCTGGCACTATATAAATGCTTGCACTATATATATGCTTGCTAATAATAATAATGATTTCTTGACAGCATGTGGTTAAAGTGCCATAGTGTGAACCCTCCAGGTTTGCAATGCAAAATAGCAGTGTCCCGACTCCCTAGCCCCTGCCTGCATTGCAAGCCCTCCTGCTCATGGGGACATCAGAGAACAGGAGCTCTGTGCAGTGCATTGCAAACTTGGAGCTGGTGTAGAGCTTGCAGTGCAGACAGATGTAGCACTTCTGTTTCCTCCTGCTCTGGCGAGTGACAGGAACAGGATTATTCCTACATTGCATTGAAAGCTTAGAGAGCAAATAGTTTAGTATCTTAATAGGGTTTTAATATTTGGGCATATACTATAGTATCTGAACCACACGCCACCAATAAATCATTAGATAAGGACTAAAAGCATTTTGATCACTGAAAGTGAATTACAAATGGTAACTTACTCAAAGATACTAAAAAAATTTGCTGGGAGGGTAAAGTAGCACTCGAGTAAAATGTACGCTGCTCTATTTATTTTCTGTATAAGCTGAATTTTTGCTAAGTTAACTTTTATAATGATCCCACAAACTTTGACTTACCAGGACTCCGCTGCATGGGGATTCCATTTGCTCCTTCCAGACGTTTCTCGCAGTTCTTCCCTCCTCACCTTCAAAAAGCACCTGAAGACTTTTCTATTTTCCAGGCACTCTTAGAGGATCCACTGCTGGTTCCCCTTAGTGTATTTTTCCCTCACCCTTTTAACCGTTTAGATGGATGTTAACTTTTTATGGTGGTAGTGTATATTTGTACTGAGGCTGTGAATCACTCCAAGTACCATTTGACAGGTGGGCACTATACAAATAAAATTCATTAATGATTATGCCCAGAGGTGTGTTACTTTATGATGGAAGAGCAGGAGATAACGCTGCAATGTTAGAGACTGGAACAATGAGATCTGGTCTTGGCTTTGCCATGTGTGATGTAGAGCAAGTCACTTCATGTCGCCTCCCCTTCACAGTGCTTAATTTGGGGGACAGCTTGCCAGGACTCAGCCCTGCAATTAAATTCAATGGGTGGGGGTGTGTGTGGCTGAGCCCTGGGAAATATTCCCAGTAGGAGTGTACCTCCTGAAGTGTGAAAGATCAGGAAGAGGCCAATATTGACTATTTTGGGATTGGAAACAAAAGCCAGAGAAAACCTGGAAGGTTTGACACTCATTAATGATTTTCCTGTCCTGCTCACTGCCTTGGTCATTGTATAGATAAAATGGTTTTTAAAATCAACCAGGTGCTGGTTATATGCCTTGGGACTTGGGCCCTGGGGATCTGAAAGACCACCTCTTTCCTCATGTTCCATTGCAGCCTCAAAGATCAGATAGAAGCGTCCTTTTGCAGGTACCGTGTGCCTGCCATTTTTCTACAGCAAGGGCACACAGAGAGGCATTCTCGGTGGCTGCCCCATGATTATGGAACTCCCTCCCCTCAGGGGCTCATCTAAACCGAAGCCTGCTCGTCTTCTGATGGCAATGTAAGATCTTTTTGCTTGGCCAGACATTTGGCAGGCCAGGGTAGGGTTGGGGTGTTGTGGGTTAAGGGATTTTATCTGTGTTTGTTTGGTTTTATTGGAGTATTTTGGCTATTTTGTGTGTTGGTTTTCTTCATATTTATTTTCTATTTATATAGATCTGATCTGAGCCTCAAGAGGATGAGTGGGGTAAAAATGTAAATAATAAAAAAAAATCACAAGAACTCATGTTTTATATTCAGCTGTAGAGTGGTCTAGTAGTTGGGGAGCTAGCCAGAGACACAAGGGTTCAGTTCCCTGCTCTGACAAGTTCTGGACCAGAGGGCATGGTTTCTGGGGTAAACCTGAACCCTGGCAATTATTTTTTTTGCAAATTAAGCACTACTTTCCCCATCTTGTATCATCCGTTTATTAGATTTTAGACCAAGAGATAGTGTGTGGTTGCTGTGTTGGTCCCAAGTGAGACAAAGTGGTTCAAATGAGATCTTTTATTTGGACCAACTGTTGTTGGTGGAAATAAGCAAGCTTTTGGGCCAGACAGGGCCCTTCCTCAGGCATGTAGCGTAGCCAGTAGAAATGTATAAACTGAGCAAATGTTAGAGTAGGTATAAGGGGGCATGGAATGGGTGGGAGTTGATAGAACAAGGTGGGAGGAAGATAGAGAGAGAGATGTGCCAGACATTTAAAAACAGCTGTAAGATTATATATTGGTGTAGGACTAACTAAGAGGCAAAAGGTAGTGTTAAACACAGAGAGAGGGCAAAAGTGTTGGGGATATAGTGGGAAACAGCTTATCAGGAGAAGGGAATACGTATATCAAGGGAACTGGGTTCACAGTAACAAAGGTTCAGAATTCAGCTGACAGGGTCAGTTATAGACAGGGACATAAAGTAGTTAAAATGATCCTTAGGAACTAGGTACAGAGATTTTTCATAGGGTTTTGTCCCCATCAAGTATGGGTTATAGCTGTTGGATAATGCCATGTATAGGTTCCAACGTAAGGTGATGACAAGGGGTGTGTGGTCCTTTCTGTATTCGAACAGGTTCTCTTGAGGGTTTGGGGTGGCTCATTCTATAATGTGGTCTACTTCTCTGTTAGTGTCCTTGTTTTGTGAAAGTGGTTTTAAGCAGAATGAGGTGAGCATCATGGGTCTGTTTGTTGGAGCAGATTCTGTGGCGTCTGGGTGGTTCCTGGATAGGTGGAGGTAGGTGTGGTGGTCTGTTTCTTGTATATTTCTATCTATAGTTTGCCATTGTGCATGCTGACAGTGGTGTACAGGAAGTTGATATTGGTGTGGGAATATTCCAGGGTTAGCTTGATAAAGGGGTGGTGGTGGTTGAGGTTGGAGTGGGATTCTAAGAGTGAGTCCAGATTGTCTGTCCATATGATTAAAATATCATATATGTATCTGAGGTATAGGAATGGTTTGGTAGTGCATTTTTCCAGGTATTCCTCTTCAAGGTGGCCCATAAAAAGGTTAGCATATTAGGGAGCCATTTTTGTGCCCATAGCTGTCCTCATTGTTTGTACATAGTGTTTGTCATTGAATGTGAAGTTGTTGTGCGTTAGGATGAAATGGATGAGCCAGGGGCAGCTGGTAGGTTTGGAGGCTGGAGGGGCAGTGGACGGGTTAAACGTGAAAAAGGGGCAGAACCTAGCCTAGGGGTGGAGCCAGGGCAACGGTAGGCGGTGCCAGGACATAACCCAGTAGCAAGGAGTTCCAAGGGTTAACGTTGAATGGACATTACATTACTTGATGCTGGGAACACTGCTGTGTGAAACACTGCTACCGGGGAATAGAGAATCCTCTTACTGGGGTCCCGTCCACTCTCCTTTCTCTCTCCCACAGGGTCAAAATTAACCATAGTAGGTTAAAAAAATAGATCACGTTGCCATCGCCTACCTTTATCCTGAACCCTGGAATCCTCGATTTTCATGGCATGCTTAGCTACCTGCAGTCTTCTGAAGGTGTAGGCTTTGGGATAAGCCTTCCTTCTGGCTTGGAGAACCGGGACGACTGAGTTAGCTCCTTGTTCTGCAACAAGCCAAATCAGAAGAGAATGAAAGGGAAGAGAAGAACAGGACAGAGGAGAAGTAGGAGGGAAAGGGTTTGGTTTTGGAGCACGAGAAGAGGAAGGGGGAAGAGAGAGGTTCAGTGGGGAACAGGGGGAAAAGGGTTTCCTTGTTGTCTACAGCCTTCTCTTCTGCCACGCTCCTACCTACTTTCTCCTAGGTTCACAAGGAGAGCAAGTCGAGGTGTGGAAGCATGCCAGATCTCAGACAAACTAGATAGAAAAAAGAAACAAATTACTTTAGATGTTTGCATTTTGAATGACATTTTAAAATTTTGCTTCTTTGTGGACCTATCCCCCAAAGAAGAGGTCCAAGACCCTTCCAATCCCCATGCCATCACTTACCATTATCTTGAACACTCTTCATTTTCATGCTCTCCTTGACTGCCTGTAGTTTTCTAGGGTAGGCTCCCAGTCCATTCACTGTTCAGGTCCCACAGCTGGTCTTCTTGAGGCCTCCAAACACAGTGTGACTTCAGGCTTCATTGGACCTATAGAAGCCTAGTAACTCCTAAAGTCAAACACTGCATCTGGAGGTACAGTGATGGGGGGGGAGGGGGCAGTTGGTGTAGAGGCCCCTATGGTTGGGGTTTTGGAGCCCACATGAGTTGTTGGGGGTGCCCCAAGACTTTAAGGTGTCCCCTGGCTGTGGGCCCGCCCCTGCCCCCAAGAAGAGGTTCCATCTTCCTAATGACTGCCTGCTGTACCTCTTCTTGGGAGCAGGGGCGGGTCTAAAGCCGCCTACTCTTAATAACTAGCTACTTCTAAACTACATTAGCAGCACCAACAATTTTAAAAACCTCTAACAAGTGTTTAACTATTTATCCTTTTTGTTTTATGTGCTTGGTTGCTTGGTGTCCCCTGACCGTGGGTCCGCCCCTGCTCCCAAGAAGAGGTTCCACCCTCCCAATGAATGCCTACTGTACCTCTTCTTGGGGGCAGGGGTGGGCCCATGGCCAGGGGACACCGAGCAACAAAGTGCATAGAAAAAAAGGATAAATAGTTAAACACTTGTTAAACATGTTTAACTGTTTAAAAACTGTTTAGAGTTTGTGTAACTTAAGACATAAAAATTTTAACTTTCCTTTTTAACTTGAGAAGGAAGCATACCTATCTTTAACGTGGGATGACCTCTGCTGGCTCTCATCCTCACACTCACAGCTGCCAGAAACACCTCCCTCTGCCGGTCCAGTCTCCGTGTTGGCATCAGTCTCCCTGTAACACAACCAAGACCATGCAGGCTAGGCTGGAAGTGAATGGCTCCAAAACAGGTTGTCTTATTTTGTGGTCTCCCCTCCTTCTAGTCTTCATGCAATGGAGAGTCCAGATCATTACCTGTTTACTTGGGTGAAGCATGCATGTTGGCATGGGTCTCCCTACAAGGACAAAGACCATGCAGGCTGGAGCTTGATGGATGTAAAACAGGTCTTCTCATTGTGTGGGTCTTCCCTCCTTTGAGTCTTCATGCAATGGCGAATCCAAATCATCAACTGTTTACTTGGGTGCAGTGTCCATGTTGGCATGGGTCTCCCTATAAGGACAAAGACCATGCAGGCTGGAGCTGGATGGATGCAACACAGGTCTTCTCGCCGTGTGGGACTTTGTCCAGAATAGATCATCTTTAGGTTTGTTCAGCGCCTGTACTGGAAATTTGCTCTGCGTTCCTCGCGTTGTGCAAACAGATCTATTGTTTTGTTGTTGAAGTCTGGAATGTCCCTGACCATGGCTTGCTCAATAGACAGCATTGCTAGAGCTTTCTGATGTTTCTCTTTCATGTTACTTCTCAGAAAGGTTTTAATTCTTTTTAGAGCAGAGAAGCTTTGTTCTGCTTCAACAGTTGAGAGGTGTTGTCATCACAAGCTTCAGCAGTTTAACCACCTCTGAAAAAGATTTGTCTAAGTTGTCCTCGACTACAGCAAGTAGCGCAGAGGCATCTTTGATGGAATTGAATTCTGACCTGTCATACAAAGTCCCAAGCTCACTCCTCAGTCAGTCTCGCTGCAGCATTGGGTAGGTTTCCGTTGCCACATTAAATGCTTGGATGGGAAAGTGTTCACTGTGCCTTTGAAACAAAGTCCCCTGCACCAAAGGTGCACTCTCTAGATGTTTCGTGAATTGAAATTTGTCACGTGCATGAGAGATTATAATATCACACACTTCCACAGTGATCTGCTCTAGTGTGTCCATGGTAGGTGCACTTCTGCCCATCCAAGCATTCTCCGGCAGCTCCGAGCGCAGTGTTCCAGTGGAGTCCCTCACTTTATTGATGGCTCTTACGAAGTCAGTAGTATATCTTTGAATACCTACAGGGTCAATGTGTTGGGGGTTTTTTTGAGCTCCTTGTAAAGTATGTCCATGTGCAGCATGATTCTGTGGAACGAGGACAAGAAGTAGAGGAACTCCCAGTCAGATTCCAACATGTTCATGTATGACCTGGCCTCAATATCAGTCTTGACATCATGACTATCTAGTCATATTTGTTCAAAGCACTTGACCAGGTCCTCTCTGTGCTCGTAGATGACCTCGACTGTCTGCACACTGAAGTTCCAGCTACTTTGGGGAGCCTTCTCTTCACCACCGCATCCAGAACTTCAGTCCTTTTTGGAGACGAACTGAAGAAAACAGGGATACCGGACAGACTTTGAAACAAAATCCTTACTTGTCTTATATGGAATATGGCTTGCTGCACAATAAGGTTCGGCTGATGGGCAAAACAGTGAATGAAGTGTGCGTTCGGGTACACATCCCTTATCTTCCTCTGGACTCCACCATGCTCTCCACGCATCACGCTCACTCCATCGTAACTCTGAGCTATGAGTTTCTGTTTCACAGAGTCCCTTCGGAGAGCAACACTGAGGTTTTCAAGCAAGGACTCAGTGATTTTCTGTACGGGAGTCTGTCAAATGTGTGAAGCTGAAAGAACTTTCCACGGTTGAACCCCTGTCATCGATGTAGTGGAAAATCATGACAGACTGGCAGACGGTTGAGACATCAGTGGTGTCATCAGCTTCAATAGACACAAAATCCGCATTTTTAATTTCAGTAATTATGTGGTCACGAGCAATTTGCAGAATGCAGTCCAGAAGTTTGTTCTGCACGGTTTTTGAAGTCCCCTTGAAGACAGTTGCAGTCTTCAGCTGTTGCAGAACTGGTATATCATATAGGAACTTTTAGAAATAATAAAGCCCCATGTTCTGATCACTTACAAATGGAATGCATAAGGTCCCAACTTGATTGGTGGATACCAATGCTGACAGCTTTATTTAATGCTATAATTATCAGTGGGATTGTGCCTACCTCTTGGGGACTTGCTATTGTGATCCCCATATATAAAAAGGGATCACACTCTAATCCTAATAACTACAGGCCAATTAGCCTATTGAGCGTGGTGAGTAAGATCTTTGCCAAAGTGCTTTTACTTAGACTAAATGCATGGATTAAAGATAGTAAAATACTTTGGCCTGAACAAGCTGGGTTCCAGAGGTCTCGCTCTACTGTTGAGCATTGTCTAATGCTATTCCATATGATGGAAAAATAGAGGGGGGGAAATCGCCATTTCTATGTGTCATTCTTGGACTTAGCTGTGGCATTTGATTCAGTTAGCAGGCGATTACTTTGGACTAAATTGCTAGATACAACAATCAACAGAAGGCTATTATTACTCATATATAAATTGTATCAGAACTCCTCTTTAAAAGTTAGGGTGGATAGAGTGGGTCATGTGACCAGGGAAGTATTGACAAATGTTGGGGTCAGGCAGGGATGTGTCCTGGCCCCCACTTTGTTTAATTTGTTTATTAACGACTTGATTCCTAAACTGGCTAACATGAATTTCCACCCACCAAAATTGGCTGTCTATTATACGCAGATGACTTAACTCTGGTATCTCAGACCCGAGTTGGTCTTAGGAGGCAATTAAAAGAATTTGCGCAGTACTGCTGGACAAATGAATTAGTAATAAACGATGAAAAATCCAAGGTGCTTGTCTTTTCAAAATCTAGAAAAGTTTATAGTTGGAATATAATGGGCAACCCAATACAACAGGTCTCCTTTTTTAAGTACTTGGGATTACATTTTCAGGCCTCGGCAAGTGGAATATTCATTTACAAAAAGCTATGGATGCTGCTAAACCAATTATTGCTGTAATTGCTAGATACTTCCATAATACGGGTAGGTTGGCTGTGGTCCCAGCAATTCAAGTATGTAACAGCAAAGTGAGAGCTAAGTCTCTTTATGGGGCTGATCTATGGTCCCCTTTAATTAAATCTAAACTAGGAACCTTACAGCTGAATTTTTTCCGGAAACTTCTGAGGGTCCCTCTCGGTACTCCAGCCGCAGCAGTGCGTCTGGAGGTAGGACAGATGGGTTAGGAGCAAGTGGGATGGGAAGCAGCACTGAAACTATGGCTTAAAATCTTTAACGAATCACAGCGTGACCTGTTGGCCTGTTATGGTAAGGACAGTTATAGGGATTCCTGGGTAGTAGCTGTGAATACTTGTTTAAAGTCCATGGGTTTCTCAGGGGAGTATTTGGGAACTTGCCCCCTAGGTTATGCAAGAAACCTGGTTGTTACCAGGTTCCATGATATTTCTAGACAAAATGATATTGCTGTAGTCAGGCAGTCTTTGCATTTGAGAGATTACTTTTTATACATGCCAGGACCAGATGAGATCCCTAGTTACTTGAAATCTAAAGGCTCAGCTCGAGCTAAGTACCTTATGTTATGCGCACGTTTAAATGTCCTGCCCACAAATATATTACAGGGTCGATTGCAGGGGATTAAATATCATGAGCGATTGTGCCCTTTTGATCATTTGGGAGCAGAATCAGTCCAGCATATGCTCTTTTCCTGTTGGTTGTATGACTCAATTAGGAGGCAATTTTTCCCCATTCCTGGAAAAATATCCAGGTAGGTCCGAGCATAATTTGCTACAAAACGCCCTGGCGGGACAGGAATTTGTCCAGGAAATCATGGATTTCCTAGTACAGGCTTTCGTCTTGAGGGATAGGTTCATGTCCTGTGCTCCCTTGGCAGGTTCTTGACAAGAAGATGAGGGTCAAATAGAATGATTGTTGGACAAAAGGTGCTGTCAGTAAATTGTACTATTTAGGCTGCTGAACTAGGGGTTCTTTATAGTACTTTTCCTTTTTAATTTTGATTAGATTAATTTATGTACTATGTAGTTCTATTTGCTTTATGTGTTTGGCCTCACAGGCTATGTATTTGTTTGTTTTTGTTGTTTGTCTAGCGATGGCCTATGGCTAAGCTTAATAAATCTGAATCTGAATCAAATGTTGCTGTAGTGTACTGTCAGCTGTGGCAAGTAAATCTATTGCACCTCAAAAAAAACCTGGATTGACAGATCTCTCTTTTTCATCATGTCCTCTCAGCTCCAATTCAAAGGCACCACAGAACTTTATGCAGTCTATTATTCTGAAGAGGATGTATCTATTTTGATCAACGTCCTCACTGTGTTTCCTTACAGACACACGGTAGCCTTCATTGAGTTGCTCGGCGATGTTTGTTTTTCCCAACTGTGACAGGTTTAGGCAGTTGTCAAGGTGGCTTTTACAAGAGTTGTGCTTCTTTGCCTTCCCGACTTGGTCCATGCTGCGTCACCACCAAACAGCAGGCAAGGAAAATGGAACAACAACTTCTTGGAAACACTGCCACATAGCCACCAGAATTTCTCATACCAGGATGTGTGGAACCTATGTGTATAGCCTTTCCCTCTGTCCTGTGCAGCTTGTTCAATTTGCAGTTCTGGACGGTGAGGTCCCATGTCTTTGATCTGCAGTTTCTCCTCATAAGTCCAGCGTGGTGAATGGCTTCGCGAGAAGAGCATCCATGGTATTCATTTTTGAAGCGTAGGCTCTGAAAAATAATAATAATGGGGATTTGGCACTAGCAGCACTCAAAGATATTAACATTCCCCCCCCCCCAACCTTGCCTTTTGACCCTCACCTTAAAGTGATGTCTTAATGTGTAAACAAAAAAATAAATAAATAAATTTCACATATGCAAACCAGTCTTTTTTATGTAATCCACTGTCCCATGCAAAATTAACCCAGGCAGTAAAAAACCCCAATTTATTGAATACTTTATTTAGAAACATTTTTAAAAATTTAATATATATTCTACACTTGGTCTTTCTGCGGACAAGAAGAAACCACCAGAGACAATCAATTAGAGCCTCCATTAACTTAGATAGTATGTGTACAGTGTTAAAGTCTTCAAATGTGCTGACTAATTCTTTCTTGGAGTTCTTGAAAGAAACGTAACTGTCCCGCTCTTGATAGATGCACTCCATCTACATCATACAGGGGATAGCTGATGTCTTGAGAACGTATGCCAGATTGTATTAGCCTTCCTTTGATGATGCAGAAAAGCATCCAGTAGTCTGTCCACATTTCTCATCGATTTCCTCAACCAACGAAGTGCACCAGAATCAGTCGGGCTTGGCCTTGCATTCCTATTGACTGCTCTTTCAATTAAATCTGACACCAAGATGTTGCTCCTTGGAAAAGAGTGGCGCAGGTCACGTCTCATGGCACTCGCCAACTCTATACCAGTGAGGTTGCCCACATCATTTCCACCACAGTGGATCACGATTCCCGTTGGAGGTGGAACATCACGTCTCCTCTGAATTCTATCCAACATTGGAACGATCTCATGCCATCTCATGCCTCCTCTTCCGAACCACCAGATGTAATAATTCTGATTGTCTGAGGAAAAGCTAAGCCCCTCTTCATGGACAAACTGCTCCAAATGGTGAATGTAGGGAATCGCCAATGATCCAGATAACTTCTGCCATACTTTGGATCAGAATGCAAACACAATGACAGTGCAAACTGCAAGAGTAGCACAGACATGAGAGAGAGAGACAGGGGTCTGTGCTCTAATTCCAAGGTACTGCAGAGAAATGGTACAGAATTGCAGATGTTACTGCCTCCAGCAGACCAGCATCAGTTCCAAGTTACAAAATGCCTGGCTGACGAAGCATAAATACACAGGCCATTTCCCTTTTTTTAAAGTTTGGCCCCCTAGTAGACTCCTCCATTGCCACCACACCAGGCCCCTTCAGTCCACCCCCAGCCCCACTGCCAGACTCCCCATGTCCCACCCCACCGCATCTCTCACTTCACCCACTCCTCCCACTTAGGGTTGCCATAGATACAAATTTTTAGAAGGCAATTATGAGATATACAGGTTGCAGGACTGCATTGGTTCCCATACAGCCCTGCAACCTGTATATCTTATAAGTGCCCTCTTACAGTTTGCATCTATGGCAACCCTACCTATACTCCATTGCTCAGCCAGAGTCCCCCCACTCCCCCAGTGCACCNGCTGCTGAACTAGGGGTTCTTTATAGTACTTTTCCTTTTTAATTTTGATTAGATTAATTTATGTACTATGTAGTTCTATTTGCTTTATGTGTTTGGCCTCACAGGCTATGTATTTGTTTGTTTTTGTTGTTTGTCTAGCGATGGCCTATGGCTAAGCTTAATAAATCTGAATCTGAATCAAATGTTGCTGTAGTGTACTGTCAGCTGTGGCAAGTAAATCTATTGCACCTCAAAAAAAACCTGGATTGACAGATCCCTCATTTTCATCATGTCCTCACAGCACCAATTCAAAGGCACCACAGAACTTTATGCAGTCTATTATTCTGAAGAGGATGTATCTATTTTGATCAACGTCCTCACTGTGTTTCCTTACAGACACACGGTAGCCTTCATTGAGTTGCTCGGCGATGTTTGTTTTTCCCAACTGTGACAGGTTTAGGCAGTTGTCAAGGTGGCTTTTACAAGAGTTGTGCTTCTTTGCCTTCCCGACTTGGTCCATGCTGCGTCACCACCAAACAGCAGGCAAGGAAAATGGAACAACAACTTCTTGGAAACACTGCCACATAGCCACCAGAATTTCTCATACCAGGATGTGTGGAACCTATGTGTATAGCCTTTCCCTCTGTCCTGTGCAGCTTGTTCAATTTGCAGTTCTGGACGGTGAGGTCCCATGTCTTTGATCTGCAGTTTCTCCTCATAAGTCCAGCGTGGTGAATGGCTTCGCGAGAAGAGCATCCATGGTATTCATTTTTGAAGCGTAGGCTCTGAAAAATAATAATAATGGGGATTTGGCACTAGCAGCACTCAAAGATATTAACATTCCCCCCCCCCCAACCTTGCCTTTTGACCCTCACCTTAAAGTGATGTCTTAATGTGTAAACAAAAAAATAAATAAATAAATTTCACATATGCAAACCAGTCTTTTTTATGTAATCCACTGTCCCATGCAAAATTAACCCAGGCAGTAAAAAACCCCAATTTATTGAATACTTTATTTAGAAACATTTTTAAAAATTTAATATATATTCTACACTTGGTCTTTCTGCGGACAAGAAGAAACCACCAGAGACAATCAATTAGAGCCTCCATTAACTTAGATAGTATGTGTACAGTGTTAAAGTCTTCAAATGTGCTGACTAATTCTTTCTTGGAGTTCTTGAAAGAAACGTAACTGTCCCGCTCTTGATAGATGCACTCCATCTACATCATACAGGGGATAGCTGATGTCTTGAGAACGTATGCCAGATTGTATTAGCCTTCCTTTGATGATGCAGAAAAGCATCCAGTAGTCTGTCCACATTTCTCATCGATTTCCTCAACCAACGAAGTGCACCAGAATCAGTCGGGCTTGGCCTTGCATTCCTATTGACTGCTCTTTCAATTAAATCTGACACCAAGATGTTGCTCCTTGGAAAAGAGTGGCGCAGGTCACGTCTCATGGCACTCGCCAACTCTATACCAGTGAGGTTGCCCACATCATTTCCACCACAGTGGATCACGATTCCCGTTGGAGGTGGAACATCACGTCTCCTCTGAATTCTATCCAACATTGGAACGATCTCATGCCATCTCATGCCTCCTCTTCCGAACCACCAGATGTAATAATTCTGATTGTCTGAGGAAAAGCTAAGCCCCTCTTCATGGACAAACTGCTCCAAATGGTGAATGTAGGGAATCGCCAATGATCCAGATAACTTCTGCCATACTTTGGATCAGAATGCAAACACAATGACAGTGCAAACTGCAAGAGTAGCACAGACATGAGAGAGAGAGACAGGGGTCTGTGCTCTAATTCCAAGGTACTGCAGAGAAATGGTACAGAATTGCAGATGTTACTGCCTCCAGCAGACCAGCATCAGTTCCAAGTTACAAAATGCCTGGCTGACGAAGCATAAATACACAGGCCATTTCCCTTTTTTTAAAGTTTGGCCCCCTAGTAGACTCCTCCATTGCCACCACACCAGGCCCCTTCAGTCCACCCCCAGCCCCACTGCCAGACTCCCCATGTCCCACCCCACCGCATCTCTCACTTCACCCACTCCTCCCACTTAGGGTTGCCATAGATACAAATTTTTAGAAGGCAATTATGAGATATACAGGTTGCAGGACTGCATTGGTTCCCATACAGCCCTGCAACCTGTATATCTTATAAGTGCCCTCTTACAGTTTGCATCTATGGCAACCCTACCTATACTCCATTGCTCAGCCAGAGTCCCCCCACTCCCCCAGTGCACCCCACTCCAGCCCCCTCCCCTATGTCTCCAAGAGCAACCCACTCCCCCACCCCCTCCCCCAAACTCACCCCAAGGCAGCTGGCATCACAATAATATTTTATCCAGCAACCTCCAGCTTACAACACACACCATCAACAATTACAATTCATAATTAAAACATACTATAACTCACAATTTAAAAATTAATTTAAAATATCCCAAGACAAGTCTACCATCCCCTCCCCCCCCCGAAAAGCAAAGGCCAAGCCCAAGCCAGGTCCCCAACGTACTCACCACCAGGACTGAGGGACAGGCTGAGCTCGGGGCAGCGTTGTCTTCCCCACTCGAGCAAGGACAAGATGATGCTGGGCTTCAACGATGATGGATTGGACCCACTTGGCACTGCCAAGTGGGTGGCACACTATACTACCTACCGGGTGGCGGCTGTGAACTGGATTCGGGGGAGAGCAGAGCCGATAGTGCCTGATAGTGCTGGGACCTGCTGCCCGTTACGGGACTGGGAGGTGTAGAGCCCTGAGCGTGGTGGAACGAGGAGCTAACAGCAGATGTAAGAGCATCACCTGTGGGCCATCCTGTGTGTGAGTGGAGATTGGCTGAGGCGTGGACCGCTGATTGGACTGCCTCCAAGTGGGGCTAGAAAAGCCGGGCACTGACGAGTGTAAGTGTGGTGGCTGTGAACTGGAGTTGGGGGAGAGCAGAGCCACTGTGCCTGATAGCACTGGGACCTGCTGCCCGTTACGGGACTGGGAGGTGTAGAGCCCTGAGCGTGGTGGAAAGAGGAGCTAACAGCAGCTGTAAGAGCATCACCTGTGGGCCGTCCTGTGTGTGAGCGGAGATTGGGTGAGGCGTGGAACGCTGATTGGACTGCCTCCAAGTGGGGCTAGAAAAGCCGTGCGCTGACGAGTGTTTGTGCTGCGGGCGCGTGGTGCGGGCCGTGTGTACAAAGGCGCACCCTTGTGCACGCGGCCTTAGGCACATGCCAGGCGAGGGTGGTCCCTTTTTGCTGAGCCGCTCTGTCTGGGTATAGCTTAATATTTCCCTGTCTAGTTTTGTATTTTATTATTGATTCATTCCTTAATATTTTTATTTTTTTTTAAATTGCTGAGTTTTTGTAGAGTCTTTGGCTGGCAAGTGGGAGTGGGTTTGATTGCGATATATCTTTTTTGATAGGTGGGGCAAAGATGCCTAATGCTGAAAGAGCTAGGGCTGACAAGATCTCTCCCTCATTGCCTCCAACTAAAATTCCTAATCAACGTTCAATAGATAGTTTTTTAGTAAATAAGCGGCCTTTACATAAATCAGGGGAGACCCCCCAGTCCTTGGATATCACTATTATTAACCGCTTTTCGGCTTTGGCCGATCTTTCCCACAATAGTATCTCCCCCATCTGAGTCCACTCTTCCCCTAAAGAAATGATCCCTTTGCTGGCCATCAAAGCGTGTCCAGAGGACAGAATGGTGGTGGAGGATGTGGGTCAGAGACTGACTAATTTTCTAACTGACCATGTGGCGCTAACTACGGACACCTTGCACTATATGTTTATTCAATTAAATAATCTAAACAATAAGGTGGATCAGTTGGCTGCTTCCCACCCCCCTCTGACTAAAAATCCGGGTACTCAAAAATCTGCACAGGTCCCTCAGGGCGCTGGTCCTCCTAAAGAAGTTTTGTCTAATTCGCCCTCTCGTTGATTGTCTGGGGGCTTTGGTCATTAATGCTAAACCAGGGAGTAATATTGAGAACTTTAGAATCATACCTTTCAGCTTACTTTTTACTGTATTCCTCCTACCAAAGGGAAATCTACCCTTTTGGAACACAGCACTTGACATTGCTGAACATTTAAGATTACTTCTAGGTTTTCTGGTTACCCGGCATGATATTATGTCAGTTGATCATTTAATCAGTGCCAGGGATCATTGGAGTTGCTTTTAGTTCAACTTCTCTCATTTCCAAAATTTTGGATAAAGAGAGATTTCTAAATAAGCGGCAGATTTTTATTTCTAGAGTCTATCAGCCTGACCAATACCAATTGTGTATGCCTAATAATGGGTCTCAGAGGGTTGGTCCTCGTGCCAATCTGGGGATTTCTAAGTTGCCCCAACTTGCACAATTGGTTTCTAGATCGGGAGACGTACGGGGTGCAGCCATTAGCCCCCATGTGGTTAATTTAGTTCCCTTGTCAGTTCCAACAAAATTGATTGACCTTTCCAAAGATAGGATAATGGAGGTGGATCCCCTTCAGGTTCAGATGGCCTTTCCAAGGGCCCACACATCTATAAATGTGAGTAGGGACCTCAGTCGGGCCTTCTCCCACGAGTCAAAGAGGGATTATCAATAGATTGGATCATCTTCTTTCTAGACTTGGGGACTTGAGACTTACTAAGAAGTTACCCCAAGCCTTGCACGGCCTGGTGATAGCCAACTCGGCCCCTTCTCCTGCACCCCGGGCCTGTTTGACTCCAATTTCATTATCATCTATTCCTTCTCCAAAATTGTGCTCTTCTCATGGTATAAGTACCAATATTACATCTGGTCTGTATTCTCAGCCTTCCCAGGCTATCCGGGATAGGGGTATCGCTTTTAGAGCCAAAAGCGCTTCTGAAGATCTGATCATTTCTTCTAAAGCAATGAGGAGATCTGATTCTTCAGGGATAAATGTTAGAACTAGTGGGCTTCGTCTGGAGGGTAATTCTAGAACTTCGAAGGTGGCGTTAGGCCTAGGCTATACTGACCAGACAGCCGTAGGGCTCCAAACAGATTGTTTATCGAGTGCCAGTTTGGTTCCTACTACTTTAGCCCCTGTAACTTTTTCTACTTTAGCATCTGCAAGTTCTTTGCCTTATGATGATTGACTATTCCCAGAAAACTTCTAAAATATGTATGGTTAGCTGGAATATAGGAGGATCCCCCCCTCCCCGTCAATTAGATGTGGGTTTCTTGGATTTTATCAATTCCTTAGACATTGTCCTTTTACAGAAAACATAGACCCTTTTGGATATCTCCCTTAAGTGCTTTGAAGTGTTTTGTGTTAGGGCGTCTCCTTCAGAGGGGGGCGGTAGGCCCAGTGGTGGGCTCGCCCTTTTGGTTTCCTCCCCTCCTAAATTGCAAGTAAAAGTGGTTGACACTATTGGGGCTTTTTTTGCAATTTTTCATTGTGTTTTTCCATCAGGGTTGGAATGTTGATAGGGAATGCTTATATTTCCCCCCTCCTCTTCTATGTGGCCCATAATGGTTAGGAGTGTGGAGGCAGCAATAAGGTCTTTTGGAAATGCTATACTCATAATTGGGGGCAATTTTAATGCAAGGTTGGGTAGTCTATCCAACACCTGGAGTTCCCAGGAGCTGGATGGAAGAAGTAGTCTTTGGCCTTTTATTCCTCGAAACTCCAAGGATAAGGCTGTGAGTGGCAGGGCCGGTCACCTATTTGATCTGGTATAAAAGTTGGAGCTGACAATCCTGAATGGTTGTATGAAGGGCGATATGGAGGGGGACTTCACTTTTCATTCCGTGAACGGTTCGAGTGTTGTTGATTATTTCTTTGTTGCCAGTAGTTTTTATTTTTCTGTTCACTCATTAAGGGTCTTACCAAGATTTGAAACCAATCACTGTCCTTGATTTTTATAGACCCTGTCACTCACAATAGGGCTCTCCCTATCCAACCTGCAGAAGCCCTAAATTCAGTCCTCGGTTTTTATTTTGTTCGTGTACCTTGGACTGAAGAATTGAAACAGACCTTTCTGCAGTTACTCCATGGTAATGCAGTAGTCGCGATATGTAATAAGATCTTTACCCAGGTTTCTGATTAGCCAGCTATTTTTGCCAAGCTGCTGGCCCTTCTTTCCCCCTTGTTAAAAAAAAGGAAAGCCATTAATTCTTGGAACCCTAGGCCCCAAGCATGGTTTGACAAGGAACGTCATAGAGCGAGATCTTTACTTAGACGAATCTCAAGGCAACTTAGGTGAGTACCCACTAATGAACTTAGAAAGTTCCTCCAGTACAAGAGGAAATGTTATCGTAATTTACTGACTGAAAAAAAATTGGCCCATCAAAAGGAAAGCTGATCCGATTTGCTGGTGGCGGCCACTCAGAAGGATTCTAGACATTTCTGGGATCTTATTCGTCACTCAACTTTAGGAAGAAGAGATGCGGACAAGGTTGATATCCCCCCAGAGGAGTGGGTTGACTTTTATAAGGGGATTTTTTCAACTGCCCCACTCTCTGGTAGTTGCCTTACCCTTGTGCCCATTGACAGACTGCCACCATGGCCCCTGGTAACTGAGGAAGATGTCTTAATCCTTATCTCACAATTGAAATCAGGGAAGGCCCCAGGTGATGATTATAACACTCCAGATCATCTGAAGTGTGCCCCTGAATGGTGTACCAAACTGTTGGCTGCTCTTTTTACTCAAATATCTTGGAAATTCCTTCATCCTGGCTGAATAGTATAGTAGTTCCTTTTATAAAAAAGGTGACCCGACGCTTCCTGTAAATTATCAGCAAATTAGCCTGCTCAATGTAGTGGGCAAGGTTTATGCCAAATTCCTGCTTGGTAGACTCCAGGCATGGATGGATGATAATGATATCATAGCAATGGAACAAGAAGGGTTCTGCAAAGTTTACCATGGATCATATTTTTATCTTGCACCAGATATTGAGCCAGTACGCTGGCCATCGGGAAAATGTTCCTTTGTTTTGTAGATTTACACATGGCCGTTGACTCTGTTAATAGGGAATGTCTATGGGCCAAATTTAGTGTCACTTCACTTGATCATAGACTGCTATTTTTGCTGATTAAACTTTACTCTAATAATACCTTACAAGTCAGGTATGCGCCTACGAAACCTCCCACAAAAAAGTGCAAGTTGCTTGTGGGGTTAGGCAGGGGTGCATACTTGCCCCTGCCCTTTTTTAACTTTTTCCTTAATGATATGATTGATTTCCTGAATAGAGAGAATACCCATGCCCCAAATCTCGGCGATAAGAAAATCTCCGCGCTCTTATATGTCAGTGACACGGTTCTGATCCCCCAAACCCTTGTTGGATTGAGGAGAGTAATGCAGAGGTTCAAGGAGTATTGCGCCATTGAATCCCTCTTTATCAATTATGATAAAACCAAGATCATGGTGGTAGGAGCGTGGGGCCACGGGGAAAGTACATCATTGGTTTATGGGACAAAACCAGATTGAGCAGGTCTCTCAATACAAATACCTGGGGGTAATCATAGCATCCTCGTTAAGTTGGAAGCCCCATTTTGAGGCAGTGCTATGTATGGCTAAGAAGACCTCTGCTGCTATTATACATTTCTTTTTTAAAGGAGGTGGTAAATTAGTTCTCCCTGCTATTAGACTTTTCAGGGCAAAAGTGATCACCCAACTGCTTTATGCTTTCTCAATCTGGGGCCTGGGGTTTATTGATAAACTTGAAGTCATCCAGAACTGCTTTTTACAATCTATCTTGGGAGTTCCAAAGGTTACTCCTCAGGTAATATTACGACACGAGTCATCGTGTCCTTCAATTAGATCTTGCGCTCTTCCGGTTCTGTTGAAATTTTGGCTAAAAACCCAGTTTGTTGCTCTCCAGGGAAGGTCTCTTCCCTGACATTAAATAGTGGGGCCTTTAGAGAATGGGACACTACGGTTGAGTCAGTGGTAGCAAAACTAGGATTTTCAATGTCTGCTTTGCAACCTATGGGCCAGAAGGGAGCTTATGCATTACTCAAACAGAGAATTAAGGACCAGGAGATTCAACATGAAAGCTCCCTTATGGCTTGCCAGAGAGTTGCACCAGCTTATCTTCAGATCAGTTCATGTTACAATGGGACATGTTACCTTGAGACCTGGCTAGACCCCGCTCGTAGATGAGCTTTTACAAAATTCCGATGCAATGTCTTTCCTTTCGCCCTTTTGGAGGGCCACTTCCTGAGTAATCCTAGGGAAGCCCAGTTATGCCCCCTTTGTGATATGTCAGCTGTTGAAACAGTAGAGCATATTTTCTTTATATGTCCAGCATATTCTGCCCTTAGATTTAAGTACTTGAGAGCTTATGTTCCCCCAATTTGTCCTGCTTTGTTGCTTCCCAAACTCCTGAGCATAGTAGATTCGGGTGTCACAAGATCTGTGACTTCTTTTTGTCAATTAGCTATTTATTTAAGGAGTACGCATAACAGCTAGTTAAAGAGACGTATCCCAGGCTTTGTCATGATATCCGCTGTGCTGTTTCGGTGGACTTCAGTGGAGTTAATGGTTAAATCTCCCTTTGGGAACCAGCCTATTCTCCCCGTTGTTGCTTTATATTAACTTGTTCCTATGTTTTGTTTTAATTAAAAAAACCAAAAAAAAAAACCAACCCCCCCCCTCCAATTTTTCTTAATTCAAGGATGTTGAAGGATGTTGATTGTGTCGTTGTTTGTTTAATTTTGTATATCAACATGGATTTTATTTTAGCTTATTGTTTATATAATGTATAGATATTTGCAAATTGTAATAGCCAGTTGGCTGCACAATAAAATATACCTACCTACCTACCTACCTACACTATCTACCTAACTTGCTTCCTTGAGATGATTATTATTAAAAATAATAAAATACTATCTAAATAAATCGCAATTGATCCTGGATTGAAAAAGATTCAGCCGGGATGCCCAACTGCAAACTCACTCTCTCTCAAGTTAGAACCAACTCACTGAGTCAGACTCAGAAAGAGATATAAAATGGTGCCTGGTGGAATCACCTTTATATATGCTCTCTCAGTCTCTGCAGCAGGCGGTCCCCACCCTCTCACACCACGTGAGAGGAAAAGTCCACGCAGAGACACTGAATAAATTTGAAAGTAAACAGTAGTCACAGAAGTCAAGCACTCTCCACACACTTCCCCCCGTTCCACTGGCCAGCCAATAGTGCACAGCACACACACACACACACACACACACACACACACACACACACACACACATGTGAATACATGATGATGTGTTGCTGCTCCCCCCCCCCGGGCGCCAAGGGCTACAACCCATAATTACAGTCCGCGCTGCCATTTTCTGCCTCCATAGACTTGTACTGAAGAGTGTCCCCACGAGGCTGGCATGCGTTGTTATTTCTCTGAACGCATGCTGGACGGGGCCCCGATCCACTCAACGTGCGTTCTGATAAGTTTTACCCCTTACAGGACTCCATGACCGTCTCCCCCCTCCCTCCAGAGTTCCCCCTCCCCCTCGCGACCTGCCTGTGTCCATAGCGGCGCTCTATGTGCCCTTTGCGCCCTTTGCATATGTGCGAGCAAGGGAACAAGCTCGCGCATGCGCAGAACATTGAACCCAGAAGTTCGGTGCTTCGGCTTAACACAGCCGTGCCACACTGCTGGGGCTACTAACGCGTTGTCTGGAGACAACTTCGTTCAGGTCAGGAGGAGGTAATTTTAATGTTTGGGGGCATGGAGGCCAGTAGGGGCAGTTCCCCTGGCACCCTGGGACTGGCACTGTGTCTGGGATGAGCTTTGCAATATGCTTGGGGTGGATATTTGAGATTTCTCTGTTGTCCTGCAGGTATTTTAGGCAGGTAGCAATGCCACCTGCCTAAAATACCTGGGGAATGTTGGTGTAGAGTGTGGTGACATCCATGGTAGCAAGGATGGTTCTTACACCAGTATCCACTTCCTGGAAACCACTGTGAGCATGCAATAAGGCAACCTAGTTAAGATGGTCCCCTTTTGTTGGGCCAATGTCTGCTGGTGAGACCATTCATGTTTTTGAGCTCAATCGAGCTCTTCCTTGGGCAAGAGTAATGCTGTGACATACTCTCCTCAACAGAATGTGTCATCATTGTCTCTCTCATGTTTGAGAACCACACTCTAGACTAGTTCTTCAGTTGTAAGTTGCCTGGATCAGGGACTGTCTCTTACTAGATTTGTACAGTACCAAAAGCAGGCAGGCCTCTAGATGTTACTACAATGCAAAGAATAAGAGGTTATAAAAGGTACAATAGGGTTACTAGGAATTACATTGTACTTCCCTTAAGCGACAGTTCTTTAAATCCATGCATATTGGTGAAATCAGCAAAGCCTTGCAGGCACACGCTTGTATCCATATTAGCAGTGTGTGTTCATTCTTTTCCTGTGTTTTTTTATTTTTTGATGTGCACTTCACCCTTCTGGGTCCACTTTCTCCCTAGAGATTTCTGTGGCCTCCCTATTTGATATCTGATGTGTCTTAATCTGTTCTGAGGGCTCAATCCTGATTTAAATCATCGCAGCAATAACGATTTGCAGAAGGTGCGACAGCCAGAAAAGGAAGTTTTTTTCAAAAAAGTTGAGAGTTTAATGAGGCAGAAGGGGAAAAGTGCTTTCCTACCAGAGGCCGCCTTCTGTTTTTATCAGCAAGAGAGCATTCTGCCATTGGAGCAAGAATATTCACTATTCCCACCCCCCACACCTTTTGCTGCTTTGGCATCCTGGAATATGGGCATCATTATTTTGATTCTATAAAACCTCATGGGAAGAAATACTCTTGCTGGATTACTGTGGAGGTGTCACATTCTTAATAAATGTAACTGAAACTCAAAGCAAAGCAACTGATTTTATCAACTAGAAATGCAGTTAAGAGAGCCTCTTCAGGAGAGTCAGTGATTCCAGATTTTTACAGGGGGCATCCAGGTGTGTAGAGCTACCTCTGAGAAACCAGGACAGATAAAGAGTGTTTAAACACAAGAGGAACAAAAGAAGTGAGCTTACTAACTGGTGGTCCTCTGGCAAGAAAGTGGAGGAAATGGGCTTTTATCAGATTACTCTGGTGGAAACTTGTAATGGGAGGGGGGGGGAGGGAATCATGGGATACATGTAGAACACAAAGGAAATGGTTAATGCAACATATAAGCATTGTAAGCTGAGAACTGAAAACTCATTGCATGTAGTGTAAACTGAGAAAGACAGTGCATGCATGAGATTGATCAGGAAGCCTTTAGGGGTGTGCATGTTGTTTTTGTTATTACAATAATGATAACGAAAATTGTCGTTTTCATTATTGCAATCACGAAAAAGACAACCGAGAATAATGACGATAACAAAAACGACAACCAAGAATACTGAAAATGACAATTGAGAATATCAATAAAGATATTGATAATGGTATCAAAAACGAGAAACAAACAACAATTTCATTATCATTGATCTTATTATTAGTGCTGTGACAGTTGGGTTTTGTGTAGAGGGGAAAATGTGGAGAGGGGAGGAGGGAGCAGACATCTCGGAGTCTTAACAGGGTTGAAGTTCTGAACAGTGCCTGTGTTGGGACGGGCGAGCAGCTCAGCAGTATCTGATGGAGATATCGCTGGCCAATGAGCAGTGCAAGCAGGCCCCAGCAGTCTCATGTCACTCTGTTGATTGCTCAATGCCTGCTGCCTCCCACAACCAATTGGGGGGGGGCTCTGGGGGAGGGCACTGCAACCCTTTATAATGGGAGGGCCAGGTTTTTTCTCTCTGTTCTGTGAGAGCTCTGCTTGTCAGGTTGTGTTTACAGAACTGTGGTGCTTCCACACAAAAAATCCTCCCTAACCCTCATTGTATTACCACCAATACCTTTCCTTCCTCGTACCGTACATTTTACCTTCTCCCTTCCCCCCCTGTACATTATATATATATATATAGGTACTAGTATAGATTAGATATAGATATATATTATAGACATATAGATTAGATTAGAATAGTTATATAGATAATTGATTAAATAATAGTTTTCCTTTTCCCTTCCCCTGCCTGCCTTAGATTTAGATAGATATTGGTTGCGCATGGGAATCGATGATGCTGATACCAAAAATAAAATCTTCGTTTGAAACGGTACCGATATCAGTAATGATACCGATAACGGATATCGATACTGATAACAAAAATGATAAAAACGACATTGTTAGTAACTATAAAGAAAATGAAAAACGAAAACGATATGCGGGCCTGGTGCACACGCCTAGAAGCCATGTCTATCACCTTCCTGAAGACAATGGTAAACAGCCATTGATTTGCAAATTCACACTGCCAAGGCTACGTGACTCAGATCACATCTCTACCTGAGAAGTAACTGAGGGAAACCAGACAAAGACAGTCAAGAAAGTATTTAAGGAAGAGTGCAACAAAGAAAGAGAGCTATCTTCTACTATCTGCCATTGAAGAGGAACCAACATCCAGAAAGGTCAGTGAGAAGACAGCAATGTAGTAAAGAACTTGATTCTTTGAAACATCTAAGACTTGTGCCCAGCTTTACCATCCCAGCTGAGAATGGACTGAGATAGTCTTTGGACTCTATCAGGGTAAGATACTAGATAGGAAATCACAAGTAAAGGTAGATTTTGCGTTAGTGGTTATGTTTATTTGGTTTACTGCACTCTTGAGTATAATCTAGCACTGCCTGTTATGTTTTATTCATGATTAATACATTAAATTCCATTAACTGAGCCTAGTGTGTTTAAGTGAATTCCTAACATTGGCTTGACACAGTTTGGGGAAAATTCTGGGCTTTCAAGCTTAGAGGAAACCTAGTCAAGAGATTTGTGTGTGGGAAACTCTAGTTAAAGGTGACCATAAAGACTTACCTCATTGTGGGCTGGATCAGCTCTGGAGGGAGCTGATCCAGTGGGTGCTGCAATTGGGGGGGGGGGGGAAACTGAGTCACAGATAACCTAGAGTGGGATAGAGAGATCCCAATCCCGTGACACCCCCACCCCTTTCCATCAGAAGCAGCACTTGCATGCTTTGGTGGCTGCAAGAGGAGAGAGCAATCCTGCACACTCAGCTGAGAAGTGGCTGCAAGAGGAGAGTGTGGAGGGTGCAGGAAGGACCTTCTGTAGCAGGGTAGGTGTTCCCTCCCTGCTTCTGCCACTACGATGGCTGAGAACTCCATGGGGCTTGGTGGCACCTGGTACAAGCGGCAGGGCAGCTGAGAGAGCTGACAGGCAGCAGAGCTGTTTCACTGCCTGTGAAATAGACTAGCTGCCTTGAAACGGACTAGGCAGCACTTTAGAGTGCTTGCCTAGAGAATGCAGCTCTGATTGTTGTCAGGAGAGCCAGGGGTGGGGTTGGAACCCTGGTAGGATCTCCTTGAGGGGTGGAGTCTGGAGGGGTGTGACTACCCTTGGCCCACCCAGATTGGCTGGGGCCGATCTGCTTAGTGGGTGGAGTTAAAGCCTGCCAGTAGAGCAGCAGAACTTGGACTCTGGAGGGAGAGAGAACCAGAGAGGAGGAAGCTGACTAGAAAGTAGAAAATACCTAGGGGGCTGTATGGCTGTGTAGGGTATGCTGGAGTGGACCTGAGGGATCCTGGATGCCTAGAAGTGTCTGCTAGTGTGGGACAGTGATCCCTGGACACTGGGAACAGACTGGAGAGAACCTGTGGGTACTGGCGAAGACCCAAGAGATCCTGGATGTCCTAGGAGAATCTGCCAGTGTGGGACGGTGATCCCTGGATGCTGGGAACAGACACTGAGAAGATTGAGTTGGCAGCACAAGCTGCCTGGACTCGAAGTAGCCCAGCTGGGAGCTTTTGTTTTAATCTCTGTGGGCTGGTAAGCTGGGACTGAATCAGAGACCCCTTAAGGAAGAAACCAACTAAGTTACCCGTTGGAGCCCGGTTGGGGCCAGGGACTTACGGGACCTGCTTATCTGCGGGACCACCTCACTCCCCATGTGCCTGTGCGACCTTTCAGATCGTCCGTGGGAGCCTTTTTGGAGGTGGATGGCCACCGATGATAGATCTTTTTCAGTGGCCGCCCCTGTGCTGTGGAATTCGCTCCTGGAGGAGGCTTGGTTGGCTCCCACTCTCCTGCTGTTTCGGGGTGTATGTAAGACCTGGCTGTTACGTCAGGCTTTTGGCAAGGGGTAGGGGTGGGGGGTTTCCCCACATTGTATTGTATTTTAAATTGTTTAAAAAAAAAAAAAAAGAATGTTGTTCTCTGCCCCGGGCTGCCCTGTGGGCAGGAGGGGCGGGATATAAATTTTAAATAAAAATAAATAAATAAATAAATAAATAGAGCCATGGACTCTGGGCAGGGAAACAAAGGTGTTAGTTGGTCCTTTCTGCAAGCCTCACAGTGGACAAGGACCTGGGAGAACCAAGGCTTGCATGCCTACCAAAGGGGTTGTAGGGCTGGGTGCCCTGGAGGGTACAAAAGCCCTGTGTAGGGCATGGGTGTAGGACTGTGTGCCTGAGGGCCATGTGCATGGTAAGTGGTGTGTAAATAAAAAAAAAGGGTAAAAGCAAAAGTTAGTCTCCCATGTCATTCCTGGGCATATGCATGTTCCCAGCCGAGGTCAGAACTCGAGCAAGAACCCTTGAGGGACAGACCCTGCTACACCGTCTCCAGAAGATCTGCGCCTGCACTCCGCTCTCCATTTGGGAAAGAAACCGAGGGGAGCACAGGTACTTGGTGACTCCCCCAAAGGAGCCTTGTCCCTCCCTCCCTCCCCTCGGTTCCTGTCCCAAACATGGTGAAGTGTGCGGGTGCAGATACTCCGGAGAAGATCCTTCCTGCAACCCCTCCCTCCTCCCCACTCTCTTCTCCTGTAGCCTCCTCAGCATGAGAGTGCTGCTTCTGATAGAAAGGGGGGTCATGGCCAGGGAAGAAGTCTTCTCTGGCTGTGGCCCCTGCTTTCCATAAGAGTTCTCTTGCTCCCTCTCTCTCCTCTCGCAGCCATGCTAGACACGACTCTATAACGTTGGCAGACCTGAATGCAGGTGATCCTAATTAACAAGACAAGGCAGCATGAGTGCACATTAGTACGCACTGGCCCACACGGTGGACCCATAATGTCCTTGGATGCCACCATGAGTGGAGAGCAAGTGGGGTTCAGGCTAACATCTAGCGAACACCCAATAGATGGGTGGGTGTTAATGTGGGCTATCATTTATCACCCAAAGATGAATCCCAGGCTACATGCTGGGGGTGAGGGAGGCTGGATGTCAGCACCGTCAATGGAAATAGGCAGGGATGAGGGAGAGGGTGGTTTGGGTAGGGGAGTTGCACCATCCCTGAAGCAGAGGTAGTCACAAACAGCATGTATGCAACCTCCTCCTTCAGGAATCTCACCTCCACACCAGTGCCCAGCTCCCAGGGAGCAAGTCTGCCTCTAATCAAAAGCCATAGCAGGGAGCAAGCTTACGTGGTCTTGCCAAGAATTATTGTGAAATAGCCTGCCCAAATAAAGGGCGGGGGGGGGGGGACAGTGGACTCCTCTACATCGCTGAGGCATCTGCCCAGGGCTGAGCAGCATCATTTATTGCTGCCTCACATATTTAATAGAATGAAATAACCTGGCAATTCACCACATCTTCATGCAGAATGAGAATACGCACACCATTTATGTCTGGGGAAACTCCTTTCCATGGCAAGAGGGGTCAGAGATGAGAAGAATCGCTCCATGTCACTGGACATGCTGTGTTCTACTTAAAGAGGTGGCAGGACAAAGCTACAAAGAAGAGCTCAGGGGGAATAGGAGCTGAGCTGCCATTCCCAAGCAGGCTGCAGTGATGCATAGCCAAGCCATGGGCAACTCTTGTCTCAGGCAGGGTCTATTGCCTGGGACTGGAGTCTTGCTCCTGCTGACTGTTAAGCATTATGCTGCTATTGCTCCCCTGTGTGCTGCCCCTGCTACATGTTTATTGCTTGCTGCCTGGGCCTTAAATACTGTGATCTCAGTGTAGTCAGGAGAATTGGAGGGGAGGGAGGCTTTCTTAGGATTCTTCTGCCCAGAGCAAATAGACCTTTAGGAGAGGATTTGTCTTGTCAGGCAGCTCCACTGATCAAATATAATGTCTCCCAGTAGATCAACAACCAGCCCCATTAAAACCAATTGTTCTAGCAGAGCAGGAACTTGTTGACGGGGTAACAATTCTTGCACCTACAGCTTGCTGTTCAATGGGCCCATTTTTTTGCCTGGGTGGATGTGTTTCTGTGGGCACTGCTTTTTTTAAGGAAATGTATTTGGGCCCAGATAATTTGTATTTGTATATTAGATTTTTTCTTTGGCCACGAGGGTCGGTTTTCCATTTATTCCTTCCTTCTGCTCTGGCAACTATCCTTTCAGAACAGAATGGTTGGATTCCTCTTTCCTTCCTTCCTCCCATGGTTCTCAACTTGCGGTGAGGGGATGGGGAAAAGCACAGAATGTGTCCTGTTGGGAGGGAGAGGAGCACAAACCCCTAGCTCTGCTGTGGGTGAACTATGGGAAACTTTAAAAATGGTGAATTGCACTAATTGTAATTCACTTTCCAGGCACTCTGAGGAGGGGGAGTTACAACCAGCAGCAGCAGTGACAGAGGTGTAGAGGGTACCAAGGCATGACGGGCAATGTATGACACGTGTTTGGCGTAGGGCTATCAAGTACCATAGACATGAGGAAGGCAACATTGACTAAAAGTTGAAGAACATTTGCCCTACTCCTTTCAGTTTAGATCCACTTCGTTTCATTTCTTATGCTGAGATTATAAACTCTTTGGAACATGAACCATCCTTTTGTTCTATGTTTGTGTGCTGCCTAGCACAATGTGGCCCTGGGCTCTGTGTGAAGCTCTTGGGTACAACTGTAGGGTTGCCACCTATGAGCATTTTTAAGGAACACGTATGAAAAATACATGTTGCAGGGCCTGCATTGGCCTGAAACACAAATTTCGTAAGTGTTCCTTAAACATTTGCATAGGTGGCACCCCTAGTACTACTGCAAATGTATAACAGCAGTGATTATTAATGAATGATTTAATTATATAGCTCCAGAAATGTACCGGGTGCTGTACAATGATCTGACCAGGCTGCCTCTGGGTGTTTCCCAGCTTCGGCAGGTCCAGGAATAGAGGAAAGGAGAACCTTACATCCACACACAAGAATACTGCACAGGAAATCCACTATTCTAACAATCGCTTTGTGCAAAATTAGCCGAACCTACATGAAAACAATATAGACTTCAGTGTAGATGGATGACAACCTGTAAGGGAGTGCTATGTTCTTGTGAACAGAGAGAATCTGGCAGACTCTTCCATTTCAGGCAAGATGGCATGTTAGCATTTCATTATTTCCTGCTACTACTAAACATTTGTGTGTGCCTGCCCAGTAGCAACCCGCTACTAGGCAGTTGCTGTGAAGCAAATAAAGGCCTGGCCAAGTGGAGGAGGAGGGGTGGCTACTGTTATTGCAAGGTGGAAAAATTCACATGGGTTTAGCAGCAGGTGGCAACAAAGCCTAACAAGGTAGCTTCCTCAGAGCAGAGCAACCCCTTTGCCTCTGTTAACTAAGAAATGCCCTAAGAGAGATCACATTTCTCTGTGAAGATAGAAGTCAAAAAGCCTATGGTTCCCCCTGCCCATATCACCATCAGCCCATTGCCATGACATAATGTTGGCAAAAGGCACCAGGTGGACACACATTCAGTGATACGGAGGCAAGTTCTATCTGCTTCCTGCCCCCAAAACCCTGCATTGCTAAACCACTGGAGAGCTGGACCACGTCTGTCAAACTGAAAGGAAAGGGGTTCCTGCTAAGCAGGCATTTCAGCCGTTCTGGGCAGGAAACCTATAAGAAGGGTGGGGGGAGCTGAAATCTACTTTCCAAGAAAAGCTGCATCAGTCTCTTCAGGGTTGCCATGCATTTTCACTAGCATTTATGTAGAAATTCTCTTGTGCCTTATATAGGGAATGGAAAGAAACTCAACATTTTTGGTGTAGGAATTCTTTAGTCCTTTGCTCAAAGATGCTGGTGCCCATTTGTAGAAAAGGAACATGACATTGTTCAATAACATACGCATTTCCCAACACCCCACTGAGTTTCAACTCATCCTAATTCTCCAAGTGGGGAAACTGAGTCAGTAAAGTTCAGTCCCTTGCCCAAGGCCAGAAAGGAGCCAGTGTTGACACTGGAACCGGAGCTCAGGAACATGTGTTTTCCTGTCCCCGTTTTAGATCATGCACTGTGCAATAAGGACATAAACCTATTTCTTTAACAAAAAAAGTGTTCTTTGCTGTTTTATCTCAAACATCAGAAGTGTATTCCTATATCATTTACTTATCTTGTTCTGCATGTTGTTTTCCTTTAATGCACAGCAACACTATTACCTTAAATTTAGTCCATCTGCCTGCAGTATACACAACACAAACCTGTTATAACATTTGGAAACACCACTCATCTCAAAGTGTGAGCCTCTGGTCAACTTTACTAGTACCTAGTGAATGAGCATCTTATTCCCACACAAGAACCTCTAATAAAACCCACTAGGGGGCTAAACAAACACTAATTACTTTAATGGCAGTTGCTGATTTCCTCTCCTCCCCCACTGTTAAGCTTCCAGTGAGCAAGAGTTTAAAGGGAATGAGGTCCTAGTTGAATATAAAATAATGAATTTTACTTGGGTGGAATGGACAGATTACGTCTAGGTACCTTTGATAGTTCAAGGGTAGGTAAAAGCAGTGTGGGGAAGTTCTTAAGCCTTTTGGACCAATAGAATACTATCAACCTTTAGAATTTCTCCAGGCCCACCATGCACCTGGTGGAGGTGGTTGTGTGCTCACTGCTGGCAGGCTGGCCCTGACTGGACGGACAAGGCAAGTAGCTTCCCAGCCATCACTGAGGTTGGGGGTCGTGGGAGGGCCATGGGATGTTTATGAACACGTGTTATTCCTTGACCTGGACCTCCTTGGAGATGTTTTTGTGGCACCTGTGGAGGACTATTTTGCTGTTGACATGGTCAGGTCTGTGGACTACTTGCTATGGCTTTGTGAACCATGGTTTGGGAATGACTGTAATAGTGGATTTGAGATGTCAAGTGGATTTGTCTCTTTGCCCACTGTACTGCCCTTGATTTTCAATTTGTAACTACTTTTGCAATATATGTCTAGATCTGCATTTATGTCGCACCTTTAGGCCATTATTCAGCAGTTGGTGAATGGCTTCCAATGTTCAGAGAATGTTGTACTGTGCAACATGTTATGTGAGGTCTTGTGATGCAGTGGGAGGAGGAAGATGAAGGAGGGGGAACGGATTTCTGTTTCTTTCATCTATGAGATTAATTCTGAGGGGGGTCTCTTTGTTCATCCTGCTTCCACCTCTTATGCAGGTGGCAGCCCTTGCTGTGTTTCAATGGCTATTGTTGCTTGTTGGGATCTCTCTGCTGCCTTCGATACTGTTGACCACTCACTCTTGCTGGATTCCCTTCACTCCCTTGGCTTTTGTGGCTCTGTCCATAACTGGTTCTCCTCCTACCTCTCTGATTTCTCCTTTAATGTGTCTCTCTCCAACTCTTCCTCCTCCTCCTTCCCCCTCTCAGTTGGTGTTCCTCAAGGCTCTGTTCTTGGCCCTCTCCTCTTCTCGATCTATACCTCATCTTTAGGCAAACTCATTGCCTCCCATGGCTTCCAATACCACCTCTATGCTGATGACACTCAACTCTATCTCTCTACTCCCTCTCTCTCTCCCTCTGTTCAAGCTCGTCTCATCAACTGTCTCTCTGACATCTCTACCTGGATGTCTCAACGTCAACTCAAACTCAACATGGCTAAAACTGAACTCCTTATCTTCCCCCCTCATCCTTCCTCTCCTTCCTCACTGTCAATAACTATTGATGAAGTCACCATCCTGCCTGTCCCCCAAGCCCGTAGCCTAGGCTTCATCTTTGACTCAGCCCTTTCTTTTAAACCCTACATTGACTCTGTTGCTAAATCCTGTCGCTTCTCCCTCCATAACATTGCTAAGATTCGCCCTTTTCTCTCTGTCTCGTCTGCCAAAACTCTTGTTCATGCTCTGGTCATCTCTCGCCTCGATTACTGTAACCTCCTTCTCACTGGCCTTCCCCGGTCTCACCTTTCTCCCCTCATCTCTGTCCAAAACTCTGCTGCCAGGGTCATCTACCTCGCCAGTCGCTTCGACCATGTGCAGCCCCTCCTCTCTTCACTTCACTGGCTTCCCCTTCCTGAACAAATCCTGCAATCCCAAGCCAAGTACGTGCACTTGAGACCTCGCATCTTCATGAATGTTAGACCCCTTGTCTCTCCCTCTGTTCCCCTTCCTAAGTCTCTCCCCCAGCTCCTGTCACAAATTGTACTGGAGATTATTATTATTTGCCAAGGAGGTTATTGTATCTGTTAATCTGAACTCTCAACTGTTGTGAACCTTTTGTCTAGGTTGGCCATTGCTGGAGAAGGCAGAAACCCAACCTGACTGGCACTTAGTAAGTAAGTTAGCTTTATTTCTGCATTACTAGGTTATTGCAGGGCAGAAAATAAATAAATTTAAAATAATCGAAAAATAAACAAATATTTGACAAATAATACACATAATAGCTGGATGCAAATCGGGAAATACTTCCTTCATTATACAATCATATTTACACTTTCCACACAGTCATAGCCTAACACACCAACAAGATGGAAAGGCTCTAATCCCATAATTTAATAACCTGGAAAGTAATTGGAAACCGGGGGGAATAATCCGGTCTGTATCCCCCCAGTCCCTACTCCTATTGGTGATTGTGAGAGAGAACCTGTAACAAAAATTGAACCACCCCCTGCAGTCACATTGGGATGACGATCGACTGACGCTTAAGTAGGGAGATGATGCATAAATTAAATATCTATGAGGGAGGGAAGAGAAAAGGGGTATGCTGGAATATTAAGTCTTGTGTTTCAATTTCCAAAATAAAATGAATGTGGAAACTTGTTCATTAGATGCTACGTTTGCTTGCAGAACCTGAAGAGGGCTGCCTAGCATAACCAGATTCTGCTTTGCAAGTCAGAGCTATTAGAATTAACGTTGAAGAAGAAACTGTGTGTGAAGAATTTTTTACACAATTTCTTCTAGGGGAGAGGCAAGTGGCTTCAACAAAACCTTCTCTCTGCTAAAACTGTAGCTACTATTATAGGCATTTTCAAAGCATCAAGTTTATTTATATAGGAATAAAACTCAGAGATTTGAGCATATCTGATGTACACATACTATTATGGGAAGAAATCATGCCAAGTAAAATTGACTTGATAGTATTTTTGCAGGAGAAATTATTGCATGTATGGCAGGATGTATTAATAGAGAAACAGAGGAGCTACGTGTTGTATGATTTCTGTGATTGTTTTTGTTTGTTTTTGTTATATACTGTGATGACTATCTGTTATCCTGGCTGAAGTTAATCAATGCAGTATACACTTTGGCTCTTTTTACACGAGATGCACCCATGTATGAACAGTACACCCAGAAATTTGGGTGTTCATGCGTCGGTGTGTCTCATGTAAAAGCCACGGCGGGAGGGTGCGCGTGTGTGTGCGCTCCCAACGAACACGCATGCACGCCCACCATCACCCATGCACGGAGCAACTGGCAAAAATGGTGGTTGCTCCATGCGTGTAGATGGGTGGAGATCGGTGTGTGCCTGTGTACACACACACACACCGTACACGCACTGGTGCACACACAGACACCCCCCACCCCCTTGCAGCCTGTGTAAAAAAGGCCTTTCTGTTGGGCTTTCCACTTTTCATCATTGAGTGGAAACAACTCTTGTGCAGAGCTTACTCTTTAGTCTGAGCACTGTAGTCTCTGTATTTTTCCTTTATTTTTTCAGTTTTCTATAGCAAGAAGGTAAAGATTTTCTTTACCTTAAAAGCATCTTTCTATATTTCTATAGCAAGAAGGTAAAGATATCTTTACCTTAAAAGCATCTTTACCTTAGCTATTATTGGTTTAATTAACTATATATTTCTACAATAAGTGGTTCAACCCTAATTAGAAAAGAACACCATCTTTCCCATCTTATGCATCATTATTATTTTTTTTGTTGTTGTTGTTCAGAACTCCATATATAAGGCTGCACTAAGATTTTCATCTAAAGCAGGGATTAACACCATTGTCTCAATTTTATAACCAGCAGCTATCTATGAGTTTATTACAGATGTTTGAGCGCAGGTGTGATCTAGACTCAACAGATGCCTGTGGTTTTGCAGGTCCGGACAATTTTCCCATGGTCTACTGTGTTTTTAGGGTATGATCCTAGTCTCATTGGTCTGTGACAAAGCCCTGATAGTAATGGGATGTGTTCTTTGAAATCCGGGTTCTAGGGGACGATAGAGAATCAGTACCAGCAAGCCTGTGAATTTTCTCCCTCCCTCCACCTGGGTAATTCTTCCTTTTAAATAACTCAAAAAAACTAGATATGGATTTGACACAGCCAAACACACATTCTATACAATCAGTAACATGACATATGCTCTCTAGAACAATGGCATAGCTCAAAGGACACACAGAGGGTGATTGCATAAGCCTTCTTTAAATGGGAAACAGGCTAAAAAGGCATATTGTTATACAAAGGTACTAACTAAAATGCTGTTGAATTGTACATAATAAAATAGATGTTACCTCTCTAGACAGTAGGGAAAGAGCATAGGTGACTCAGGCTGCCTCAGTGACCACATAGTTGTTGTTGTTGTTGTTGTTGTTATAAGCATGTATATAGTGACAGTGATGTACCTGGCGCTTACAAGGAATAAGATAGACATGGTCCCTGCTTGAGAGCTTATCTAGCACAACTGAGAGAAAACAGGGTATTTATTCCAAAATAAACATACGCATGTGTAGAATGGTTCGATGGACATTTGTGCATGAGCAATAGTTTATTTATTTATTGGAAATAACCGCTGGACTGTTCTGCGCATGCACGCCCTTTTCTAAAATGGCACAGAAGCATCTCCACCATTTTGGAAAAGGGCAGCCAGTCTGCACATGCATAGTGGCCATCCTGCACATGTGCAAACCTGCTGCCCTTTTTCAAAATGGTGGTGCCACTGCCATTTTGGAAAAGAGTGCACATGCACAAAATGCTCTGGCAGCTATATGCACAGTGACATTATTTTAAAAAGAAAATGAATGAATACAAATGAATGTTTGCTTATTTATCCCATTTTCATGTCCTTAGTTACTGAAATGAGTTGGGCTCCATTTCTTTTAGTAACTATACAAAACAAATTGCATACTCCTAATTTCAACAAGGATTGGACAGTTCTTAGAGAATAGTTCCATAAATGGCTATTAGTCAAATAGGTCAGGGGATGCAGCCTCTGACTATTGTGAGTTTTGAAAAAACAGCAAGGAATGGATCATCCCATTATGATTTGTTGGGTATTTCTTCAAGATGAGCAAGAGTGGCCACTGTCAGAGATAGGATTCTTTGCCTGATGGACCATTGGTTTGACCCAGCATGTTCTGAACATTAGTCCCAGTACTAGCCTGCTTTCAGAGTGATCCGGATAAAAGGCAATGTCTTGACTGTGTAACACTGCTATGCTGTTTGATACAAGGATCTGCCCAGCTCCTAAATCTGAGCCTCTAGAGATTAAGCAGTTTCACCTGGGTCTCGATCTACCTATCCATCCCAGATGGAGACCAGTTCTCCCAGGTATTATTTTCAAAGTGGCCAGCTTCTGCCGCCTCTCAAGTTATTTGTTCTTATCCACTCCCATCCAACTCACTGCATCCTCATGGGCAGAGGGAGGTATGGCAGGGGGCAGAGGTTAAGATCTTGTGCGGACAGGGGGAGGCAACTGGTGCCTGTTCGCATGTCCCTCTCCACTCCTGTCTCAGAATATGTATGGGTCAAATCAGGTGATGTGGTGACCCTGATTTGTTGCTGCTTCTGCTGCTTAATGCAAGGTCAGTGGTGAATAAAATGGCTATCATAGTTGATTTTATCCAGGGCAAAGTGACTGACCTTGCTTGTATTACAGAGACCTGGCTGGATGATGCAGTTGGGCTTATACTGGCCCAGCTGGTGTCAGCCAGGTACTCTGTGCAGCATCAGACTTAGGTTGGGGGGGCAGAGTGGCGGTTATTTGGAGGGAACATCTGACCTGTCGAAGGTATCCAGTGCCTAATATATCCAATTTGGAGTGTGCCCACCTCTCATTTGAGGCCGGGGATAGATTGGGGATCCTGCTGGTGTACTGGCCACCCTGCTGCACAACAGACTTCCTGACCAAGCTGGCTGAGTTGGTCTTGAAGGTGATGTTGAGGACACCGAGACTTATTGTACTGGGTGACTTCAACATCGACACCGAGGCTGAACTTTTAGGGCCAGAGCAGGACTTCATGGCCTCCATGACAACCATGGGCGTATCCCACATAATACCCGACTCGATGCATGAGGCGAGACATGCGTTGGATTTAATGTTTTGCACTGGCCTGGTTAACGGGGCTGCAATTATTGTGTGGGGGGTGTTAGGATACCGTTGTCATGGTCGCATCATTACCTTTTGTGGGCCCGGGTCCCTGCACTGATATAGTTCATCAGGGTGGACTAGTTAGGTTGGTCTGTCCCCGAAGACTTATGGAGCCAATTGGATTCCAGAAAGCTCTGGGGGATATACCCACTGATTTTGACGGCCTGGTCGATGACCTGGTTGAGTTGTGGAACACAACGCTATCCAAGGCCATCGATATGGTAGCACCCAGGCATCTGCTTCCCCTGTGGTGTCGGCACAGGTCATCCTGGTTTATGGGGGACCTGTGGTGGATGAAGCGGGAGGCGAGGTGGTTCGAACGCAGGTGGTGTTCAACTCGTGCTGAAGCCGACTGATTGTGCCATAGATAATTTTTGAAGGACCATGGTGTGGCTGGGGTGGCAGCAAGGACTGCCCTCCTCTTAGCTACCATAGCATCTGCAAAGTCCCATCTAGCGGAGCTATTCCGGGCAATGAACAGCCTGATAAACCCGGGCTGTGTCTGTTCAGCTGTGAGGAATTTAATACCTACTTTGCAGACAAAATCGCTCATATTCACCTTGACCTTGGGGGCTGCTAGTTCTTTGGCAGAGTCAGAGTTTGGGGCTGTGGAGACTCAATTTTGTCCTATTTATTTGGATCGGTTTCAGTTGGTGTCACCTACTGAGGTGACAGATGTCCTTGAGGCAATGCGGGCAACCAGTTGTAAATTGGATCCTTGCCCATCTTGGTTGGTGAAAGCCAGCTGTGAGAAACTGGGGCCTTTGCTGTCTGGGATTGTCAGTGCCTCCCTTCGGGAGGGCAAGGTACCGGAAGCCCTCATGATGGTGGTGGTTCAGCCCCTGCTCAAAAAACCATCACTTGATGCTGACTTCTAGGGCAGCTATTGCCCTGTCTCTAACCTTCCCTTTTAAGGGAAGGTTATCGAACAGGTGGTTGTCAGGCAGCAGCAGGGACATCTAGATGCAATCAGATTCCTGGACCTATGTCAGTCTGGCTTCTGTTCTGGGTATGGTACCGAGACTGTGCTTGTGGTTTTGGTCGATGATCTTTGCTGTGAGATTGACAGAGGATATTGTACCCTGTTGATCCTTTTAGATCTTTCAGTGGCCTTTGATACAGTTGACCATGAGATGTTGTTGACATGACTGAGGGATCTCGCAGGGGTTTGCAGGACAGCTCTAGAGTGGCTCCTTTTATTCCTGTAGCTTTGGGGTGTGTTGTGTTCAATATGCGGATGACATCAAATCTACTTATCCTTTTTATCCTACCCAGGCCCTGCAGTCTCAGTGCTTATCCAGTACCTGGCTGCTATTTGGGACTGGATGTGGATGAACCATCTGAAGCTGAATCCAGACAAGACTGAGGTGATGATGGTTGGCTGGCTCTGTGGCCTGAGGGAGATTGGGACTCCCTTCATTGATGGGGTCCTGCCTCACCTCACTACTCAGGTGCGCAGCCTTGGGGTGCTCCTGGATCATCAACTGCATCTGGAAGGTTAGGTTGTGGCTGTTTTCGCCTACTCCATCTGCTGAGAAGACTGCATCCCTTTCTTTCCAATGGGGATTTGGTCACTGCCATCCATGCCTTCATTACCTCTAGGATGGACTACTGCAATGCACTCTATGTGGGGCTCCCCTTGAAGAATATTCGGGGGCTGCAGCTGGTGCAGAATGCTGCAGCCCACCTCTTGATGGGGGTGGGTTGCCAGGAGCACATTACACCAGTGCTTGAGAGTTTGCAGTGGCTGCCTATAGTGTTCCAGGCACAATTCAAGGTGCTGGGTTTGACCTTTAAAGCCCTAAACGGTTTTGGCCCTACATATCTGAAAGACCATCTTTCTCCTTATGCTTCTTCGCGGCCCTTAAGATCTGCCAAGGGTGCCCACTTGTGGGTTCCATTGCTGGCCCAGTTTCGGGCCCGCAGAGAGGCATTCTTGGTGGCTGCCCCACAGCTTTGGAATTCCCTTTCCTTGGAGGCTCACCTGAGCCCTAGTTTGTATGTCTTCTGGAGGCATCGTAAGACCTTTTTCTTTGGTCAGGCATTCAATGGGCAGGGGTAGATTGGGGGAGGGTGATGGGGTATTTTTCGTTTCACAGGGTTTTAATTATTTATTTTACATTTGTATGTTATGTACGTTTTGTGAGGCACCCTGAGCCTTTGGGGATAGGGCTGGATATAAATAAATAAATATACCTTTCCTGCATTTGCTCAGCCTATATAGGTTTGATTTGTTTCATGCCTGAGGAAGGCCACAATAAAACTAATACATAATTACTGCAGGAATTACTACTGCAAAAAAATGTTCAATGGGTCTATGAGACCCCATTTTCAGACTTTAGTATAATCACATGACCCCAGACATCAACAAAGGTATGAAAAGTACATAAAATACCAATGGACTCACCATTCCATCTACAGATGGTGTGACCCCTGTGGGGTCCCATTCTGTAGTCTGGGTACCTTTACTGCAAATATGTCAATAATTTGTGTTGTTTTCTTGTTGCTTAAAATAAATACACCACCACATTTGTCATTCATTAGCTGTACAACCAGAGTGGGCAGGGAGACCTTGGAAGTACTCTTTCCAACTCAAGAAAAAGACACAGGGGAAGGCCATCATGGAGAAGCAGATACAGCTAATGTCTGTGTCATGTTGGGCCATGTCGTGAAGCCCACTAGTGTGGTGTTTCCTTCCACCACGAGGGGAAGAACTGTCTGCAGATTTATATATCCAATCAATCACCTGAGACACCTTGTGTTGAAAGGTATCCACCAAACCCCCCGCACTACTCTGTCACAGCACATCCAATGTTATCTGGCTGTCAATGGTTTCAGTCATACCAGTGAAGGGTTCTTGTCTATATCTCTGTTAATATTTGTCTAAACTTGGCCTGATGTCTTAAAATGATTGTATTATATCCTAAAATTATTGAAATAATTAGTGAAAGGATCATGCAGCTCATACACACAGTGGAACATGTGTTTAAAATGTGCATTAAAAACTCATATATTCTTTTTAAATTATGCATTGAATAGTTTTTAGAAACCAGACGTCTAACCCATCTTATGTATATTACACACCTAAATTTTCCTCATTGATCATGCAAACACATGATGTGTTATAATATTAGTAATATTATCTGTTTCAGTAAAATTGCTGGGACAAAATACAATGCACCCTCCCATATTTATCTACTATTAGCAATCCTCATATTTAGGGCCCATGACTCTATTTATTCATATATTCATTTATTAAAATGTATTATCACAGTCTTTCCCAAGGGCTCATGCACACAATCATAAATAATTAAAATCTCTTATCCCAAACCTCCCTGTACTCTAACCCCAAACTTTCCCAAAATCTTACCCTCTCTCCCCCATCAAACGTCTGGCCAAATAAAAAGTCTCTGGAAGATGAGCATGCATGGGCTCAAAGGAGCTCCAAGGAAGAGGGAGTTCCATGATTGTGGGACAGCCACCAAGGACGCCTCTCTGCATGCCCTTGCTATGCAAACTTGACAGACTGATGGTATGTGCAAGAGGCTGCTCCCAGCAGACCACCCAGCGTGCAATGGGATGTGAGGGAGGAGGAGTCCTTCAGATATGTGGGGTCCAGGCCATTTAGGGCTTTGTAGGTCAAAACCAGCACCTTGAATTGAGCCCGGAAAGCCACAGAATTACTACTGTGCCACTCCTTGCTCATATCTCTTTCTCTAGAATGAATTATTTCTTGATTTTGAAGGACTTGGTCTTCAAATTAGGTATTTCCTGGAGACTGAACATGTCTCCTCTTTTAGAAGAGGATTTTATAAATATTAAGAAAAATTAAATTGATTTTTTCCTGAGACAATACCTCATCTGCACTTTCATCTGCTGCATTATGGGATTCTTTTAAAGCTTATATTAGGGGTAGAGTTATTTCATATATCTCTTTTAGAAAAAGACAGGAATAGCACTATTGATTTTTTTCACTTTTTTCACTTTATTTTCTTCTGGCCTTGAGGTGGGTGATCTGTTAGTGGGGGATGTGAGGGTCATGCCCTTGTCATGCACGAATCATTATCTCCTACAGGCCAGCCTCTCAGCGCACCTCCTCCAGAAGGGGAATGGACCAGTTAGGTTGGTCCGCCCTCAGAGGCTGATGGAACCGCAGCGGTTCCATGAGGCATTGAGGGAGTTAACCTTAGACCCGACCGGCCGCTCTGTCGATGAGCTTGTCCAGCATTGGAATATCTTGTGGGGGTGGGGGGATTGACAGAGTGGCTCCAAGACGTCTTCTCCCTCCGTCTCGTCACTGCAGGGCCCCTTGGTTTACTGAGGGGCTGCGGTGTATGAAACAAGTAGGCAGGAGACTAGAGCGATGCTGGCATCGGACTCGCTCTGAATCTGACCGACTTCTCCATAGGACCCAATTGTGGTCCTATGTTGAGGCTGTGAGGACAGCAAAGAAGGAGTTCTTTGCTGCCCTCATAGCATCTGCAAAGTCGCGTCCAGCGGAGCTGGACCAGGTGGTGTGGGGGCTGTCCAGTCCGGCCTCCCTCCACCTGGATGGGGACTTGTCCCAGGCCCGCTGTGAGGAGTTTGCCACCTACTTTGCAGACAAGATCGCTCAGATCCAGAGTAACTTTGACAGCGGATTGGAAGCAGTGGGTGAGGAGCATGAGGTTATGGAGGTGCCGTCTGCTCAAACTTTCTGGGATGAGTTTCAGGAAGTGACACCAGCCAATGTGGTGAATGTCCTGGGGTCTGTTAGGGGAGGCTGTCACCCAGTCTCAAGGAGGCTGTGGTGCGCCCCCTGCTGAAGAAGCCATATTTGGATGTGGATGCACTCGCCAGCTACCGACCCATCTCTGATCTTCCTTTTTTTAGGGAAGGTTATTAAACGGGCAGTGGCACTGCAGCTCCAGGCACATTTGGACAGCATCAGTTTCCTTGACCCTTTTCAGTCTGGGTTCCACCCTGGCTATGGTACTGAGACGACATTGGTGACCTTGGTGGACGATCTCCACTGGGAGATGGACGCAGGATGTTCAACACTTCTGATCCTGCTAGATCTCTCGGCCGCGTTTGACACCGTGGAGCATGGGCTGCTGCTGAGATGACTGCGAGACCTGGGGAGTCTGGACGGGACTCCTTGGGTGGTTCTGCTCATTTCTCTCAGGGAGAAGCCAGTGGATGGTGCTGGGGGCTGGAACATCAAGTCCCCGGGCCTTATCCTGTGGCATTCCACAGGGTTCGATCCTGTCTCCGGTATTATTTAATGTGTATACGCAGCTCCTGGGGGAGATCGTGAGAGGTTTTGGAGTGCGATGTCACCAATATGCTGATGATACTTAGCTGTACCTCTCATTTTCAACTGACCCAGGTCCTGCTGTGTCATTACTTTCCCAATGTTTGGAGGCTGTGGCGGATTGGATGTGACAGAGCAGACTGAAACTAAATTCCGATAAGATGAAGGTGATGGTGCTGCGTAGGGCGGGGTAGGTTCTGGATTCCCTTGTGTGTGTGTATATGTGGGGGGGTCTGTCCTCCTGTAGCCCAGCAGGTTCGGCGTCTGGGGGTGGTGTTGGGCTCAGGTCTCTGTCTGGATCGGCAGGTGGAGATGGTGGCTAAAGTCGCCTTCCACCAGCTGTATCTGTTATGGAGGCTGTGTCCATACATTTCCAGGCCCAACCTGGCCACTCTCATCCATGCCTTCGTCACCTCGAGGTTAGACTACTGCAATGCGCTTTATGTGGGGCTTCCCTTGTTTCTGGTTCGGAGGCTGCAGCTAGTGCAGAATGCAGCGGCCCGTCTCCTTACAGGGACTGGGCGAGGGGAGCACATAACATCTGTGCTCTGCACTGGCTGCCTATAGCGTACCGAGCCAGATTCAAGGTGTTAGTGTTGATCTATAAAGCCCCGCACGGTCTGGGCCCCTCATACCTCAGGGACTGCCTCGCCCTCTGCGCCTCAGAGCGATCCCTTCGGTCCACTGGGGGCACCTTTTTGGAGGTCCCCCATGTGAGATGGGGGGCCACAATGGAGAGGGCGTTCTTTGTGGCTGGGCCGTGGCTCTGGAACTCCCTCCCGGAGGAAGCCTGCCTGACCCCAGGTCTGCTGGCGTTTCGTCGAGCCTGCAAGACCTGGCTGTTCGCCCAGGCCTTCGGATGGGAGGATGGGGTCATTTTGGGAGTGGGAATGGGATGATATTTTTAAATGTTTTGATGAAGTTGTATTTTTAATATTGATTTTATGGAATTTTATTGTGGTGTTGGTTGTTGTAAGATGCCCCGAGAAGCCGTGGGCATGAGGGGGCGGCTAAAAAATGCTTATAATAAATAAATAAATAATTTCCCTTGTGTTGGATAAGGTGGTGTCTATTTCCCCCTCCCTGAATAAGATCCGGGAACTTAGTCATGCAAAATAAGAGAGCTCACTAAGTTGCATACTCAGAGCTGAATTTGCTTTATTTAATTTAAGGCAGTTATTGGGAGCCAGGCCTTAGATAGTAAATTGTTGATGGCGTTTAAGGCAAGAATGCAACCAAAACAGAATTATGGCTATTCAGGATGGGAATAACAAATTCATGTAACACAAGAAGTAAGTACTGAACAATTTTGGCAATTTTATTCCAGTTTATATTTTGAGGGAAGCCAAACTGAAGATTTGGAGGTTGAAAATTATTTCACCAGTTATGATTACCCAAGTTATCTGATTTACATATGTGCTTTCTGGAAAGCCCTCTTGAAATATCAGAAAGTTTTGTAAACTATAAAACGAACGAGTAATAGCAAATCACTGGGGTTTAATGGGTTTCTGGCTGAAGATCATAGTGTCCAACATTTTGAGCAGCCAAAGAGGGAGAAGCCCTGTCCCTTGGCCAATAAGATCTGTCCCTTGGCCAGTAAGCTCCACCCTGTCATGCACTTATATGCACCCCACCCCACCACAACCGAGAATCCAAGTGCATGTAGAGGGACAGAAACTCTGTTACTTATCATTCCACTTAGTTTTTGTTGTTCCATCATCTCCCCAATGAAACCAGACTAAAAATCAAAAAGGTGGTAGAGGAGTTTTTAAACTAAGATTTGGGTGGAAGCTGTCAGTTGCTGTGGAGCATGTGATTTGGATGGTGGCGATCCAAAAGGATGCCATCATTAGTAGTGATACAGTGCATTCCGGTAAAGAGGACAGGGAAGAATCAGAGAAGGAACAGGCAGGCATTAGTATGGAACAGACAAACTTCAATCCTTCCAAATTAAACAAAATATGCAACAACAATCCCCAGAGTAAGAGTAAAAATAATATGTCTTACGTGTCTAGAAGTCTAAAAAGTAAGATGGGAGAATTAGCGTGTTTAGCACTAAACGAAGATATAGACATAATGGGAATCTTGGAGACCTGGTGGAGTGAGCATAACCAATGGGACACTAATATTGAAATGACAGAGTAAATTGAGCTGGGGTGGTGGGGTGGCACTATATTTTAGAGACAGCATTGAGCTGAGCAGGCTTAAAATTTTACACAAAATGAAATGTAGTTTGGAATTTCTTCGGATAGAAATTGCATGTGCAACAGGGAAGTTATGTACCAGTTGGATTATACTCTCGACCTCCTGATCAGGATGGTGAAACTGACCATGAAATGCTAACAGAGATTAAACAGGCTACTAAATTGGAAATGCAGTAATAATGGGTGATTTCAGTTACCCTAATATTGACTGAGTGAATGTCTCCTCAGTGTGTGATATGGAGAAAACTTTTTCTAGATGCCGTATAAGACTGCGTCTTGGAGCAGCTGGTCCTGGAACCTACGAGAGGAGGGGCTACTTTGGATCTAGTTTTAAGTGGAGTGCAGGACCTGGTGCAAGGGGTAATGGTGGCAGAGCTGCTTGGTAATAGTGATCACAATATAATAAAATTTGACACAGCTATAGGAAGGAGATTGACACACACAAAAAAACAAACCTACCACAGTAACTTAACTTTAAAAGGGGGAACTATGCAAAAATGAGGAAACAAGTTAGAGGAAAACTAAAAGGAGCAGCTGAGAGGGTTAAATGTGTGGAAGAGGTGTGGAGTTCATGATGATTTTATTTTAAAAAACATCTTGGAAGTGCAGATTAAATGTATTCTGAAAATAAAAAGGGTAACAAGAGGACCATATGTCTGCCAGTGTGACTAAACAGGGTGGTGAAGGAGGCTATTAGAGCCAAAAAGGCATCCTTTAAAAAAAAAAATATGAAGCTATTTCTAATAAAGAGAATAGGAAAGAGCATAAGCATTGCCAAATTAGATGCAAAATGTTAATAAGACAGACCAAGAGGGAATTTGAGAACTGACTCACTAAAGATGCAAAAAATAATACTAAAAACGTTTTCAAGTACATCAGAAGCAAGAAGCCTGCTAGAGAGTCAGTTGGACCATTAGATGACCAGGGTGTGTGTGAAAGGGACACTTAGGGAGGATAGGGACATTGTAGAGAAACTGAATGAATTCTTTGCTTCAGTCTTTACCGCTGAGGATGTTGGGGAGATACCCACACCAGACAGAGTCTTTGTAGGTGATGAATTGGAAGATCTGTCCCAAATAAGTGTGACTCTGGAAGAGGTTCTGGAGTAAACTAACAAACTAAATTGTAACGAATCACCAGGACCAGATGGTATTCATCCTCTGAAGGAACTTAGATATGAAGTTGCAGACCTACTATTGGTAGTAACCTATCACTAAAACCTGCCACTGTACCAGAGGATTGGAGGGTAGTGAATGTAACGCCAATATTTAAAAAGGGCTCCAGAGGTGTTCCTGGAAACTACAGACTGGTGAACCTGACGCTGGTGCTGGGCAAACTGGTGGAAACAGTTAAGAACAGAATTACTGAGCATATTGATAAACTTAGCTTAATCAGCATGTCAGCATGGATTTAGGAAAGAAAAGTCATGCCTCACTAACCTATTGGAATTTTTTGAGGATTTAAATAAACATGTGGACACGGGTGAGGCTGTTGACATATGATAAGGTCCCTCATGAGAGATTCTTGAGGAAATTAAACAGTCATGGGATAAGAGGCAATGTCCCATCATGGATTGGCATGTGGTTAAAAGATAGGAAGCAAAGAGTAGGACTAAATGGTCAGTTATCACAGTGAAGAGAAGTAACTAGTGGAGTGCCCCAGGAATCTGTACTGGGACAGGTGTTGTTCAATATATTACATTAATGACTGCATTACTTGCAGGACTGCCTCACCCCCCTGCAGTCATCGGGGGGATGCTCTCCTCGAGGTCCCCCGAGTCTGCTGGGGGGCCACGACGGGGAGGGAATTCTCGGTGACTGCTCCACGACTGTGGAACTCCTTGCCGTTGGAGGCTCGTTTGATCCCGGATCTCCCCTCTTTTCAACACTGTTGTAAAACGTGGCTATTCCACCTGGCTTTTGGTGGTGGTAGTGGTGGGGATATGGGTTAGCGGGGTAGTGATATTTTAATCCTCCCTTCTGATTGTTTTTAAGTTGTGTTTTATTGTTGTTTGTGAGCCACCCAGAGCTGCCCGTGGCAGGACGGGTGGGGTAAAAAGTTTTTAAAATAAATAAATTTTTAAAATGATCTGGAGAAGGGAGTAAAGAGTGAGGTGATCAAATCTGCAGATGACATGAAGTTATTCAAGGTAGTTAAAACTCAAGCAGACTATGAAGAATTGCAGGAGGCTCTTGCAAGATCGGGCATCCAAATGACTGATGAAATTTAATGTGGGCAAGTGTGATGCACATCGGGGAAAATAACCCAAACTGTATGTATGCAGTACTGATTTCTAAATGAAGAGTTACCACTCAGGAAAAGGATCTTGGAGTCACTGTGGACAATACATTGAAATCCTCAGCTCAGCATGTGGCATCCGTCAAAAAAGCAAACAGAATGTTAGGAATCATTCAGAAAGGGATAGAGAATAAAACTGAAAATATTGTAATGCCTCTATATAGCTCTATGGTACTGTGCGCTGGGAGTACTGTGCGCAGTTCTGGTTGCCCAGCTAAAAAAAGACATAGTAGAACTCGGAAAGGTACAGAGAAGCACAGCAAAAGTGATCAAGGGTTTGGAAAGGCTCCTGTATGAGAGGCTTGATATGTTAGGGTTCTTCAGCTTCGAGAAGAGATGACTGAGGGGATATGATAGAAATTTATAATCATGAGTGGTGTGTAACATGCAAATAAGGAACTGTTATTTATTACCCTGCTTGCTGCTAATAATATTACTGCTTGCTGCTAATAATAATAATATTTCTGCTTGTAATATTGTATGTTTTGCAAGCTACTCTGAGTCCTTTTGGAGAAGGGCGGGATATAAATAATTTGTAGTAATAACAAGAATAACAACACCAGTGACAGCAGAGCGCTGCCATCACAAACTGCTCTGGACGGGGAAGCTACTGGCAACCCGGTCTGGATTGGGTCCATCTACAGTCCATCTATGTTCATGTGGCTAGGCCAGGGGGTGGTGAGCTGCATGAATTGGCAGTCACCCCTGGGCTGCACCCAGTGCAGCCCCGTCATCATGACAGGCAGCCATGGCAGCATGGGAGCTGGTCATGGTTGCCACTCTGGACCGGGCTGGGAACAGTGGACTACCACATGTGATAGCCCACTTCAGTACAGTGGGATGGGCCGTTTCCCGAACTTGTTGGCTGCTGGCCCGGGCATCACAGCCTGGGTAGCTGCCAACATGCCCAGGAGAACTCTGGGGCAAACACTGCCCCCAACAAATGTGATGGTGGCCCATGGCCCAAAGCCAGTTCAAGCATGCCACCATCATGTTTGTTAACACCTTTTGTGCCCTCTCCTGAAAGAGGGACCTGGACACAATCAGATATAGCACCCAAAGAGGGACTTTCCCTACTAAATGGAGACATTCAGAGATATGGAATATTATTAAAAGTTTGCTGATCAGTTAGCTATCTTTTATTTATTTATTTATTTATTTATTTCATCGATTTATATCCTGCCCCTCCTGAAAACAGCTCAGAGTGGCTAACAATTTTAAAACATAAAAATACAATCATACAAAATTTAAAACAATCATAATAATATTAAAACAGGGCTAGGCACATGATAAAACAATAAATAAGGGTGGAGGGGGATAAAAAAAAACCTAACCCACCCTCCCCAAAGGCCTGGGTGAACAATCAGGTTTTACAAATTCACCGGAATGTTAAAAGGTTTGGGGCCAGGCGAGCTTCCTCCAGGAGGGAGTTCCAAAGTCGTGGCGCGGCCGCCGAGAATGCCCTCTCCATTGTGGCCCCCCGCTTAACATGGGGGACCTCCAAGAAGGCATCCCCGGCAGACCGAAGGAGCCGCTCTGGGGCGTGGAGGGTGAGGCAGTCCCTGAGGTACAAGGGGCCCAGACCATGAAGGGCCTTAAAGGTCAATACCAAAACCTTGAACCTGGCTCGGCTTGCTATCGGCAGCCACTGCAGAGTCCGGAGCATAGGTGTTATGTGCTCCCAACAGCCCGTACCCGAAAAGAGCCGGGCTGCCGCATTATGCACTAGCTGCAGCCTCCGAACCAGGAACAAGGACAGCCCCACGTAGAGCGCATTGCAGTAGTCCAGCCTCAAGGTGAGTGGATATGTTTAATGAAGCCTATAAGATAGGCGTTCTTCCAACTTCACTAAGGGAGGCAACTCTTTTTGCAGTCCTAAAACCCGGGAAAGAACCAGTACCCTGTGCTAGTTATGCACTATTCTCTTTTATGAATTATTATACTAAACTTTTGTGTTAAAGTGCTGGCTGAAAGATTGGAACTTACTATGTATCTAATTATAGATGCAAATGAAGTGGTCTTTGTTTGGCATTGACATGGAACTGATAACAGATTCGATAACTAATTGATATTATTGCAGTTTTGATTAAAGCAACTCAGCCTAGGACTGCTATCTCTCTAGATGCAGAAAAGTCATTTGATCCAGTTAGCTGGGATTATCTATTAAAAGGATTGGCCAAATTTGGATTTGCTGATAAATGTATATCTTGGGTCTGATTGCTTTATAGTCTGTTTCTAGGACAGTAGCTAATGTTGTCATCTCAGATAAGTTTCTACTGTGTAGGGGTACAAGGCAGGAGTGCAGTCTTACACCTTTGTTATTTTATATAGCTCTGGAACCATATAATGGTTCCAGAGCAATCCAGACATCAAAATATATATGGTATTGGGTTTGTCAAGTAAGTAATGTGATCATTATGGTAATTACCATATTATAATATGGTAATAGCAATATTACTTTAGGGGTGTGCATGTCATTTTCATTATTACAATGACCATAATGAAAATTGTCAAATAATAATAATTAAAACAGAAATGAAAATGACTTTTGTTTTTGAAATAAAGGGAAAAAACTGAAAAATGTATTTCTGCCTATAACCTTTTTTATTCTTATTCAATTCTGATGATGCCTGGAGAGAGAGTACCCCCAATGGAGGGCACTATGTGTATCAGTTTTTGAAAAGATTAGATAAAGGGAACCAATTTTAAAAGCAATTGAATGTTGTAATTTTAAGAAAATCTCCATACACATTCATGACTACAACTACTTTAAGTTCCATCCAATTTGCATGATACGTGTGAATATTATGTCCCTCCACAAACTTAACACTCCTGCCAATTTTCAGAAAGATTGGATAAAGGGTCCTGATGGTATAACACATTAACTTGAACATACATTTCCAGCTGTAACATTTTTATATTCCATCCTGTTTACAAGATGTTTGGCTGGATCGTATCACATACCTTTCCTGTCATCTCTGCCAACTAAAGGACAATTTGATAAAGGGACCCCATTTTATAAACAATTGAAGTAGTCCCCTTGAAGACCATTATTCAGATAAATAGCAGCACATGCAGTGCCAGTCAGAGGCAGGCACCTGGCATGGCAGGGGGAGGGAGGCTGTAGGAGGGAGGATGTGGAGCAACCCAACAGACTGACAGACACATTCACTGGCCAATTACTGCATGCTTCCAGCTTTACAGGACCAATCAGTAGTGGCTTCGAGGCAGGCATAGGGGGCGGCCCTCAGGCGGGCATAGAAGGGACATAACTGGGACTTTGGGGATAGCATCCCAGCAATCAGGAGATATAGTTTACACATCCAGGCTGGCCAATTATCATAACAATCACATCCTGCAGTACTGTGACAGAGGACATAAGAGAATCTCTATTGGCTCTTTCCTAAGCAGATGCTTCTGACTTGCCAGTAACAAGTGGGGGAGAGATGTTGGGATGGTCACAGCACAGAATGAGGACATTTGGTTGATATTTCTGCTGGCCAATTGGCATCACAGACAGAGTTTATACCACAGTGACCTGTAAGAGAATCCCTGGCATAGGCTCCTTCTCTGCATATGCTGTGCAGGCATATATTGGGACCCGTTATCACATTTTTAAATATTTGGCAGAGATGATTGTGAAAGTGTGATATAAAGCCCTGCCAAATGTCATGTACACTGGTTGGACTATAAAGATGTTACAGTCAGACATACATTTATAAGTTAATTGCTTATACCACCAGTACCCTTTATCCAGTCCTTCTGAAAGTTGGCAGAGTAGGTAAATATGGGAATGGGGTGTAAATGTGACAAGTTTCATCTACATTAAATGT
>QEPC01004593.1:3038643-3053560 GCA_003113815.1 Sphenodon punctatus | reverse complement strand
GGCCTGGGCAAACAGCCAGCTCTTACAGTTCCGCCGAAATATCAAAAGGCTTGGGGCCAGGCGAGCTTCCTCCGGAAGGGAGTTCCACAGCCGCGGCCTTAAATGTGAGGCAAAGAAGTTACAGCTAAGAATGTATATGAAGATTTTTGCAAAATAATATAATTCAACTGCTTATAAAATTGGATTCCTTTCTCCATTCTTTTTGGAATTTGGTACACTTATTGCCTTTCATTGGGGGTACAATCCCTCCATGTTTCAGCCAAATATAATGAAAAACAAAAAAGTTACAACCAAACATGTTTTCAATTGAAACCAATGGAAAACAAAAACAAAATTTGATATTTATGAAAACAAAAATGACATATTTAAATTTAAAAAATGAAAAACTAAAACAAAAAATGACACGGGCCCCTGGTGTACACCTCTAATTGCCATAGCAATATGGTAAAACATAAAACAGCACTTTATCCTGGTGATGCCCTTGTGTATATATATCTCAGCCTCGGATAACTAATCTTCTTAACCTAATTTACTTGGTCACTGCTCAGGCCATAAATTAATTGGAGTAAATTGGAGATCCTTTTTATTCAATATCTGGGTATGCTACCAAGGGATTTTAGGAGCCTGGCTAAAATGAATATGGAGAAAAACTTGTTGAATACTGATCCCAATCTGGGCAAATGGAAATCTTTAGTGCTATAATATTAAAATGAATTTTCTATCTGTCAGCAAATGCAGGAAAAATATGGTCCATGGGACCGTTACTCATACAAACATGGGAGTGGTGTCAATTCGTTTGTTAGTTCAGGCAGATTATGAATTTTGATGGTGGACGACTTGCATCCTTGGCAGAGTGGAGTTACTTAAAAAACAAAATGGTGCCTGGTGATTCAGTTAAATGACATGTTTTCTTTTACTAAAGTCACACCATATATGGGTTGTATGGTATCGAATTAAAAGTACTGGTGCTTCAAAGTGCAGTCTTGTGTAAGGAATTATTTTTTGGTCCAGTAAATGTGAAAACCAGTATTAATGAGTTCAAAACATTATATTTCTGTTATGACCATTATGCATAAGCAACATTGCCATTAGACATATTTTTTCTTCAAATGCTGACAGACCAGGTTACATTTCACAATTTGTTATTTATATAAATGTGTAAAATGTTTGAAAACTTAAATTTAATATAATAATATTTCTGATTACAGGAAGCACAAGTATGAATACAGAGGCAAGTAAGTACCAGAAAGTGATGTAGCCTGTGTTTAAATGTGAAGTTACCCACATCTGCAAAAAGGAAACTACCAAATGAAGAGTTGTGTTTTAATTGCCACTCTCAGTCTTCTGAACCATGTGTTCTACAGCCATCAGACAATAGTTCCAACAAACTTGTTGATTGCATTGTGAAACGTGCAAGATAGGGTGAAGAAAAGTGTGCTTTAATAAGAGACAGACTTGGTGATGTGAGTGTGGAAGCATTAAAGCAAAGTAATGCTTTGTGTGTCATGTATCGTGTTACAAATTACTTATGAATAAGTGTGAATGTGAGAGAGTGGAGAGAGACCTTCATGAAGCGCAGAAGCAACAGGCTGCTGGGGAACCTTTGAGAAGCCCACAAAGAACACTCTACACACGCACACAAACAGAAGACTATGACAAGGAAAGGTACTTCTTCTGTGACAAAGGTAGCACCAAGAGAGAGATTTTCAGGAAAGTCACCACTGATAATGCTGGACAGAACCTAAAATGTGCTGTAGACTTAATAGCCAATGATAAATGTTGTTTACGTCGGAATGCTGCTATAAATCCATCTGACACGCATGCAATTGATGTCACGTACCATACAAAGTGCTGAACTAAACATGTCAGAAACTTGCTTAGAAAGATAATAAAGGTGAGAGTACAATAACAAATGTAGCTTGTGTTGCATCTGAAGCTGAGTTTATAAATGTGTTAACCGAAGCTCTGTCCGAAGGAAATGTCTTCAGCATGGTTGCCATAGAAGTTATTTATAAGTCCATAGGTGTCGCAAATGGTGTAGGCAGGTCAGCCCTTATGTCACGGAAGCAGCTGAAATGATTCATTGAAATAGAACTAACAGATGGAGGCATTGAATTTTCCCATTCAAAACGCCTTAATGATCCACAGAGAGTGTCAATGAAGTCCACAAGAGATGCTCTCTTGGTTGATGCAGAGTCTGACAATGACAATGATGAGGGAGCTCACTACCTTATACCAAGCTGCAAATCTCCTTCAAGAAATAACACTGAAGTCTAAGCATTGGGTATTTGAAGGCTCACTTCTCGAAGATGACAGTGAAGTGATACTATGTGCACTTCAGATGTTCTTCCAATGGGGCATTCAGCGGAAGACTAGGGGTGTGCACTTGATTTTCGTTATACTGATAATGATAATGAAATTCTTCATTTTCGTTATCGTTATTGCAATAACAACGAAGATAAATAATAAAATCAATAACGATAACAAAAGTCATTATTGATTTCATTGTTGCCTGGCAGGTTTTTTTTTGGAGGGAAATGTGGAGAGGGGAGAAGGCAGCATACGTCACAGAGCCAGAAACAGTGTTGAACTCTTGAACTGGGCCTGTGATGGGAGGGGAAGAACCTGATGGATGTAATTGCTGGCCAATGAACAGCGCAAGCAGGTCCCAGGCATTTGAATGTCACCCTGTGATTGCTCAATGCTTTCTGCCTCCCAGAACCAATCATGGGGGCTCGGGGGAGGGCACTGCAACCCTTTATATTGAAGGGCCAGGATGCTTGACTCTTGTTCTGTGTTGGCTCTTGATGTGTCAAGAGTTGCATTTACAGAACTCTGGTGCTGCTGCTTGCACTAAAAATCTCTTTCTCTCTCTCTCTCTCTCTCTCTCTCTCTATCTATCTATCTATCTATCTATCTATTTCAAATACCCAACACGCTTATATTTATAAGATTTCCTTTCCCCTTCCTCTGACGGTCTCCCCCTATAGATAGATAGATACTAGGCTTTTTTATTATATATATTAGCATTATAGGATAGATACTTAGATGGAACACATAGCAGACAGAAATGTATTGATATAGATACTTAGATATGAATATATTGCATATAGTATAGGTTATTAGGTGTAGGTTTAGGTTAGACATACATATTAGTCATTTTTCATATTGCCATTGTGCACTTATTATTACTACTGCATTATAATGAGAAAGGGAGGAGGGAGTTCGACTTCTGAGAAGTTTGGGGTAGGTGTTTGCTGGAACGTCTGTCACTGGTGGCAGCCCACAACAAAAATGATACTGAAAACAAAATCTTCATTATCACTTGAAGTTTATACTGATAACACTGATAAAAAAATTAAATTTTGTTAATAACAGCAAAACCTACCGTTTTCAATAACGGGAAACGAAAATGAAAAAATGACGTGGGTCTTTGGTGCACAACCCTAGGGAAGACCTAAGTATCAGAAGAGAGAGGTCGAAGGAAGATAGATATAGATATGAGAGCAACATTACTATTGCAAACACTGATGTCAGCATGTCTAATGCAGAGACAAGTAAAGAATAAAATAGCCTATCATCATCATCCCAACTGTCAGTTACCTCTTCAGGTCACAGTCGGATTAAATATTCACTACTCTACACATAGCAGCAGGCTTGTACAACTATTCTATTGTTTGAGTTGTTCTGTTGAGTACAGTCATGTCTTGAGACTGGAAACACAGATTGCTGCTAGCGTTCTGCGCAGGTGGCAAGAGAATAATGGCATCTACATCCCTCCTGACATCATTTCAAACAGGTTCACATACTGTGTTGCTGATAGTTTAGATTTTTCAGAAGACATGGCTGATGGGGGGAAAAAACTCTACCAGCACTGTTATGGCAGTATACAAAGTTTGCAAAGAAGATGATGTCCTTGCACCAATGTCTGTGACTGCCTCATACAATGGATCATTGTAAACCTTTACCTGACTGTCTCACTACAGTATTGCCATGTCCCATTCCCACTAATTGGAGAACATGTTATCCAACTCCCAAGACCAGTCTTGTTTTTGCGCACAGAAGTACATTATTGAATGATCCAGAGATTGCAGATTTGGCTTGGATGGTTGCAAGAGAGGCTTACATCTCATGTACTGGACAATTAGATGAGGATTTTCCTACATGGTTGGGTTATAATTTACTTGTAGGTAAAGAGAAGCCTGTCATGAGAGTTTCATTGTCGCCCCTGATTCCAGCATTGCCTACTGATAGATCAACACAACTGACCTTCATGTGACAGCTTAAAAAGTTGAACACTGCAGTAGTTGGACTAGGAAAAAGAGTTGTTGTAACACTCAATGTGGTTCCCACAAACCATTAAAACAGCTAGAGATGGCTTGAACAGAATGTCAGCAAAAATGGCGTTTAAGACCAGGTGAAATGCACATCATCATTGCTCAATTACGAACTATTGGATCATGTATACAAGGCAGTGGTATTCCAGAATTATGGACCAGCAACTGCCAGGCAGATCCTGGAAGGGAAACACATACAAAGGGCCAGAGAAGCCCACATCGCAACAGTGTCAGCACTTTACAGTCTGGTTCAGGATGAATACAACCGAGAAAACCCTGGAACTATGCTCATATGATCACACTGTATTTATCAGAGATGCATAATCTAGAATCTTCAGATCCATGTACATGGCAGAAGTTCATGCAAGGGAAATGGGTAGTAAGCAAGAGCAAGGTTCCATTTTGTGCCGTTGGTGCTGATGAAATACTTTCTGTATTCATCAAGGAACGCATAATGACTAATGCTGTACAATTCTAGTCACCAGTAGAAAAAGTGAAACTGAAAACCTGCTCATACAAAGATAATACTGCATGCAGTCTACCTGGCTGATTGAGGAGCTAAAAAACTACACACCAGACACTGATGTGATGGTCCTTGTACTATGCAGATACCTTATACTTCCACCAGATTCAGGACTTGTTACTGGACTTTGGACTTGGCATAAACAGGCGCTATGTGAGCCTTCATCCTATTTACCAAACACTTGGACCACTCAAGTACCAGGCTTCCACGCCTGTCATGAGCAGATGTCACAGGAGAATTTGCTGGTGAACTGACATGGTGGAAAGCCTTCAGTTCAACAAGTGACTATGTTCTAGAAGCTTTAGGAAACCTGAGGTCACCGACCATCTCTGAAGAGATGATGAGTTCACTAGAGAAATTTGTCTGCCGAATGTATGTGCCACAAATGAAAATGACAGACATTGGTGATGTGAGGTGGTGGCTGTTCACAAAGAAACAACTTCAAGGTGACAGCCTTCCACGGACTAAAGGATCTCTGTATACTGCAATCCTGAGGGCTAGCCTACAGGCAATTCAATGGTATCAAGACATTCACCAACATCCCAAACTCCCATCACCTTCAGATCTTGGATGGAAACAAGTCGGAGATAGATTCGAGCTTATTGTTTGCACATTGCCATGTGCTCCTGCTACTGTCTTGGAGCTTTGCAGGTGTTTGTGTGTGCAACATAGGTGTGCCCCCACCATGTATCTGTGAGACAAACAAACTGAGGTGCACCGAGATGTACAAATGTGGCGGAGGTGAGGACTAGGGCTGAAACTCGCCTCTATGTTCTTGCCAGTTCTTGGCAAGAAGGGGGATGTTTCCCGTCTCAAGATGAGATGAGAAACCCCCCCCCTTCTCACAGAGAGTTGGTGAGAATTCGAGGGGGGTGGGCAGGGGTTGTAGTTACAGGTGGGGAGGCCAGTGGAGGATCTGGAGGTGAGCAGGGGGGAAAAGACAAGCCCCCTGAGCACCTCCGGTGCCCGTGTGGCCTCCCCACCTGGGGGGGAAAGGAAAGTTTGGGTGGGGGGTCGGGGACCTAGTGGGGGGTCAGGCAGGTTTTACTTACCATCTGGGGCCTGTCCTGGGGGTGGGCGGGTCCTATGCTGCCGCTGGGCCGCTTCCCAGCTCTTCTTTTGAAAAGGAAAAAAAAATAGCTTGAGTATGCGCAGAGCGCTGCTCGGCCCTGAGCACCCCTTTTAAAGATAGCGCCCACAGAGGCTGAGCATGTGCAGAAAAGCTGCTCAGCCCTGCAGATGCCATCTTTGAAAAGGGCACCCAGGGGTGAGCAGTGCTCTGCGCATGCTCAAGCTTTGTTTTATTTATTTCTTTTTAAAAGAAGAGCTGGGAAGTGGCCCAGCGGCGGTGCAGAGGAGAGCAGGGGGGTCGGGACCCACCCCAAGACAGACCCCAGACAGTAAGTAAACCCTGCCTGACCACCCACTAGGCTCCCAACCCCAATCCAAACTTTCCCTTCCCCGCCCCCCAGGCGGGGAGGCCACGCAAGTGCCAGAGTTGCTCAGGGGGCTTGTCTTTGTCCCCTGCTTACCCCCTTTCGAGAATTTGCGAGAACTGGAGATGGGGGGGGTGAGAGCACCCGAGTTCTTGCCCCCTTATCTCCAATCTCACAAATTTCTCGTGAGATTTTTTTTCTCCAGTTTGTTGCACCCCAAATGAGGACCTCTGTGACAACTTAGATTTGGATGCAGATTCGGATTATTTGGATCTGGATATTAGCGATGATGATTTGGAGACAGCCTAAACTACATTACTGTCATCTTATGTTTCACTGCATTGTTTACTGTTTGTCTATTGCATTTATAGCAGAAATATAATGTTTTAAATTCATTAATACTGGTTTTTCACATTTATTGGATCAAAAAACAATTCCTTACACAAGATTGCACTTTGAAGCAACAGTACCTTTCATTTGATACCATACAATCCATATTTGGTCTAACAAACAAATTAACACCACTCCCATATTTGTATCACTAACGATCCCACAGTATGACATTTGCTGACAGACTATACGCCGAGAGGTTTACCTTTTTTATTTCTCTGTTTTATTTCCAAATATTAAATAAACTATTACAAATTTTTCTTTAGGGTGAATGGAAGATGCTGTGGGTGACATTGATTTAAGATTCAACTTTCAATGAGACTAGGAGGTTTTCAGTTTCCCCATTAGTGTCATTCTAACTCCTATGTACTGGCATAGGCTCTTGTATGGGTGCAAGATGTTACTGCCCTTAGTCCAACAGGAAAAGGATTTAATATACCCTGTCTCTTTGAAAGTAGTGTTGGGGTCAGCTTGTCTACCTGGCCCTGAACCCAGATATCCACCCAACATGGGTTGCAGCATGAAATATATGGGCAAATTTGGCTAGACTCCCCCTCCCCCCCGCCATTTTTGCATGACAATGCTCCCTTGTGAGGCATCCTGGTTCTTAGAATTGAGGGTAAATTGTTGCTTTTGAAATAGTGGATGAATAAGGAGGTTATTTCCCTGTTTCAGTTGATTGATGCTGATAATAACTGCCAATCCTATCTCGCATTAGATTAAGTTCAAGATTGCTTGGTGACAATATCTTTTAGATGAGTCTTCTCGTTCACTGAGACTGCTTCTAGATGAGCCTCACGCAGCCTCATTTTTTGTGGATATCAGGGGCTTAGATACTCCCCTGCCGCTACCAGAAGTTGAGTGGCTGTAGCAAACTACTGCTTGATGGCAGATGCTTCTTTGTAAAATCCACATAATCGAAACAGCATCTCCAATCAAGTTCTAGTTTGCCACAGCTGCTGTTTCAAATGGCGGCTGCCCGACTTCCCGTAGCAGTATGTCTAAACCCCCCCTAGGTGAGTTTCTTTTCTTGGGGACTCTGAAGTCCACAAGGAACGAAGCTGCATGAGGCTCACATAAAAGCAGGCTGAATGTGGGCCAGAGGGAGCTCCACAAGCCCCAGAACTGTGGAAGTGTTTGTTGTTGTTTTTTAGAAAACAAACACTCCGACGAACACACAGACCAACAACAGTCACCCACCAACACTCACCAACCAGCCAAAACAACACAGCCAAACCAAACACAAACAGCCAGCCAGCCAAACACACACACTCTCGCCACACAGCTCTGCATGCACTCAAATTTCCGGTTTCCGACGGGATCTCACAATGCCTTTTTCCGAATGCCTGAACCGAACGACCGAACCCGAACCACAATCTGTTCGCACATCCCTATTGGAAAGATCTCCCAATCCTTTTCTAGACCTACAATTACATTTTATGATTTTATGATCTAGAAACAAAAAACTAATTTGTGTAAAAGTAGGAGAGATTAGAAGAGTGATTTAAACTGGATATTACCCCAGAGAGTAGAATGTTGTTTTGTTTAGAATCTTGTTTTGATTCCATTGTGTACCACCATGTTGTTTAGAATGATAACTGCTGGAGATGTGGTTTTCCTAGAGCAGGGGTGGTGAACTTTTTCTGTCCTGTGGGCCACTGTGACAATTAGTACAAGCTCCAAGAGCCACACATACAAGCTGAGGGTGGTGGTGATTAAGGGGGGTGTACTTAAGAAAAGAAGGGCCCAGTGCTGTGAATCTGTCCACTATCCTTGTATGCATGTTTTCAACTTTGCTCCCTTGCCCCGAACACACTTTTTCAGTGGTTGTACATGGGAATTGAAGCCAGGAGCCAGATAAAAGTACTAGAAAGTGGACACAAAAACTTTCTGAGGGCCACATTTGCCCCTGGGGCTGAGGTGCCTGACCCTTGTCCTAGAACAATACTTGCACACATGTTCTGGGAATGCTCTGTAGTGGTTCCTTTTTGGTCAGGGGAGATGATTCAAATTAATATGATTTTAAATAAGCTTTACAAGCATCTTACAGTTGGTTATGTACCAGGATGCTGGAAACTCCCTAAATTTTAAGCGTAGTGGTTTCTTAGAGCTGCTTTGGTGATGAAAAAATAAATAAATTTGATGAATTGGAAAAATTGGTTAAACCCAATGACATAATGCTTGACCTGACTGCTAAGGAGCAGGTCAGAGATGTAATATTCCAGAGGCTTTTAAGGAGATACGGGCAGAAAACCATGTTCACTGCGTTTCCCCATTGCCATCAAAGGGGAAAACGCAGTGAACACAGGTCCCTGGATATGGGGAAGTGTTTTGGTTTTTTTAATGACTGTAGATTAATAGATTGATAATGAGTCTGTAGCTATATAGTGTTGTTTTAGAGTGTATGTATGTATATAGAGAGATCATTATTAGCAAAATGTTTTAAATAAATACTTGTATTTTAGCAAGAAAACATGTATTTCAGTAATTAAAAATAGCCCTCTTAATTTGTTCAGAAAATATCCTGCAGGTTTTCAAGAGGAAAAATTGACTAAATTATTGTTTGTGAGGGATTGTTGTGTATTTGATACTCATGATCAATAGGATGGAGTTCAGCTGGCTGATGACAGAAAGCCAGCAGTGCCACATTCAAGGAAAACAGGTGCGCTGACAAAAACTGAGACGTCCGTAGCAAAACTTACTGCTCAGACCTACTCATGCGTTTTACTATGGTGGAAACAAATGTTAATGTCTCTGTGCAAATCCAATCATGGTGTGTGTTTACCAAAATAGGTATGAGAATTTGAATTTGTCACTGCTACAAATTTGATCAAGTTCATCACTTTGGCATTTTCATAGAATCCTAGTCAGAAGGGACCTCTAAGGTCATCTTGTCCACCCCCCTGCTCAGTGCAGGAAATCCACAGCTAGCATCCCCGGCAGATGGCCGTCCAGCCTCTGTCTGAAAACCTTAAGGGAAGGAGACTCCACCACCTCCCTAGACAATTTGTTCCACTGTCGAACAGCTCTTACTGTTAGGAAGTTCTTCCTAATGTTTAACCGAAATCTGCTTTCTTGTAATTTGAGCCTGTTATTGCCTTCCGTGGCAACAGAGAACAAGTCTTTGCCACCCTTCCTGTGACAGCCCTTCAGGTAGTGGAAGATGGCTATCATGTCTCCCCTTAGTTGTCTTTTCTCTAGGTTAAACATACCCAGATTCTTCAGCCTTTCCTCACAGAACTTGGTTTCCAGACCCCTGACCATCTCTGTCGCCCTCCTCTGAACCCGTTCCAATTTGTCGATATCCTCCTTAAAATGCGGTGCCCAGAATTAGACTCCATACTCCAGACAAAGTCTGACCAAAGCAGAATAGAGTGGAACTATTACTTCTCGTGACTTGTAACCGATGCTTCTGTTAATGCAACCTAAAATTGCATTAGCCTTTTTTGCGACTGCATCACATTGCTGACTCACCTTCAGTTTGTGATAACTACAATCTTCAGATCCTTTTCACATGTATTGCTATCAAGCCAGGTATCCCTCATCCTGTATTTGTGCATTTGATTTTTCTTACCTAAATGCAGAACTTTATGTTTATCTGTCAAACTTCATTTTGTTAGTTTCAGCTGAGTTTTCCAACTTATCAAGATCATTTTGAATCTTATTCTGTCTTCTAAAGTGTTAGCTATTCCTTCCAGTTTTGTGTCATCTGCAAATTTAATAAGCATTTCCTCTACTCCCTCATCCAAGTTATTAATAAAGATTTTGAACAGTACCGGTTCCAGCACAGAGCCCTGCGGCACCACATTTGACACCTCCCTCTAGATTGAAGAGGAGCCATTGGGTGTTTTTACACACACATTTCTCCTGCATGTTTGCTGTTACATCCTGAACTTTGTGTCTAAATCACTCACCCAGATCTTAAACATCTGGCTCTTTGAACTTCTGCGTAGAACTTCTCCCAGAACTTTTGTGTGTAAAATGTTCTCCTGGTAAACTGCTTTGCTCCAGGCAGCTGTGGTCACTTGGCTTCCATGGCAGCCTGTCACGTCTACAGCTGCAGCTACTTTAGGCTGCCTCAGGGCAGTGTTTGTGTGAAGAATGCATCCAGGAACTGCCTCACGGCAGTGTGTGTGTGAAAATGCATCCGGAACTTACTTGTGAACTTGTAAACCCAGAACTATAAGGTGTGTGTAAAAATGCCCATTGATGACCACTGTTTACGTATGGCTCTTTAACCAGCTGTAAATCCACCTAATGGTATTATCATCTAGCCCACCTTTAACCAGCTTGTCAACAAGGATATCATGGGGGACTTTGTCAAATGCTTTGCTGAAATCAAGATATATTATGCCCATGGTGTTCTCATGATCCACTAAACTAGTAACTCTATCCCCTCTTTTCGGAAAAGATGCAAGACCTGCCTGTTCCTCCAGGTGTTTGGCGGAGGATGAGTGAGGAGTAGGGGCCAGTTGTTTTCACTGTTGCCTCCTTTTAATGTGTTTTTAATATTTTTAATTATTGTAAGCTGCCCCAAGCTGCCTGTGGCAGGAGGGGTGAGGTAATAAGTTTTAAAAATAAAATTAATTAATTAATTAATTAATTTAAAAGGAGATAAGATTAGTCGGTCATGACTTATTATTGACAAATTCATATTGGCTTCTAGTAATTACTAATCACTGCATTGTTTTCTAGATCTTTCCAAATATCGTTGTCAAGACTGTGATCGGTCTGTAGTTTCCTGGATCCTCCTTCCCCCACCCCACTTTTTGAAGATAGGGACATTTGTCTGTGTCCAGACTTCTGGCACCTCATCTGTTCTCCAAGATTTCTCAAAGCTGATAGACGTTCTGAGGGTACATCAACAAGTTCCATTTTGTTTGTTACAAAAAGAATTTCCAAACAAATGAATGAACAACAACAACAAAAAAACTGCCAACTTGAGAAAAAAATAAAGGAAATTTTGGAATCCAGTCAAGGAATTTGATTTTAATTTGACGATTCAAATATGTTGAATTTGTCACATTTGAAGTTGCTTTGAATATTTGCTTCAGCTATAGTTCTTACTCAACTGATACTAATTAGGAGTTTTATCTATGCAGATTGCAGGCAAATTAATACTTAACATGTGGCAAGAAACTTTTTGTTTTCTGTAGAACTAGCTGAAATTTTTCAAGTGATGTATTTTGCTCATAAATAGCCATTTTTCTAAATACAAAAATTTCTGGTGAGATTTTTCAATACTCCTTTTCAAAAATATTTTTTCTCCTTTATTTTCAGTGTTTAGCATCCATAATGTATGAAAATTCAACACCAATAGGTGTTTGTCAGCAACAAAAAAATCTGGATTAAAGAAAAAAATTGAATTGAAGCTGTTGCACATTCTTTGGACCAGTAGTGTCTCCACACGAGTGGTGGTTGCTCCCCGTACTTGCTCCACGGTGTGGCGGTGGTGAATGCCCGCCAGAGGACCATGTGGGGATCCGGCCAGACTGTTGTATGGAAAACAGACGGGCTGGCTCCTGTTGGAGCTACTGACACAGCCGGGGCAGGCCACAGCACCGGGCAAACAAGTGCGTCCACTGCCCTCTCTCGCCTCCCTCCCCTGGCTGTGATGTTGGTGGCTGCGTGTGATGGACACCAGCCCCTGTTGCTCACAGCCCTGCTGCAAAGCATGTCTCATGGCAGGCAGAAGGGGCCTAGCCACATGGATTACCCTGCCCTGGGCAGTCATACTCCAGTTGGGTAAAATCATTGGAATTTTTCTGAAGGCACGTTGCATAGCAGGCAGCTGTTCGCCCCACCACAGCTCATGGAGGGGGGAGGGAATCATCTGGCTGACGCTAGCCACACAATGCACTGCATCATGTGGTCCTGCCTGCCCAAGGGAGGGGGAAGGCTACCCAAGGTGTGGTAAACAGACTCCCCTCCTTGTCTCATCTGAAAACACCCAAGGTATCTATGTGGCTGCAAACTGGCATTCACAGTTGTTGGGACATGTCTGAATTTTCTCCATTGCCAAAATATACCAAAGTCTTTTTTTCCATTCAATTTCTCTTAAAATGTTAATGGTTGATACACATACATGTGTGTGTGTACACACATGCATACATACATACACACACACACACACACACACTAGTTGTAAGAATACTTTGGTAAACAATAAAGATACTTAAAATATTTTAAACATTGAAAAATATAAGATATTTTTGTTTTGAAAGTTCCATAGCAAAAATATTATGTCTCAACGTTTCCCTCCAAAACAGAAACAAGAAGAACAACAAAAAAGCTGGCCTGTCCTAGTTTTCAACATAAAATACAGCATTTTATTGGATAAAATTAACACACTAGCTCAGGCACATATTTTGGATTGTTCATCTATTTACATTAAAGTAAGGAGTACAGCATTTGGCTGATATAAATACTATGAAATATCAGTGGTTAATATAACATCTCAGGCTTATTTTCTTGCCAATAAGAAAGTGCTGTTTTGATATATCAAGTTTTACTGACTTGCATTTACAACATAGCCCTCTCTGGGTGTGTTCTCACAATCCACTCCTCTTGATTAAGGACCCCAGAAGAAGCCCTTAGCATAACATTGATTTTCTCATTATCTGTGTCATTAAAACATGGTTAATGAACGTTTTGTTCATTCACCAGAAGTGTGGTTCAAATTTCAAACATGTTTGTTATTCCAGAATAACATCCAGATTTGCAGGAACTCATGAGAACACTTTCTCATGTCTCCAACAGAAACAGAGAATATTATAATGAGGATTACTAGTTGAGTTAATTAGTTTAATGTTAATGGTGAGATGTTAATTGTTAAAGTTAAGTTAAAATGTAAAAGTTAAATAAGTTGAAATGATTTGCACACCCTGAGCATAAGGGAAAGAGTGGGATACAAACTGAAATGAATAATGAATAAATAAATAGGGAGAACCTGGAGAGAAAAGATGAAGACACTAGCTGGGGAAGTCCACCCCTTGTAACGCCACTGGCACAGTGGCTTACTTCTGGCCATTTTAAACTGGTATCCATTAAGTGGAACTGGTGAATTCTTTACTCTCCCTTCCTGTTTGAGTACAGTCAACAGTCATTGAAAGTTAAATGCTTACTTTAATATCCTTGAATCAAGGCCTTGAAGATGTGTGACTGTTCTAAGTCCCAAGCCCTCCTTGTCTATATACTCATCCATTTTCCTTTCAAGCAGTGCCATGCTTTTCAAGGAAACTATTAGCTGCTACTTTGATTTATAGATAAGGTAACAGGGAAGTTACCTTATGAGGAATTTAAGTTATGCAATGAGGAATAAAATCCAGGATTCTTAGGAAAAGTCTCAAAGCTTACCCACCCAGCCACACTGCAAATGCTACCGCAGACTCCTAATGAACAGCTATATAATCTGCTAGGCAGTATGCAAAATCCTCCTCTGTTGTCTGAATTAAAAGGAACAGTCAACTGTAGCGGAAGTGGTAAGGCTAGAAATGAAGCTCTAAAGGTCCAGGCCAACCATATGCGAGATGTTCAACATGTGTGATAAATTTAATTTTTTAACAATGGGGTGAGGCGTCAAGGTCTTGTGAGTCAAGAGACAGGAGCAGGTCTCCCCCTGCAACTGCCAATTTTGATTGCTTTTATTCCATCAAATGTTCTCCTTGCTCCAATTATCCATGCTTTTATCATTTCAAGACTAGACTAGTACAGTGTTCTCTAGATGATATGCATCATATCTTGCTGCAGTCACAACTCCACTATTCTGTGTTCTATCCTGGCTGCACAGTTGTCCCCTGGTGGAATTTACTTCCTGGAAAACCATAAATTTTCCTCCTGTCAAATGGTTTGGGCTCTATAAAAGGTCTGCCTCCAGTCCTCCCTTATGTTCCATCATGCTCCTTCCACTCCACCAGGGGCACCCTCTTGCAATTTCTGTCATTGGCTGGGGATAGCATGTGGGGGTGAGAATAGTTTTAAGTGAGATTTTATAGAGTTTTATAGTTTTACTGCTTTTATATTATTTGTATATATTTATGCTGTAAGCTGCCATGAGCCTTTGGGGAAAGGAGGGGGATAAATTGAAACAAATACATGAATAGCCAGGGTTTTTTTACCCACGTGAGAGCCTTCCTTTCCCCCCGTGTTGGATGGTCACAGTAGGAATCAGCAGAGACATAAAACCTGCAGGTCCACTAGAATGTCATTTAAAAAGTCATTTTGGACCCTCC
>QEPC01004593.1:2995138-3029694 GCA_003113815.1 Sphenodon punctatus | reverse complement strand
TTTTTTTTGATGAGAAAAGGCAAGGGCTAGTAAAAACCTCTATAGATTAATCAGAAGCAACACCTGCAAGTGATTTAAGGAAATTTAAAAATTCTGTTAAAATCATGAAACTAATATTGTTTATAAAATTTGGACCTTTTATCCAATCCTTCTGAAATTTTGCAGGGATGCTTCCTTGAGTGAGGGGGAAAGCCTGTCCAGGGTTCATCCAAATTGGACAGAAATCAGACACTACACCTGGAAATGTGTGTACAAACCATGAAATGATTAAATTGCTAATAAAATCAGTACCTTTTATTCAATCTTCCTGAAGGTTGGCAGAGATGATCACTTTCAGGATGGGTACAATGAGTACAACTTTCACCAAAGTGTATGGAAAACAAAGATGCTATGGCTACAAATGTGTGCATAAACTACAAAACTTCAAGTGCTTGAAGAATTGGGACCCATTATCCAATATTTATGTAATTTGGCTGGGATGATCCTCTGTTTGAGGGGTACAATCAGTCCAAATTCCAAGCAACTTGGATAAAAAATGAAGTTATGTGTGGAAATCAATTTCCCATAGAAATCAATGGGAAAAAACAAAGTTCAGTAATGAAAACAAATTTATATAATAACAAATATATGAAATCTGAAGCTATGTAATAACAAAATAACCAATTCAGTAATAGGTCACTGGTGCACACCCCCCCATAGTGGACACACTCTATATTGACTGAGGTAGACACCAGATCCCTCCAAGAGGCCAAGGTGTCTTTACAGACCATGGCCACTCCAGCCCTCTGTCCCCCCAAACCTTGGCTGATGCTGTACCAAGTACCCAGCTGGCACCATCTGAGACCATATTGGCCCAGATGCCTCATCCAGCCAGATCTCTGTAATGCATATGAGGTCGTCAGCCCCATCCTGAATCAAATGGTGGATGGTAGATGTTTAATTTGCTACTGACCTTGCATTAAGCAGGATCTTTCCACCCTCATTTCCCACTATGGCTGTTTATAGATGGGATATGGCTCGTGGGCCCACCCATCCCCCACAGACATGGGTGGAAGTGTGCTCTCATGATTCACACACTGCCCACCAATAACTCCACACGGAACAACCTGGGTTTTTCCCAGTTGCTCTGTGTGGGGTGTGTGGGTGGGGTGTGGGTGTGAGCGTCCCACCCATCCCCCGCCATGTGAATGCCTCCCACCCCCCTCACCAGAAGCATGCTGGCATCCCTTCCCCTCTTTCCCATGAATATGTACCTGGCAGGAAGGTGGGTCCATCAAAGTGATCTATGTTTCCACTCGGAAACTTCGCTCCATTCCTCCTATACCACCACCCTCACCCAGCTCAGAGGGTAAGGCCACTCAAAACATTGCCCTAGGGAAGGCAAATGCAGCCACCATACTTTGGGCCAGCAGGAAGGGTAGTCAAAATGAGCAGCCCCCCTGTGGCCATCATTAGCCCTTCCACACCACTGGTCAGGCTGAGGAGCTGGCTACAGGGGGCTGGATGTACTAACTCCTTCTGTGCTCCAGGATTGGGTCCACTGCTGCTAGACAGCTGATGGGGGTGGGAGGCGCAGAGGAGTGAGCATGCTCTCCCCATCTGCCAAACAACTGATTGGGGAGAGGAGGGGCCTGATCAGCTGCTTAGCGGCGGGGAGAGCACATGTGCTCCTCTGCCCCCCCCCAATCAGCTGCTTAGCGGGTGGGAGAGCATGTACGCTCCTCCACCCCCACTCTCCTGATCAGCTGTTGATTGACAGGTGTGGAGAGTGCACTCCTCTGGGCCTGATCCTCTGACCTCGCCTTGTAGCAGGGCTGCACGGACCAACCAGACGGGAAGCATGTTAGGGATGGGGGTCGGAGAAGGGGAATCTGAGCCTGGGAAGACCACCACACCAACCACACACAATGAACTAATCCCCTTCCTTGCGGGGGCAAGCTCCACTATAGGAGGAAAAACACCCCTCAGGTTGTTATAGGGCCAAATGTCTCTCCAGGAGGGGCAAGGCCTATCTCATCATAGGGGGGGAGACAACGAGGCCCTGAGCAATGCCCCTGCTTGTGCACTCCTCCTATTGCCAATGTACTCTACTTCCAACCCTCACTGCACCCTTCACCTCGCAATGCACACTGTGACCTGAAAAGTGTGGGGAGAAGGGTAGTAAGGGTGTGCGGAGTAGCGAGGGGAGAGGGAAAGAAGCCCTGAAGGGTTGCCGGTACGGGGATGGAGGGGATACTCACTCGGAATGCGGGGAATGGTTAGGGAAGGGAGCCCACACAAGAAGGTTAACGGGAGGTGCACACACCTCTCTCTCTCTCTCTCTCTCACACACACACACACACACACACACACACACACACCTAACACTCGCACTGGACTCACTGCACTTGCGCCACACTCACTCGCTTCCGTTCTCACACTTGCTCTCAGCTCAACTCCTGGAACAACACTGCCAAATGCTGGGGGCCAGTCTCACAGCTGCGCCAATCACCGGCGCCGCTCATGAGATTCTGCCCTGCCTTATATGCTACCGGAGCTGCCTCTGTCTTCCTGCGCAGACGCTCTGAGCGTCGCGGCGCTTCTGCGGGTCCCGCCTCCCCATCGCCGGACACCCCACGTGACGACCGCCTCATGCGTCGACTGGGAAATCCCTTCCGCTGACGTCACCTGACGCTGCGTATTCCGCTTTCCCCAAGCAGGGAAACCCCAGCGGTCCCAACCTCCCAGGAATCGCTCTCACCCCAAGCAGTGCCTGATCCTAACAAGGTGGCCCCTTATCCCATGCTGGGCAACCCTAGCCCGGGTGGGGCAACAGTAACATGTGATGTATCACCAGTCTTCTCTGGTTGATGCATTGCATAACTGCCATCTGCCTGCCCTGGGGTGGAACTGGGCAAACATCTGGCACCTCAAAGATTGACAAGATCCGCCAGGACATTGCTTCTCACACATCTCCTCTCCCTGCTCCCTCAACATCCCATCCTCCTCCCCTCCCCCCTCTCTCCTCTCCTTCTTCCCTCCTGCCTCCTTGAGGAAATCTCCTCTTTGCCTTCTTCCTCCAACCCCTCCACCTGCCCTCTCGACCCAATTCCCTCCCACCTCCTGACCTCCATTGCTCCCATTGTTCCCCCCCACCCCCAATTTACATGCCATTAATCTCTCCCTCTCCACTGGCTCCTTCCCCTCCACCTTCAAGCATGCCACTGTCTCTTCCATCCTCAAAAAGTCCATCCGCGACCCCTCTGACCCCTCTAGTTACCAACCGGTCTCCCTCCTACCATTCTCCTCTAAGCTTCTGGAACCTGTTGTCTGCTTCCGCTGCCTGGATCTCCTCTCTGCCAACTCCTCCCTGAACCCTCTCCAATCTGGCTTCCACCCCCTTCACTCCACTGAAACTGCCATTGCCAAGATCATCAATGATCTGCTTGTTGCTAAATCTAAGCGCCTTTACTCCATTCCTGTCCTCCTTGACCTCTCTGCTGCCTTTGACACGTCAACCACTCGCTTCTACTGGACTCTCTTCATTCCCTCGGCTTCTGCGGCTCTGTCCTTGACTGGTTCTCCTCCTACCTCTCTGACCGCTCCTTTAATGTGTCTCTTCCCAATTCCAGCTCCTCCTCCCTTCCCCTCTTGGATGGGGTTCTCTAAGGCTCTGTCCTGGGCCCTCTCCTCTTCTCTATCTACACCCTGTCCCTTGGCAAACTCATTGCCTCCCACTGCTTCCAATATCACCTCTATGCTGATGACATTCAACTCTCTCTCTCCACCCCCTCTCTCTCCCCTTCTCTCCAAGCTCGCCTCATCAACTGTCTCTCTGATATCTCCGCCTGGATGTCCCGACATCAGCTCAAGTTCAACATGGCTAAGACTGAACTCCTTATCTTTCCTCCCTACCCTTCCTCTCCCTCTTCCCTGTCCATCTTTATTGATGGGGTCACCATCCGTCCTGTTCCCCAAGCCCGTAGCTTGGGCTTTGTCTTCGATTCTCACCTTTCCTTTAAACCTTACATCGATTCTGTTGCCAAGTTCTCTCACTTTGCCCTCCATAACATTGCTCGGATTCACCCCTTTCTCTCCGTCTCCTGAGCCCAAACCCTTGTTCACGCCATGGTCATCTCTCGCCTTGACTACTGCAACCTCCTCCTTGCTGGCCTCCCTCGCTCTCACTTGTCCTCCCTTAGCTCCATCCAAAACTCTGTTGCTAGGGTCATCCACTCAGCCCATCGCTTCGACCACGTGCAGCCTCGCCTCTCCTCGCTTCACTGGCTCCCCCTCCCCAAATGCATCCTTCACAAACTCCTGGTATTCACCTACAAATCCCTTCACAACCTGGCTCCCTCTTACCTCTTAGCCCTAGTCTCCTTGCACACTCCTGCACGCACTCTCCGCTCCTCCTCTGTCCCCTCCCTCGCTCTCCCTCGTCTCCCCTGCTCCCTTAACCGCCTTCGTCCCTTCTCCCTTGCTGCCCCCCATGCCTGGAACTCCCTCCCTGCCCACATCCTCCTTGTCCCCTCCCTCCGCACCTTCAAATCCCGCCTCAAAACTCTCCTCTTCCTCACCACCTTTCCCAATGCCTGTTAGAACTCTCCCTGCGATACCTACTGTCTGGCCTCCCCACAGACTCCTGCCAACTGCAACCAAGCCAAGCATGTGCACCTGAGACTTTGCATCTACTTGAATGTTTTTTTATCCCTTGTCTCTCCCTCTCCTTGTCTTTTCCCTCCGTGTCTATTACAATGCAAGCCGTAGGCAGGGACCGCGTCTATCTTACTGTTCTGTAAAGCGCCAGGTACACAGCTGATGCTATACAAGGACTTATAATAATAATAATTAATAGTAAGGTTGGCTGAAGTGGGATATTGTCTCTTGTGGCCTTACCCAGAGTCTCTTTAAAATGTCTTTGCCCTTCCCATGCTGCCCCTCTGCTTGGAACTCTGCTTCCTCTCTCGCAACCTTGAAATCCCTCCTAAAAACATCTCTCTTTCATCAGGCCTTCCCTAGCTCCTTCTCACCCTCATAGATTACTCATTTATGCTTCTCCTTATCCTGGCCCATCCTTCAGGAATCCCTCCTTTTCCCTTGTAACAAAGCTAAGCATGTGCACTTGCCGCTTCTCAAATTCATGAATGTATCCCCATCCCTCCCTGTGCACTTCTCCCCTTCTTCTTTCTTGATCATAAGCATCTTATGGGACAGGCCTGTCTTTATAATCACAACTGTTCAATGCCAGGCACACGCTGGCACTATATTAATAATACAAAATAGTTAATATAATTATAATTAATATTAGGGTACCTAGTTAGCTATAAGCAGCCTCTCCTTGAGAATGCTCTAAAATTATTTACTGCAGCAGCATTACAAAATGAACTTCAAGAAGTGAAACACTCCTAAGACACCTGCCTGGTGTATTGTATTGATGAAGGCACTGAAGTCCTTTATGTTTTGCTACCTCCACACCTACTGTTGTAGGGGGAAAGGTTTTACCTTTCAGAGCAAATTGATTTGTGTTGGGGTTCTCCTCACTTCAAGCTTGCTGTTGCTAAAGAAAAGGAAATCTGTGTGCACCTTTGCAGATGATGTTTGCAGTTTGGGGTTGCTGTACCAACATTGTACTCCTAAGTGGCACTTAACAATATGTCCCCATATCTCCTGCAGCTTTGATTTGGCACTTCATACTGCACAGTGCACTTACTTTCATCTCTTCAGTAGAGCAGACCTATTCACTTGATTCCTAATGCCAGTGTAGATGGACTGATTCAGGTAAGACTTGGGTACAGCTTTTAAGGAATGTATACATTGCAAAGTACCTTAATCAAATAAACATTTCTTCCCCTTTTAAATGGGATTTAAAAATATTTTTGTCTTTCATAAATATAGCCATTTCTATTGTCACCCCCTCCCCTGCTTAAGTAGTAAATAATTTAGCCTACTCCTATTGTCACCTTCTCCCTGCTTAATAAGCAGTGAACAGTTCTCTGGACCTTTGGCTTCTGTTGTTATAATACAATAATGTAGTTAAAACAATGCAATATTATAGTTAAAACTTAAAACAATACTCAAAGTTCAGCCTCATTTTCTTTGGGTACGTAGATGATGTCCTTACAATATGGCTTTTTATGTTTAGTTTTAATGTTATACTTAATATTATATGTATATGTGTGCGTATGCTACAAAGTTTAGAATTGGGTATATATCTAATTATCAGTGGTTCCACACTATGTCTGGGCATTATATAGAATACCTAGCAAAAAGCTGATTGGCACTGTATAAAACTATTAGTCTTTATATGGAATGCCTAGGTATAGAAATTCAACCAGTACTGTATATATTGCTGAGCCTCTGTCTATAGGCATTATGTGGGGTGCCTCTAGGACTTGTATACATTTTTTTTTTTAACATTTTACAGGTTACCTGTAACACACATACTTATGTAACCACATATATAGTTTCAAATTTAATCTTTCATTGTCTATATACACCTATGTCTGCATGCGCACATATCACCTATGAGTGCATGTGCGCACACGCAGAGTAACTGTGCTAGAAGATAAGTATGATTAATTATACTGTATAACTGCTTCTTTTAACCATGGATGGAAATATGTTATAGTTCAGGATTAAGAGAAACCATTAAATGTAAGACTACAGCTGTGAAAGACAGGGGGGGGAAATGACATGTGACACTTTCAGAAACTTTGAACTGGCAGCTGCAATTCAATAGAGTGAGTGTAGGGGAGTACTGTTGTTTTAAGGGTCACAACTGAGCGTACAGGACATCTTTATTTTCTTGTTTTCAACTCAAACTGTGGAACAAGCTCCGAAAAAACCGTCAGTTGATCAAAACTGAAAGCCTGATATTCCTTAAACTCACGGTCACTTGCACCTACAGTCAAAAGTAGACTAGAGCAGTTGTATTTAAAAATACAGGCGGGGGAGTGGGGGAGTGGATCTGCCCATAAACTGACACTCCTCCTGGGCATATTCCTTTAATCTTCCTCTCTTTGCACGTTAGAAAGGCTGGTCTTTCAGGCACTCTCTCTCTTTTGCAGAATTCTTTCCCAGTGAAATGTGGGTCTTCGTTCCTTTCTTCTTTGAATTCCCTCCCGCGTGCCTCTCTTCTCCGTATTCACAGCATTGATCCCAGTCTGTCTGTGTGCAATGTGTAATTAAATAAACACAAGGGGGCTTATGGACAAAAAAGTTCCCTTTAAAGCCCACTTTGGGGTCCTTTCCGCCATGTCATATTAAGAGGCAGGTTAATTTCCTACCCGCCTCCTTTTTTCAAAGCTGCCAAGTCTCCCTCATTTTGGGGATGGAGAGAAGCTTTCTAATTTCGAGATGGATTTTAAAGCTGCTTTGCAAAAGCTCTTCTTCTGGTTAAACGAGATTTGGACACTGAGTTTCGACAAGGTCTTTTTCAACAAAAACAAAACGAAACGCCGTCGCGGATAGTTTGTGTTTTGTTTGATTTTTTTAAATCTCCCTCTTTGCCCTCGCCCTAGCTCTCTCTCCCCCCCCTTTTTTTTTCTGCTTTCGCTGGGTTGCCTCTCTGCGTGTGCAATATTTTGCACGGTGCCAAGCTTGGGAGTTTTTCAGCTTCGCCTCCCCCTTTCTGCAGCCAGGCAGCCTCCCTCCCCAGCCGAGGAAATATTACAATGTTGCAAGCTGACGTAAGGCCATTACAAGGAAAGGGCTACATTTCGGAGTGTTTATGAAAAGCCGCCGCCTCCTCCTCCTCCTCGGTCGGTACTGTACTGTCACCAGGGGGCACGCAATAGAATGCATTTCGCCAAACATTGGGAATCATAATCATTTCCCAACAACAGCGGCAGCGGCAGCGGGAGCAGCGGCAGCAGCAGCCCCCCAGCCCCGGTGGGTCGGAGCTCGCTCGCCCGGAGGAGCCATGCAGCCAAACTTTCCGGAGCCCTGGCTTATTTTCCTGACGCTTCTAGATCGCCCTTGAGGATCTATAATTGCATTATCTGGGGCTTTGGCGCCCCCCGTTTCCCCCCAACTCCGGCTCTCGACCATTGCAAATTTGTGGCTTGCGTTTTGGACGGAGCAGCAGCAGCCCAAGGTACCTAGCGGCAGGCGCCGCCGCCGCCAAGCCCTCCCTCCCTGCCTGCTGCCTGCCTGGGAGTCCAGTGTTGTTTTGAAGGGAGCTAACATGGCGACGGTGCCCGTCTATTGCATCTGTAGGCTGCCCTACGACGTAACCCGCTTCATGATTGAATGCGATGCCTGCAAGGACTGGTTTCACGGCAGGTAACACAAAAGAGCGCGGGCCCCTTCCCCCCCTCCCGCTTTCGCTAAAAGCGAACCCCCCCCTCGCTGGCTCGCTCCCCGCTTCGCCTCCTTTTCCCGGCCGGCCGGGAGAGAGACGGGCTGGTCGGAGCCGCTGCCGAGCAGTGCGAGAGAGAGAGAGAGGCCTTTTCGGAGCGAGGAGGAGGAGCCACTCGCTCCCGCTTGCATTTTGTGTTTTGTTTTGTAAATTTTCGGGGCCCGGACAATGCGCGCTCTGCCCGGGGCTCTGCTGGTGTCACTGGCGGCGGCGGCGGGGGGGGGGGCTATTGTCCTTTCCTGAGGGGAGGGAGCCCCGGGGGGCGGCTGTTTGCCGGATGGCTGCACCTTTGCCTGGTGCTGAGGGGACTTTGAGACGGGGGAGAGAGAGGGGCAAGTGGCGGGGAAGGAGCCGGATATCTTCCCCCCCTCCCCCGGTCGGATGCACAATGTCGGAGCGGGTCCCGGGCAGGCTGGGGCAGGGCAGCCCTGTCAGACCCCTGGCTGCGCCGAGACAACGGGGGGACTCGGGCTCCGGCTGCTGTTCCGGTTTCCCGCTCGCCGGGGTGTTTCCCCGGGTCTGACAGGGACTGGCTTTAGCGCCTTTTGCAGAGAGCTGGGCGGCTCCAACAGCCGGGAGCAGGCAGAGAGACCCGGGAGATCCAGGGAGGGGTGACGGCGGGGAAGGGAAGCCCTGCCGCGTTTGTGGGCTGCCCCGAGTGACTGCGCGGGGAGACTCTACAAAGCCCAGCGCAGCAGGCAGGGATGGGACATGCTTAAGCGAAAGACAAGGAATGCCCATTGGGAACAATGGAGGCAGCATGAATGCCAATTGGAAATAACCAGCATCTGTGAATGACAGTGGCTCTTCCTGAGCAGTAAAACAATACAATGGAGCTTCATCTCTGACAGAAAGGGAGAGGGTGCAGGCAAGAAATGGAGAGGAGGGAGTGGAATGACCAGGGCTTGTGTGGAATGACAAGGAGGAAGCCTGGGTAGAATGACAGGGAAGGGGCTGTCTGAACTAAAGAGGGGCTCGGTGGGATGATGGGGAGAAGGCTGTGGGGATCAACTGGAATAGCGTGGGACTGATGGGGAGGAGGACTCTGGGAGCAACTAGAATAATGAAGTAGGCCACTGGGAGAAGCTGGAAGGAAGAGGTCAGGGTGGAAAGATGGGGAGGAAGCCCTCGGGAGCGGCTGGAATGACAGGGGAATGGATGGCATGATGGGGGGGGGGCACAACAGTAGCAGCTGGAATGACTAGGGACTGGATAGACCAGCAATGACAATGTAGAAAGACAAGGAAGAGTTTGCCTGGAGCAGCTGGAATGAGGATGAGCTCAGCAGCATAACAGGAAGGAGGATAGCAGAAGCAGATAGAATGATGAAGGAGCAGGTGGAATGGCAGGGAGTAGGTCACCGGAAACGTGTGGTACGATGGACAGTGGGTGGTGTGAAATAAAGGAGAGGATGTTGCTCAGAGTGGCTAGAATGACAGTGATACAGGTGGAATGGCAAGATGAATGCCTCTGAGAGTGGGTGGACTGACAAGGATCTGCATGGAATGACAGGGAGGAGGTCACCTGACGTGTTTGGAATAACGGGGGAATGAAGGGCTGCAGTCTGCAAAATTGGATGCAGCCTGCTTTCCTCAACTTGCATGCTGACCCCTGACCTTGGAATCATTGGTGGCGACTCTGCCACAACTTCATGAAGTTCAGGCTCAGTGGGTTCTAGTCAGGTCTCTTGTTTATTTTGTGGCTATTGTGCAGGATGCAGCAGGCCACAGTCACCGTTCATAGATTGATGTATGATATACATGACAAGGTGGCAGTGCCACTTGAGCGTGGAAGAATTTCCTTCCCCTTTCAAACCTTTCTTGCTTTCCCCACTCTTGTAGCCTGGCTTATGTCCTTCCTTTCCCCTAATGCCAGTGTCTTTCTATGAGTTCCACATGCCCGCTTGTCATTACACTCAATCCTTTCTGAGTCCACCTGCCTCCTCATACTTCCCTCCTCATTCCTTCTGGACACTTGTAATTCCATCTGCTCCTCATAGATCCCTTGTTGTCATTCCCCACAGTCATTTGTCATTGCACCCACTCTCCATGCCTCTCTGTCCTTCCACTCAGTTCCTTATCATTTTGCTAGCTCCTGATGACCCTTTTGATGTCATTCCAGTAGTCCCTTATAATTTCATCTTCACGACATTGTCCACTGCGTGTTCTTCCATCCAGTTTCTTTTACCTTCACCCTTGCCCTATGCTGCCCTCCTTATCATTCCACCCATCACCCATGGGGAGATGTTATCCCATCTCCCCATGCACACCTTTGACATTCCACCCACTCCCCTTTAATTATTCATATTCTCTATTGTGCCAGTATTCAATGACACCCTATGGTCTACTCTTTGTTATCCCAGCCAGTCACTTGTTGTTCCAGCTCCCCCATTGCCTTCCTCCTGTTATTCCACATAATGAAATGTCAGTTCAGCTATTCACTTCATCTTTCTCTTTGTAGATCCACCCCACCCCCCAGCATCATCATTCCACACCCATGGCCCCTTCCTTGTCATTTCATCCACATCCCATTGCCTCCCCTCTATCATTCCAGTCACATATCATATCAGTTACTCTGATGCCTTGATTCTTGTCATTCCAACCACTCCTTTCACAATACATCCCCTCTCCATTGCCATCTCCTCGTTGTTCCACAAAGTCCCTTGTTGTGGAACCTATTTATGTTTATCCACTCCTCAATATTCAAATCCAATATTCAAAGCATTATTTATTATAACCTGCTTGCATTTCACCCAATTCCTTGTCATTTTATTTATTATTTATTTATTTAATAGATTTATACCCCGCCCCTCCTGCTAAAGCAGCCCGGGGCGGCTCATTCCTCACCTGTGTATGCCATTTCTCCTTGTCATTCCAATAACATCTCCTGCCCTTCAACATAGTCTCTTGTAATCTCCATTGTTATCCTACCAAGTCTATTCTTAGCATTCCTTGCAGTAACTTGACATTTCATTCACCTTGTTATTCAACCCAATTTCCTACTGTTCTGTCTTCTACTAGGGCCCCCTTTTCTTTACTTCACCCAGCCCCATGTTATTCATTGCCCCCTTTGTCATCCCCGCCCCAGTTGTTTATTCAATCCAGTCCAACACCATCACAGTCAATTTGCCTTTCCCCTTTGACTCCCACCTTGCCATTCATTGTACCATCATCTTTTCCTTGTCATTCCAGTCACTTGACATGCCTCCCTCTTATCATTCCATCTCATCTTCTTTCATTTCACTTCTTCCTTGTAGCTCACTGCTTAGCATTCGGTCAGCTACTTGCAGCCTCTGTCATTCTGTTCAAACCCTTGCCATTATTCCAGATTCTCAAAGTCTCCTCCCTGTCATTTCACAGTCCCTTATCATACCACCAAGTTCCAGTGGTTTCCTTCTGGTCATTCCACCCAGCACTCTGTCATTTCAGCTGCTCCTGGAGGTCTCCTTCCTATAATCAGTCTATTCTCTCTTCCTTCTGAATGCTCCCAGTAGCCTAGTCCCTGTCTTTATAATGTATTTTTACATTTATTTTATGACTTGTTAGTCGCCACGAGCTGCTTCAGCAGAGGGGCAGGGTATAAATTATGTAAAATAAATAAAATAAATAAATTCCACCCAGCTCTCCCATCTGTTGTTTCATTCACTTCCCGGGGCATCCTCAGTGTCATCCCACCCAGTTGCTGTCATTCCAGCTGCTTGAAAAGGTCTTCCTCTTGCCATTTTATCCACTTCTTTTATCATTCCAACCTCTTCTGGTGGCCTCCTCCTTTTCATTCCACCCAGTTCCCCACCATGGCAATGACTTCTTACAGCCTTCTCCCTGTCATTCCACCCAGTGCCCTCATCACTCTGTTGCTGCTCCTCCTGATTATATTATTATTATTATTATTTATTATTTTATTATTGTCTCCTCGTCATTATACTGTCTGTCATCATTCCAGCTATGCCTCCTGTTATTCCACCTAGACCTTTATCATTCCAGCTGCTCCCAGTTGCCTTCTTTCTGTCATTCCACCCAGACCCTTGTCATTCCATTCTGCCAATTATTCCAGATGCTCCTGATGGGTTCTTCCCTGTCATTCCACCTAGCAACCCTTCATTCCAGCTGTTCCTGGTGTCCTTTTGCCTGTCTGTCATTGCACCCGTCCGGCATTGTTCCACTTGTTCCTGGTGTTCTCTTTCCTGCTATTCCTCCTCTTTCAAGCCCTTGCTGGCAGCCTGCTCTTTGCTCTGATTCCAACTAGTTCCTCATCATTCCTCCACCTCCCTTTGGTTTCTTATTATTCCTCCCTCTCCCTAGCCCCTTCTTTGACATTCCGCACTCTCCCTTCCTTTTACAGACTGTCCATTAAGGGCTATTGCCATTCACAGATACCCATTATTTCCAATTGTCATCTGCATTCCCTCTGTTGGTTCTAGCGTGCATTCCTTGTCATTCCTTTTAGTGCTAGTTGTGTGAGCCCGCCCCCTGACAGGGCGAGGGAGCGGCCAAAACTGTGGCCAGGTGCCCCCCCCCCCCTTGCCTAATCAATCTATTGATTGTGGGGAGGATCTGCACCTTATGGCGGGGGGAGGGACGGTTGGATTGCAGCTCCCGATGGGGGCTGTTTCTGTCTCACAATTAGCAGCGTTTTGATTATGGAGAGAGTGTATGGAAACAATGTAACTCTGAGGGGGAGAGAAGAGGGGGGTTCTCCTGCAATGGGCTGGCCACACTCAGCCTCTGCGATTGCAGCGCAAATGGGACAAGATCGATTTGTAATCATCGCCATCAGAGCAATAACCACAGCCCCAAATGAGGGGGGGGGGGGGCAGCCCCACTCTCCTCCCCGACCTGCCATTTAAATTCCTCGGGGATTGAGGGACCCGAGACATCTCCCCCCGAGGTTGGGATGCAGGGGGCAAAATGCGGGGGCAAAATGAAAGGACTATCCCCTGCACCCCAAACACAGGGGCAAAGCTGTTTTAACACCCCGGATAATAACAAACAATGGTTTCCCCCTTTGTGGTGTCCTGAATTGTCAGCGAGACCGCCCGTTCCACAGAATCTTTGTGTCACTACGTTTCCTGCCTGCTGCAGGCGGCTGGGGGCACGGTTATCCCCCAAAGGAGCTACTAGGAGATCCCCAGCTGCTCTGCGGTCTTTCGGCTAACCGTTTGTAAAGCAGAGATTTGGGCCATTTTATTTAGGAACATACAAGGAAGGAGGTTCCTCTCTCACTAAACCCATTGGCTTAGAAAGCGAGTGTGGTTGAGACGAGCTTTTATATAACTGGCAGAAGGGGCGGGCTCCAACGTGGGTTAGTGCTGTGAAACTGAACTTCAAGAACAAGGATTTTTTTCTTCCCCTTGTTACAAAAGGGGAAGTTAGTTTACAACAGCAAGAATGGAAAGCTAATTGGATGATATAACTCCATAGAATCAGCTCAGGAGTTTTTTTAAACGTTAATTTATTGGAAATGCATAAAGTGGCTTGTATAAATTGACATCTAAAGGCAAAGGAAACAACACTTAGTGTGTATGCATGGCAAGGAGCAGTGGGTGTAAAGATGGGGGTCCCCTTTAGCCTGGGATGTGAGGGGACAATTCCCTCCCCTTAACTCCAGCCTGTATGAAGCTTGTGGTGGCAGCATGGGCCAGCATTTGAGTTTCCCTGAAAGCAGAATAAGTGACCGCTATTTTGGGTGGGGATGAGAGACAGGCTATTGTGAGGTCAGTGTAAAGCTGTTGTTACTCCACTTGCTAAAGTGATGATCATAGGGTAAAAAATGTTGGCTACAATCTTCAAACCACTTACTTTGGAGTAAAAGAGATTATTCCAGAGTACTTGTTTGAGGATTGCAGCCTTTGGCAGATAATAGAGAGGATGAGTGGAATTTAAGCAACAAGTAACTAAAGATATACAAAATGATAAGATACTCTCTTAAATGTTTTAACAAAAGGGCCTTTGGAAATCACCAGGAGACTTTGTGCTAGAGCACCAGTATGTAAACCAACGTATCAGAGGATAAGAAGTCTGCAGTGAAGTTTCTTTGCATCTGGCTTCATGGGGAAGGATGATGGAGAAATACCTTCTCTGCTGCAGCAGTTCTTTAAAAGTAGTAAAGGTCAGGCACTGAGAGAGAGAGAGACTTATCGAACAAGAAGTGAAATTAAAATCCGGTAAATCACCAGGACCAGATGTCCCACATCCATCAGTTCTGAAGGAATTAAAGAACAAAGTAGCAGTGCTTCTGACTCTGGGTTAGGCACTGGTTTAAATGTGGAGTGATCCCTCGCTCACTTCACTGGAGATGCTTCAAATTGATACTGGTACAAAAGATCAGGATTGGGTGTGCAAGGTCAAATACTGGGTGTTAACAAACAAGATGTTAGTCCGCTGCAGTCCAGGTTTGGTCTGTTCAGTCTCCCCTCACATGTTTTGTGTATCCAACCTAATAAATGGGCAGCCCCTGGTGTGTCTTTCATGCGCTTGTGGGCAGTGCCAGTGAGAGCAAGAGCAGAGAGAGGGGCAGGAAGCGGTTGCTACTTGGACGCTCTAGGATTTCTACCCACAACTCTATGGTGGTGGTGGACCTGGACATGCAGAGGCTCTGCCCACAACCTCATTGATAGGATGCGGACATATGGTGCACATTAGTCCGCCTTCATCTGCATGGTGGGCTCCACATTCTCTGAGACCACTCTGAGAGTGGTGGCCCTGGGTCCAGTGGGGGTGAACACCTAATGAATGGGCAGGTGGACACCTACCTGACGTAGGCTAACATCTCATTTCTTAACACCCACTAAAATTCTTCAGCCGTTTTTACTCAGGCAAACTAGTCGATGAGAATTTATATTAATAAACACAACATAAAAATGTAAGGACCTCAGGAATGAGCCTTAATATAAGTTATTTTTATTATTAATCCAGAAACTGCTGGTGGCCTGAAGTGTGGCTAGTGCTCTATTCAACAATAAAAACAGTGCTAGTGTTATTCCTGGGAATAATAAACATTTCAAAATGAGAAGAAATAGTTAATAAAACAAGGAAAAGATAGTTATAAGAACCAAGGCGAGTGTATATAATGTGAGAGGTATTTTCTAAGGACAAATTATTACCCTTGTTAACGTTTTCAAAGAATTTTAACTAAACAGTAGATAAAGGAGAAACATTTGAGCAGATTAAATACCTCCTTCCACTCCCACTGGATTCAGTGGATGCTGGAGCAGGTCTCAAGTTGACCAACAGAGACTAAGCAGATGTAGCTATTGTTGTTGTTATTTATATAGCACCAACAACATGCCTAGTAGTGAACAGTTATGATTATAGAGACAGGTCCCTGCCCCAAGGGCTTCTAAGGAGGGACAGGGATACATTCAAAATGCTGAGACGTTAAAGGTGAACATGCTTTAATTTAGGCTGCATTCACACGTGATGTAAAACATGACACAAATTGCCTCCCCAGCATTTTTATTGCTCATGGAAGTGACTTAACTCACAAGATCCTGCACAAGCAAGTCCTAAATCACCTGCAAATGATGAGTTGTAAACTGGGGTTTAACAATTGAGTTAAGTCCCTCCCGTGCATTGTTGATAACGTGTGAAGGACAATTCACTTTTATTGCCCTTTCTTACTCCTCCACTGTCATAGAGGCCCTTTTTACAGGGGTGGCACCCACACATGTACATGTGCATGCATGGGTTCCACCTGTGTACACACCATGGTGGGTGGGTGGCCGTGCGTGTACGCTCCTGCGAAACACGCACACCCACCCTCCTCCACCCAGGCACGGAGCAACCGGCGAGACGGCAGGTTGCTCCATGGGGATGGGTGGAGGATCGGTGTGTGCTGATGCGCACCTGTGCACACCCCTCTCCACTCCCCACCGAAATGCACACCGACCATCCTGCCAGTGCAGCCCTTGTAAAAAGGGCCAGAGACATATTTTGAAGAACATTCTGGGTGGCCGTTACGCATGCTCCTACCTCAAGTCATTTCTTTCAGACAGCATTTCCAGTGCACAAAGATCGGAGTGCACTGGTTCAGCTCCCAGGTTGCTGCTGCTGCCACCTCTTTCAATGCTTTACACTGTTTGGGGTGGGTGGGGATGGTGGCAGAGGAAGAGCAAAGTTCTTGGGTGAACATTTAGTGGGAAATGAGGGCAGAAAGGTAGGAAGGATCAAGGGCATGAAGAGCCTTGAAGGTGAAGACCAGGAGTTTGTGCTAAATGTGAAAGGGGAGAGGGAGCCAATGGAGGGAGGAGAGGAAGGGCTAAATATGATCAAAACAGTGAGCAAGGTGGATGACCTTGGCAATGGAGTATTGAACAGAAGTGAGAAGGTCAAGGTGAGAATGGGGAAGACCTGTAAGGAGGAGGAAGCAGTCAAGGCGAGAGATGGCTAGAATTTGTATTAGTGTCTTAGCAGTGGGAGCCATAAGGAAGGGCAGAATTTTAGCAATGTTACATAGAGAGAAACAACAGGCTGTAATATAAGGCGTAAAGGGGAGGGAAGAGTCAAAGATGAATCTCAGGCTACAAGACTGGATAGAAGAGGAGAGGTTAGGGGTGGAAAGTTAGAATTGGATATTATCAGCATATATGTGGTATTTGAAGCCATGAGATTCAATGAGTTAACCACAGGGCAGGGTGTAAAGAGAGAATAGATGAGGACGCACGATAGAGCCCTGGTGTACTCTGACCGAAAGGGAAGGGAGGAAGAGGAAGTGCTAGCAAAAGAGACATCGGGTGAAAACAAACCAGACAGGGCTGAGCCAGATGCCCTGACTCCCCCCAGGGCGGGGAGGGTCACCACAGCTGCCTTACTTTGGGCCGGTGGGGAGTGCAGTTCAAACAAGCAGCACCCGCTGGGAAACTTGTACTCAATGGGGCTTAACAGATAGGAGGGCATACGTTAACCCAGATTAGCTAAAGGTGCTGCCGTCACAAGCCCCTCCACACTATGGGTTGGCTGAGGTGCTGTCCACATGGGACAGGACTCCCAGATGTCTGCTGCCCAGCAGCATTGGACCCCCAGGGGGAAGCTGCTGCCAAACAGCTGATCAGCCTCTTCTGGGGCCCCCTGATCAGCTGTTAGGCGGGCCAGGTGTGCATGCGCCTCCAGATCCCCCTCCCCCGATCAGCTGCTTGGTGGGGCAGGTGAGTGCATTCCTCTAGGCCCTCCAATCAAGTCTTTGGCATCTGGGCTGGGCACGTTCCTCCAGGCCTGATTCTCACACCTCACCTCATGACTGTACTGGGTGGGGCTTAACAGACAGGAGAGCGTACATTCACCCGGATTAGCCTAGCTGACTGAACTGACCTCTGGATGACTCGTACCATAGCAGCTGCCCGCCCCGAGACGAAGTGGCAAACATCTGGCAGCCACTGAGCTGACAAGCAGGTGACTTGAGGGCTACTGTCTCATTTGTTTTCACCCACTGAAGGAGTGATTAGAAAGGTAGGAAGAGAACCAGTTTAGGACTAAGCCCTGGAAATCCAGGGAGTGAAGAGAATCAAGGATGATGGAGCAGTCAACATGGTCAAAGACAGCAGAGAGGTCAAGCAGGATGAGGATAGAATAGAGGCCCGTAGTCTTGGCTGCAAGGTTCATAGTTTTTTTCAAAAGGTTTGATATACACCCCTAAAAGAAAATGTTCTAGAAACTTGTTAATCATGATGGAAGAAATAAATTCCCAACACAGACTTTTTTTTAAAAAAAGATCAGTAATTGGAAGCAAAGTGTGTTTGCATAGTTGTATTTTAGCATGGAAAATGCTAGCAGCAAGGTGATCTGGGACTATTTACTAGTCAAATTTCCAAAATCTTTTTTCAGTGTCCCATATTTACTAATGATTCAGAAGCAGATGCTGGTCAGAGCACAGTGGTAGCAATGAGAAGGTCCGTGCTACATCATAAGAACTGCCATGGAGACCGATAATCCATCTATCCCAGTATCCTGTCTCCTGCAGTGACCAGCACCAGTTGCTTCAGAAAAAATATAAAAATTTTAATTACATTATGTGAACTAATGATATATTCTAACCTTGAATACTGTATTCAGTTTTGTCACCTTATCTTAAAAGGTGTCACCATATATAGCTTCTGTAGTTAGAGAAAGGAAGTTAAAATTACCAAAGAAAGTGAAAACACTGGCACTTGCATACGAGTGATTGTAAGAAGAATAGTATTTTCTTTGGGAAAGAAAAGAGAGTAAGAAGTGATGTGATGAGAGAGAGCCATGCAGATACTCCTATTTGTGTTTATTCATAATGCAAGCACAAGGGGCTACTCAATGAAATTTTAAAAAGCAACAAGTAAAATGTAAACCACTGTTAGCTGAAAAAGTAATGGTTGTCTCTCAGAACCCAAAGCAGTTTACTTGCTGAGGGAAAATAAAATATCTTGCCTTGTGGCCAAAAAGCCCTGTTTTTAAGAGGGGGGAATGTTTGTTGATTCAGTAATATATGTTGTGCCTATATGACATGCTCTGTGAGTCTTCTATATGCTTGAACATAGGTCTTTGCTTTATTTCTGAAATATTTCTAAAGATAACTGAATCCTAATATTAAAACCTGTCAACATACAAATATGTACATCAAAACAAGTAATTTTTTTAATGGGGAAAAAGCTTTCTAATTTAGTTAACATGATAGGTTGTGTTGTGCATATATATAATCTTATCATTCCTATTTTGTTTTAGCAGAGAGTGCTGAGGTGTTTCTCTAATTACTCTGTGAGGCAGGTTCCCAAACCTTTTCATAGCATGTGCTACATCTGAAGACTCTCTTGGGCCTCTTCACATTGCATTTGCTATCTCCCCTGAATAACATCACAATGGCAACTGCATCATTTACTTATATGGAAAATTAATATTTGAAAGGTATTTAATGTATTTAAACTTTCATTTAATGCTATTTATTAGTGGGAATAAGGAGGAGGAGCAAATGCCATATGGCTAGCCAGCTCTGCACAGGTGAGCAGAGATGCTCTCCAAACCAAGTGAAGGTCATGAACTCCAGTATCAAAGTGATAGTGCCATGACAGAATCTGTAATATGGACCCAGGCCTCCAGTGGGCTCATTACTGAAGGGGTTAGTATTTTCTACAGGAAGGCCAAAATAGCAAGAAACTATAACTAAGGAGTGGTTATAAATAAATAAATAAATAAAATATATCCTTCTGACGAAGCTGTGACTTCACACTAAAAACTTTTCTGATTGCTAATTATTGCTGTGCCTCAAACCTTCCATTTGTGTGTGAAGGTTGGTGAGAATATCATGTCAAAACAACCCAGGCCAGGGTTCCTTCCTGGATCTGTCTCAGGACTAGGTATGGTAAAGTGAGTGCAATAGTATCCTTGGTTGCTGATCTCCTCCTGGTGAGAAAAAAAGACAAGGGCCCCACAGTAATTTTATTAGGTCTTGCAAATAGCCCTTGATGATGTTGACCAAGAGGTGTTGCTGATGTGCTGGTTGGATTTGAAAGGAGTGTATGGAATTGTTCTTCACTGTAACTGTTCTTCCCTCCCCCCCACCCCCGAAGTTTCAGAGGGTATTAGGGGAGTTAATTGCTCATGGTGTTGGGGTTCCACTCTATCATCTCTCATGTTGAATGCATATTCAAGTAGCCAGGCAGCTCCCATTTTCATGTCTTCTCAATAGATCAAGACAAAGTTAGTTTCCTGCCTTTCCTAGTGCCTAGGGCAGGGGTGGGAAATCTCAGGCTTGGGAGCCAAATGTGGTCCACAACTAATTGTTATGTGGCCCCTTTCCATTTCCAAGATTTAACCCCTGGATTCAGTTCGGATTCCCAAGCATTGAACAACTGAGCTCAGGGTAAGGGAGCAGAGATGAGGGCACGCACACAAGGATAGGGAACAGATCAGTAGCATACATCTGCCTGTATTTGGGCCCTGATTTGGGCCCTGCTCTGATTGCATCCCTTAAACATTCCTGTTCTCAATTTCTGTGTGGTTCTCAGAACTTGTATTAATTTTCAAAGTGGTCCCTGGGAGTGAAAAAGTTCCCTATTCCTAGCCTAGGATCAAAGGATCTAAGAGTGAACAAGCTGACTGAAAGTAAATGCAGAGATGATGCTAACTGGCAAGAGGCAGTGAGAAGACAAAAGAGCGGATAAGGGTTGTGATTGCTCTACTTGTTAATGAAGAATGCCAATCCTTGGTGAAGGAATTCCCAATTTTGGGGTATTTTTAGAATTGGGCATTTTTACACGCACCTTAAAGTTCTGGATTTTTCAATCTTCTGGGTTTACAAGTCCACAAGTAAGTTCCAGATGCATTTCTCACTCTCTCTCTCACACAAACACTGCCCTGAGGCAGCCTAAAGTAGCCGCAGCTGTAGATGTGAGGGGCTGCCATGGAAACCAAGTGACCACAGCTGCCTGGAGCAAAGCAGTTTACCAGGAGAACCTTTTACGCACACAAGTTCTGGGCAGAAGTTCCGTACAGAAGTTCAAAGAGCCAGATGTTTAAGATCTGGGTGAGTGATTTAGACGCACAGAAAGTTCAGGATGTAACAGCAAACATGCAGGAGAAATGTGTGTGTAAAAACACCCAATCTCATCTACTGTAGTAGTCCCAGGTCACACTAGTGGCTTTTTAGCTTTTTCAAATTTGTCTTTAATTAAGAGGATGTGGTGACCTGTCATCGTAGTTCATTATTTTCATATTCTTTAAGCTGCCCCCTGAGCCTTGTGAAGATGTATCCAAACTTTATATATAGTTTGGAGTGAAGATATATTAAAACTTTATACCCCAAAGGGTGGAGGTGTGTGTAAATAATAAAATCAATAAAATAATAGTGAAAATTTTTGATCAGAACATTTTATATTTGTACTGTACAAACTCTACAGCTTTCCTATCTACTTTCCAGGTGCAATGGAATGTTTTGGTTCTAATCCATAAAGCTGTAAATGGCTTGAGACCTGCCTGTTTTAGAAAGTTTCTCCCTTCCTATACATACATACTGCAGCTTAGATCATAGCTTTCACCTACAGAGTATGAATGCAGACTCCTAAGGAATGGAGGGAGACCCAAGTGGAGTGGCCAGCTAGCAGACTTACTCTACTTGGTAGTGTGCCAATTTATTGAACTTCACAAAAAGGCAAAGCCGGTCTTTGCATCCAATATTTTCTTGACTTTGGACCATAACTACATAATTGATAATAAGTGGTGGATACAAGAAAGGGTGTTGTTTTTCCCTCTCTGTTGTGGGAGCTTAATAAGGTGCATCATTAATATATTTTATATCCTACATCCAGATGTCACAGAGGCAGACACATAAAATCATTTTACTACATAAAAAAAAAAAAAATGAAAAATTTAATGTGGAACTCACTTCCACGAGATACTCTGAAGGTAAATGGTTTAATGTGATTAAAAGAGATTAGCCTTCTCAAATGTTAAGAATAGAACCTGCACTTATACTACTTAGGAGCACTGTTAATCCTGATAAAATGATGCGTAAGTCTGAACACCAACTGGATTTGAAAAAATCCCTCCTTGTGGATTATTGCAAAATTAAGTTTTTATTTCTTCATCTGAAGTATGTAACATTGGCTGTTGTTGGGGGACAGATATGTTCTAGTGTGGAAATGAATATGTTCCTAGAAGTATTCTATGTAGCCTGGAATCCTATTTTGATAATAGCCAATGCTGCATGTATTAGAGGAAAATATAAAACCTTCATATTGTACTTCATATTGGGATGAAAGATATTTATTTTTGACCGTACATTATGTTCATTTTATGCACTGAAACATGAGTATTGACAATGAATATAGTTTTAATTTTAGTTAATGCAACTATAAACGTATTTCCTGTTTGTAGAAATATCAGTTCCTGGTTTGAATTTAAGATTTTTGCCTCAATATTATGTGTTATTGAGTTCCACAGATTATACATGTCACAACAGCATCTCATTTAGTCTGGGTAATTTATTTTTTTAAAAGGATAATTTTAAATCTTAAAGTTATTGCCAGTTTCAAAATACCCTGAAGAAAGAGCTTCATTTTTTTTTTAAAAAGCAAATTAACTTAAGAACATAAGTAGTGACATATTGGGTGAAACCAATGGTCCATCGAGCCCAACACCTGTCTCTGATAGTGGCCAATCTCAGTCACTTAGAAGTAGTACCCAACAGGTCACAATGGGGTGATCCATTCCCTGTTGTTCACTTCCAGCTCTCAACTGTAAGAGGTTCTATTCCCCAACCTACCTAGCTAGTAGCTGCTAATGGACCTATCCTCCAGAAACCTGTCCAACCTTTTCTTAAACCCAGCTAGACTACTGGCCTTGACCACGTCTTCTGGCAGCAAATTGCACAACTTATGCCCTTTTCACACCTACCCATCTCCATGCAGTTTTGCTGCGTGGAGATGGGTGGAGGCGCCCGGGTGAATGCCATGGGGGATGGGTGGAGGTGCGGTTGCATTCCTGCGCTACAGCCACCTCCACCCATCTCCCAACCATGGAGCAATGGGCTCCAATGCCAGATGCTCCATGGGTGGAGGTGGGTGTAGATGGGTGTGCGCCTGTGGGAACAAGCGCACACCCACCTCCACCCACCGCGGCCTCACATCCATCCCTTCCATCCACTGTGGTCTGTTTAAAAAGGGCCTATGTTGTGCGTTGAGTGAAAAAATACTTTCTTTTGTTTTAAATCTGCTGCTTGTCAGTTTCATGGAGTTCCCCCTAGTTTCTAGTACTATTTGGGCGGGCAAATAACCATTCCCTATTAACTTATTCCACACCACTCATGATTCTATAAATTTTTATCATATCCACTCTGAGTCATCTCTTCTCCAAGCTGAAGAGCCCCAACTTACCCAGCTTCTCTCCATACGGAAGCCATTCCATACCCCTTATAATTTTGCTTGCCCTTCTTTGTACCTTTTCTATTTCTACTATATGTTTTTTGAGATGGGGCGACCAGAACTGCACGCAATATTAACAATGTATATAGTGGTATTATGATATTTTCAGTTTTATTCTCTATCCCTTTATAAATAATTCCTAACATTCTGTTTGCTTTTTTGATGGCGGCTGCACACCGAGCTGAGGATTTCAGTGTATTGTCCACAATGACTCCAATGTCCTTTTCCTGAGTGGTAACTTCTAATTTAGAACTCAGCATTGTATACATAGAGTTTGGATCATTTTTCCCTGTATGCATCACTTTGCAGTGTTTGCACTTGTCCACATTCAATTTTATCTGCCATTTAGATGCCCAGGCACTCAGTCTTGAAAGATCCCCCTGCAATTCTTCACAGTCCCCTCCTGTTTTAACTACCTTGAATAACTTGGTGTCGTCTGCAAATATGATCACCTTACTGCCCTTTCCAGATCACTAATGGATACATTACTTGTAATACATTACAAATATAACTTGTTTATTTGTATTTGAAATTACAGGAGAAAATATCTTACAGTCCCAATCTTTCACCCACTGGAGTCACGTGAGTTTTGTGAATTCAGTGGAGGCTGGGATCATGCCTTGTGTATTACTGTACAAATTTTAAAAAAATAATTTAAAGAATTTAAAATGTTAGTTAAAAAACTGTTTGGAATCTTTCTATTTCCTCTGTGCTGAAATCTGCAAAGAGAGACCATGTTCGTACTGGTTTATTAACTAAATGAGGAGCACCATGCCTTGCCATTTGTCATAAATATGGGATTCAGAACTAAACTCCAAGAACAATTATTAAAACATAATTGTCAAATGAAGAGTAAACGAACTCTAGCCAGCTAATAAAGCAAGGCAAAGTTGGGAGGTTCAGCAATGGTGAGTTATCTTCCACCATGAGTAAGCAAATTCTTGGCTTCCCAGAGGTAATTCTGTCACTATTTTACTTTTTCTGAGATACAGAACTATGAAAAACAAAAACAGTAATTTATAATGGAATCTAAATAAGCTCTAGGATAGCTGTAGGATACTATAGCTGTAGTATCTCTGGAGTCATTGTGCTGTCAATCATTATATTGACTGAATTAAATATTTTTATTATTAAAAAGTGTATACTTTCCATAGACACAATTGATTTTCAAATGCTAGTGACTCATTCAGTTTTTGTTTGTTTGAAAACTTAATGTAAATTAAAAAGGTTGAATTACAGATCCATTATTCCAAAATAAAATCTGCAATGAAAACGGAAAGTTAGCCTAACTCCGGGATGCCAATATTCTAATACTAGGATCTGTAGGCAAGGCACTTCAGTAATTGCACATTTAACGTTGGGTTCCATGTTCAGATATGCATGCAAGGAAAAAATGGATTAGCTTCTTCAGAATTGTCAGCTCTTTTTATCTCTTCGTCATCTGCTCCCTTTTGGAATACTGCCCAAGTATCAAACTGGTATTTGGTAGCAGTTAGCATGATATTGAGAGCTTTAAAGCTGACTTCTGAGCAGAGGGGGCTTTTCATTCCTGAGAAGCTAATTGTTTTAGGTCTCAGCAATAACCTCACAGGTTCTCCGTGCTTTGATGCAGAAGGCTCAGATGCTATTGTATGGTGAAAAATAGAGTTCCTTTTTGAAATGCATGGAGACTTGAAATACACAGTTTTATATTTAGGCTTCTGTAATTTAGAAAACATTAAAACACAAGTTTGCAAAATAATCCATTTTGTGATCCCTGGAGCCTAATTTTTGGTTTCAGAGATGCGGGATATTCATACTTCCTGCTCATTTCAGTTGGAAATATAGGTGCCCACCAGCTGTGGAAAACCAGACCATTGGTTTTCATCCTGAGAACCCAAAAAATGACTAATTTTGATAGCCTTGGTACTTTTGAAAATGTAGGCCTAAATATTATAACACATTAACCATGGACACTCATAGCAAGGGGAAGAAGTATGCAAGTATGTTGCTTAGATAATAGCAGTATCTGGGAATAAGTAATAATATTTATTTATTTGCATAATTTATACCCCACCCCTCCTGCAAAGCAGCTCGGGGTGGCTAACAATTTATAAAAATAAAATAAAAAATACAATAATATAAATGCAATAAATATAAAACAGTAAATACATAATAAGAATAAGAAACAGTAAGAACCTCCAGTTCCAGTAAGGGACATCAGGAGAGGTAAAAAACATACGAAAACCCTCCTCCCTAACCCACGACCCCCCCACCCTTCACCCATCTCCCTCACCCAAAGCCTGGCAGAACAACCAGGTCTTGTGTGTGTGGGTGGGGTGTCGGTGGGATCACCGTGAGCAGTGGGGCTGCGTGTATGCTCCCCCCACCTCCACCCATTGGCCATGTACGGAGCAACAGGCACCAATGGTGGATGCTCCATGCGTGGAGGTGCGGTGGGCTGCCCACACACCGCCCACCCGCTTCTTCCTCCACCCATCCCCCATGGACTGCGGCCGTGCTGCTGTCTGTGTGAAACTGGCCGGTGTCATTTATACAGGGATTTTTTTGGGGGGGGGGCGAGGGGGGGAAGAATTGTTTGGAGATAGATGGGTTAACTAGCTTGCATTATGTTCCTTCTAACTCCAATGTATTTATCATGGAAAACATTAATAACCAATAATAGCCATTAATAACCACATATTTTGGGGAGAATACAGCTGGACAGAGATATTTTACGCCAAGATTATTGTAAAATGTAAAAAAGAAAATCTGTTTAAACAATTACCTCAATCTGTTTTCTTTTGGTAATTAAATAAACAATTTAAATCATATACAATTAAATTAATATAATATATAATTAAATAATATAACAATACAATTCTCCTTCATTAACATTGCCACCATCTCTGTTTTATTCTAATCCTGTGTAATCTGAATTGAACTGCTATGGTTCTCAAGTTTTCCTTCTTCTTACTTAAAAACCTTCGTATGCAGGCATCTAGATGGCTTCAGAAATTGGTGATGAGAATATAGAGCCTTTCAACGTTAGGTCATTGATTAAGAGCTGGTTACGGTTGCAGGAGATCAAAGATTATTACAACCTGATAGTTGTTCAGTGATCTTTGAATTGGTGGTCTCAACTCTTTTCCTTGGGAATGGATAGAGATATCACAAAACCTACCACTTCATTTGGCACTCAGTGGAAATTCTCAGCAGAGAAGCTTGAGTAGACTATGGGTAATTTCAGACGTGACGGGCCTCTTGGCCCGCCACGCTGAATCACGGACCGGGATCCGAATTAGCCTGGCCATCGTTTAGACGTGCCGGGCTGATTCTCTCTGGGGATCAGGGAGGGGGCGGGGCTGCATGGTGCAGTGTGCGGCTGCACAGCCTTGCCCCCCCGTGCTCCTCCGGCTGCCCACCCTCCGTGTGACGGGTGGGCGCAGTGGTCAATCCGGCCGCTGCACCCAATCCCAGATTGTGGCCGGGACCACGGTCTGGGATGGGCCAAATGTAACAGACATTACATTTGGCCCATCACGGATCGTGGTTGCGCTAACCACGATTTCGGGGATGGTGCCGGCACCATCCCTGGAATCGTGGTTAAAATGATTCTTGCCGGAGGTTCACTGGGGTGAACCTCTGGCGGCAATCATTTACACATTACGGGACTTTTGGTCACCACAGGGGTTTCACTGTGGTGACCGTGGTCCTGTAACGTCTGAAATTACCCTATGAAAGGGAGTGACCCATCCTTTCATGATAAGAAGTGTTCACTATAGACTAAGACACAAGCTGTAGATGAATCACTATAGGAAGGTGCTTGAAAGCTCCTGATCTTTCCATGCTGCCTGCCAGTGTCTGTGGAGAGATAATTTAAGCTTCCAGTACTGTCAATCTAGTGTCTTTCATGAGCGCTACAACCTTTCAGTTTTAAAAGTAAAATTATTTTTCTGATGGAACTCTTATTAGCAAAAATATACTGCACCTAAAAATGATATTCAAATTCTGTGTGAAATCCAGTAAATATATAAAATTGTACTAGTGTGGTACTCTAATTGGAGTAGTGTGGTACTCTAATCCCAGCTAATACAAAACTCACAGTCAGCCAAAGGGCAGTAACTCTAGCTGATGTCATGATTTATTCCCCTGTTAATCAGAAACTTAGTTTATCCAGGAGTGTTTTGTATGTTCTCAAAACATTTTGGATAAACATGGTTGCATTGTATTAAAAATTCTAGTGTAGATATTCCTTTTCATGAGTCCAGAGAACTTGCTACAAAGTATGCTAAATCCCATTGATATTAACTGGATTTTCCAGAGTAGCCATTTTATGTATCTAACCTGTGGTTGCTGTATGGTAATGTACGCGCATGACGCTCTGAGCCATAACTACTCTGTACGTATAGTCCTTTCTTAGCTATTCCATTATTTCTTTTTGAAAGTAGTAAATCTGTTTTAGGTTTGTATATCTCCCATCGTTAGGGTATCTGAGCATCTTCCAAGTAACATAGATTGGGGAGTGGGATCATGTTGGATTTATTATTAGGAATGTGCGAACGCGGTTCGGAAGTTCGGAGTTCAGAGCGAACTCGAATAGTTCAGTCAACCGAACCGAACTTTCGAACTGAACTCGAATTCGACCGAACTCAGTTGAATTTGAACCAGTTCGGAAGGCCAAAAAACTCCGGTTTTGAATGTATGAACTCGGTTCAGAAGTTCGGAATTCGATTGAACTCGAATAGTTCGGTCAACCGAACCGAACCTTCGAACCGAACTCGATTTTTGAACCGAACCAAATTTCCGAACTCGGTTCTGTTCGCGCATCCCTATTTATTATAGGTCTTAGACACAACTGAACTGACAACAGAGGCAGGGATCTTCCATCTCTACCAGGTGATTCAATCAAGGATCTAGTCAATGTACATGTATTCAGGATAGGCTACTGGTGCTCACTTCAATGACACTTAAATTTGACTCCCTGGGTTGGGGTGTTGTGGGTTAGGGAATTTTATCTTGTTTTATCTAGTTTTATTGGGGTATTTTAATATTTGGCCTATTTTTTTGTGGAAAATAGCCCTCTCTCTGCCCCCTCCCTAGCCCCAGCACATTTGTTAGACAGTGGGGCCAAATCCTGCCTGGGGTGAGGACTCTCATCCTGGGCAGGATCAAAGCATGGTGGTGCTCAGCACCGTCATGTTTGAAAATACCCTATGACTTGTAGTAGGAAGGGGCAAGTTAAAAAAGTGATGGGAGATTATTTATTTAGAACAGGGGTGGCCAAGAGGTACATCATGATGTTCTTTGAAAGCACAAGCTAATCTCCAGTAGATCATGGTTTAGGGAGGGGGACCTGGCTTAGAGACCTCAGACGGGAATATGGCCCCCTGGCAGCTCTGGTGGAGTTAAGAACCAGAAGGAATGTGATCTTCTGAAGTAAGATACATGGTTACGCCTAGAATGCAGCAGGATGACAAGTAAAGTCCATGTGCCTAGTGAATACCATTACAGGGAATTGTAACCCATGAGAAAACTGTGATATTTATACAGCATTGATCCACCAGTATGGTTTCTTCAAAATATTTAAGGAGCATTCAATAGCGACAGTACAAGCCACTGAAGAAGGGGGGCTGCTCCCCCCGAAACGCGTCTGGTGGAGTTTGGATGCTTTGAGAAAGCAGGACAATTGAAAGAACATTTTGTATTACATTGACCTTTTGGGGTCAGCTTCATTGTATTTTATTTATTATTGTGAACACAGTTGAGACATTTGTATTAATTTTATTGTACTGCCCAGGTGGGTAGCTGTACATGCTTATATTTGGGGTTGTCCCAAACTGGATTTACATACATATATGCTTTTATACATAAATACTTTATTTTGAATTAATTGTGGTGGTTGCTCCATCATTCGTAGCTTTTGCCCCTTTTCCCCTGTTTGGTCATTAGGGGGACCAACCGCTCAGAGATTGCCCTGGAGAAGGAGAGTAGGACTGGTGCTCTAGAGAGTGTCTCTGAGGAGGGAACGGGCTAGGAGCATTCATCCAGTCTGGTATTGAAAACTCTCTCTAAAGAAGAGTACTCCTTTCCACTCCTGATACCAGTTGCTGTGATGCATTATAGCCGGGAGGGATCCTGGTAGATCTCCTGAGGTTAACGCTTGGATCGAGTGCACCCTAAATCTGCCTGTCCCTGGCTTAGAGGCCTTAGAGGCTTAGAGGCCTCAGACAGGAATATGGCCCCCCTGGTAGAAGGTGCTGTGCAGAAATGAAGTAGGAGATAATTTATATGCCCCACTCCCTCCTCCCTCAGGCATCTTGGGGTGGCTTACAATATCGTAAAAACATTAAAATAAACAATAATAATTACAATTAAAACAATATAAAACCCCATCCCTACCTACCCTAACCCAACCTATCTCCCTTGGGAATGGCCTGGCGGAACAGCCAGGTCCATTGTCTATGGAAAGAGGGGAGGTTGGCAGCCAAGCCAACCTCCCTGGCATAATCCCTGTGTTGAAGAATTTAAAATCTATTTAAGAAGCAACAAATGTGTGCAACATTGGAGGACATGGGGGGAGGAGCATTGGAATTGCCCTGTAGGATCAGATACACCTAGTTGGGTATGCTGTCTCCAGTAGATGCTACAGAAGGTTCAGGAAACCTTCTAATAGAGAGTTATAGAACAACAAGGGGAAATCAGTTCCTAAGTCTACAATCCTGAATTTGTTAATAGTTTCAGGACTGCAGCTTAACTCCAGGTATGGGTGATATAACTAACAAGACAATGGGTGTTTTTAGACAAGCGCCTCCCCACTCATCATGCATGTTGCAGGACTGCGTAGGGCACATGCATGATGGGTGAGTGATGGGTGGGGAGGCGCTTGTCTAAAAACACCCAGTAGCTCTGTGTGTGGACTGAGAGTGTTGTGGTACACTCACCCACATTCTGTGGATGCTAGGAACCATTAAACAGATGTGGGGGTGAGAGTTCCCAACACCCACAGCTCCCAGATGGGACTATCCCCCTCTGATCCCCTTCTGTCATGCCCCCCCCCTTCACGTCATTGGCCCCAATCCCATGTGTGCTGGTGCTCAGGCAGGCCCACGCCTGTCCTGCAGCCAGCCAGGGATCACCTCACTGGACAGGTTCCTGGGGGGTAAGGCTGAATAGGGAAATCTGCCTCTCTGGGGTACAGATGAAAGCTGAGAGATATTCTCCCTCCCCTGGAGGTGTCTACCTGGAGCAGTGACCAGACTAACTCAGGAGTCTGCTTAACATCCAACTTTACTAACAACGGGGATAGGAGTAGAGACTAGGCAAGGTACAGCACACAGGCAGTATCAGCACAGAGCAAAAGGTCAAACAGTCTCACGTTACTTGGTAACTTCCTCCATGTACTTCCTCCATGGTGCTCCCCAGCTGGCCCAGAAAGGGGTGCAGTCCAACAGTCAAGCCAGCTCTCCCCAAACTGCAGATCCTGTTCCTTGGTTCCTCCTCCATGGTGCTCAGGAAACAGCTCTCAGCAGCTCCCACCCACAGTGTATGGCTTCCTTTGTTCCAAGGACTGACCCTCAACTGCCCAATGCCCAGAGTATTTTAATCCAGTCGACCCCACCCAGCCCAGTAAACTGGTTACCCCCCTGAGCAGGCTCAGAGCTGTCAACCTGAACTCTGGGCCAGGCTTGAAAATGATATTGGGCATACTCGCACGATCACCATGCGCTTCTGTTTACTTAAACAACGGATTCCCTCTGGCTGCCTCTCCAGCCACTTCCGTTTTCAGTTCAGAATTCACCACACCTTCCCACTTGGCTCCTTCCCAAAGGAACTGAGTGGGAAGGGTACCAAAGTGCTGAGTTGCCTTCCTGACACCTGGCTGCTTCCCTGAGCAGGTGGGTGGTGGGAAGCGGAGAGGGGAGTGCAGGAGACCCACAGCTCCTCCAGAGGATCTGCATGCCTCCTGCACTCCCCTCTGTTCCTGTTTTGAACAGAGAGGGGACTGTGAGAGATTACGTGCCGGCACTTCAGTTCCTGCTCCTCTCCTTTACCATTTGCTTTGTACTCAGAAGTTGCTAACCATGCACATGTAGTCAATGTATCCAGGTCTCTTTTTCATTGTTACCCTTGTCTGTGAGGCTGAAAGTTTAGCAGGTTCTAAAAATGGACCATGCAGTTAAATGTATATTGATCATCTAAAGGTCTCTTGCTTCAGGACAAAAGGGTGAAAACAAATACAATAGGCACTCCAAAGTGGTCTGTTTGGACACTGTCCAATGGGAAAGGAGAGGAGCAGGGATTGAAGCCAGTATGTGGCTCCGATCCACGTGTCAAGAATGTTCAGGAATGTGTGTACTTCATGGTGGTCCTTGTTCCCCACATGGCATCTTCTTCAAGATCAAGGCAGGACACCATGTGGGATGAGGTAGGAACACATGTTGGCCTCTAGGCCAACATGTATTCCTACTGTCTAATGGGGGGTTATGGCTAGGGAAGAAACCATGACACCCCTCCCCCCCCCTTTTCAATCCCCACTGCTTTCCTCACCTTAGCACCTTTGGGAGCAGTGGGGCTGGAAAGGGTGGGGTCATGGCTGTGGAAGGCTTCTTCCCTAGCCATGACCCTCCCATTAGTAGGAATACATGTTGGCCAGGAGGTCAACACATGTTCCTGCCTCAGGCTGCCTGGTATCCTCCTTGATCTTGAAGAAGACACTGTCTGGGAAACACAGACCTCTGTGAGGTACACATTGACGTTTCCTTCACAGTGTCCACTTTTGGGTGCTTATTGTTTCATTTATTTTCACCCTTGTATCCTGAAGGAAGAGGCCTTTAGATGTTATCAATATACATTCAACTGCACGGTCCATTTTAGAAGCTGCTAAACTTTCAGCCTCACAGACAAAGGTAACAATGAAAGAGAGACCTGGATACATTAACTACATGTGTGCATGGTTAGCAAGCTTTGAGTACAAAACAATAAATAAAACCTATTCCAATGGTAGTTTACAGTAGATATTGAAATAGAGCTGGAGTATGAAGTGATATTTGAAGGACAATAGGGTAATGGCTTTATAATAATAGCTATCATCTGTGGGGTTGTAATGTACAAAGTGCTTTACAGTTATTATCTCATTAACCTTCTGAAGACCTTGAAAGTGGGTAGATCAATATTATTCTTTCCATGTTACAAATAGGGAACTGAGGTTGAAATTGTAACAGACTCAAGGCTACCCAGTGGGCACAGAACCAGTGAGCACAGAACCAGGATTTGAACCCTGGTATGCCAACAGGAAGACTTATGTATTGGTCACCCACTGGACCATACTCTGGGTGATTTCAGACATTTTCGGCATTCACCACAGTCAAACGCGGGTGGTGGTGAAAGAGCTGTGCACATCTGTTGGCCCGCATCCAGATGTTCACCACAGTCAAACGTGGCCCGGGGTGAAACTAACCACGCTTCGTGAGGTCGGGGCGGGAGGAGGTCCAGAAGTGTGGTGAATGGTCACCACGGCAGGGGTGAATGAAAAGTAACTTCTGAACGGAAACCCCCGGCCACGGTGAACGGAAACGACCACGGGCCGCGGTGACGGCACGCAGCGTTGCTGCTAGGCAACCAAAAACAAGCGGAATACAGAAGGAGATTTAAAGGGCAGGCAGCAGTAGGGGAATGTGTGCTCGCTACCACCCCTGACCACGCACCTGTGCCGCATATATGTACGCCTCCCCCCCCGGGGCCATTGGGTGCGCACCGGTGGCCGCACAGCCTATGTCGGAAGGACTAGTGGCCCAGAAGCTCAGCCCCCTGCATGGGGGGTGGGTGGGGGTGTCTGCTGGTGGTGAGGGGTGGGGGTACACCGGGGTGCCACGGCGCTTCCCCGGTAGCGGCTGTGGTGCCGCATTGGGGGTACCCTGTCCTGTCTCCCCCCCCCGCCCGGGCCGCTGAGTCTCCCCGTGCGTGCTCTTGCTAATGTTCCTATCCATCTAGCAGGTGTGTATGCGTGGGGCTGTCCGACCTTGAATGCCGGCAGCTGTGCGCTGCCCACTCTCATCACCTCCCTCCACAGTGGCCCCATTGTTCCCATCCTACCGTTATCTGTCGGCCTTGGCAGCCCCTGTCTGCCTCTGCACCCCCCCTGCTCCACATCCCATGCTGCCCCCACGGCCGCTGCGGCTCAGACCCTCCAGGAGCTGTACCATGGCAGCTGCATCTCAGCCCGATGTCTCACTCGGCGGCTCTGGGGGCTCTGTCCATGCCTGGACCGCCCACGAGANCGGCAGCTGTGTGCTACCCACTCCCTTCACCTCCCTCCACAGTGGCCCCATTGTTCCCATCCTGCCGTTATCTGTCGGCCTTGGCAGCCCCTGTCAGCGCTGCCTGCGCTCCTTGCCCACCTGGCTGGATGCCTATCGTTGCCTGAGCTTTGGTATGCTGTGCTTTGGCTATGTCGCGACTGCTGCGTGCACTGTGAGGAGCTGGGGCTTGCCCCCTTCCCTGAGAGGCGCTTACCGTCCACTCTGGGGAGCCTTGCAGCATGGAGTCCTGCCGAGACAGCCTCCGCCCTGTGTGTGTGTGCCTTCCCGGGATATGCGACCTGCCTGAGTGAGGGTGGCCCTGCCGTGTCCGTGTCCTACTTCATCAGTATGCAGGGTGCGCATGGGTTTCCACGCTCCCACGGGACTGCCTACTACCATCTGCTGGAGCTGTCCCATCTGCCCTGGCCTCCTGCGGCTGATTATGGCATGCCCCCCACCCCCCCCGGACCTGAGTTGGCGACCATGTCTGAGGTGTGCAGCCGCTCTGATGTGCAACTCGGAATGAGCTGTGCAGATCCCTTCGAGGCCTTCTACCTGATCTGCTTCCACATGGCTGCCTGCGGCTTCTTCCGGGGTCTGTGGCAATGGCCCTGATATGTACACCTGCTGTCGTTACCGCCCCCTCCACCCGATGGTAGCCCCAGCAGATGGGTGTAGGGTGCGCTGGCCTCATCTGGCATCCGGGTGCCTCCTCAGCGCCTTCCTTCCGCCTGTGGCCTGGGTGCTATCGCCACCGCCGTCTGCCGCCTTTGGACTGATGGACCACCTGTGACCCGCCTCCGCCTGCCTGTCGCCCTCTCGCTTGGGACCTGCGGGTGCTGGCCCGAAACCCTCCGGGTGGCCTCCTGCTGACATGTCGCTGACAGCCCTCTGTCTCCATGAGCTGCCTCCCCCACCCTTGCGCCCCGCTCTCCTGCACCTGACCTGGTGGCCCCTGTTCCTTGGGGCTGGGGCCGCTCCCTTGCCTTGGTGGCCCTTGACCATGGACCGGCCTTCCACTGGCCCCCTGTTTGCCTTGGGTGTGTGTGTCTGGGTG
>QEPC01004593.1:2953060-2994760 GCA_003113815.1 Sphenodon punctatus | reverse complement strand
CTGGGCTGGCCATGCCAGCCCCTCGCCACCCCCCCAACTCCTGTGCTTCCAACCAGCCGTGGGGTTCCCTGTCCCCCCCTGATGTGTGCCTCCCTCTGTCCCCCTGCTCGGCTCCCCTTTGTTGTGTGGGTGTGCTGCTTCGTGTGTGTGTGTGTGTGCGCTTCTCGTTTTGAAGTGTGCGCGCCTTCCGTGCTGCCGCTGTTTGCGAGCGCTGCTCATGCTGCAGCTCCCTCCACCCCCTCCCTTCGTGTTTCCCTTCCCTGGCCGGGGCCCTCCGCTGTTTTTGGCTTTGTTTGCCCTCCGGCTGCCTGTTTGAGTCTGCGCAACCCCGGTGCCTTGTGGGGCTCCAGCCACAGTTCTCGCCACCATGTCACGTTTGTAGGGTTCCCCCGGCTAGGGTTCACTCTGGTTGGCCCCGGGCGGTGGTGCAGCCCCTGTCACGTCTGTTGAGTGCACTTGACACCGGGTGGGATTCACATCTGAAATCACCCTCTGTCCACCATTAATTGGTCTGTGGAGGCTATTCAAGGCATAAGAGGCAGCACAGAAGACAGTGCAAGGAGGTTTGTGGGAAAAGTGGACAAAGGGGTGATGGATGTTGGACTGTTGAGTGTTGACATGGCAGAGAGGGGAGCTGGTGTGGGGACTGAAAAGTAGAGGTGGGGACATAATCAAAATGATAGGCCCACAAGGCCCTTTCCTGCACCCAACTCCCCCTTGCCCACAAAAGACCTTTCTTGCGACCCGCCATGCCTCCTCCTGCTCTGTCAATCACCTTTCCTCCAGCCCATGCACTGGTGCGAAACCCTCCTTCCTCTGAGAAGCAAGCCTATTAAAGGTGCTGGTCAGTTCCCTCCTTCCTCCGGCTTCCTGCTTCATGCCAATGTCTCCACCTGAGTCCCTCGCTGCCACTTCTGCCACCCGGATCTCCAGCCCCAGCTCCTTGCTGCTAGGGGGTGGGGTTATGCAAATAGGGGATGGGGCCCATTCAGCCCAGGGTTGGGTCCAAACTAAATTTTCTGGACCTTGGCATGAATCAAGTTGAGCACCTCTGTTCCAGTAGCACCATTTTGAATGAGCTTGTGTTGGGGTGGTTGGGTGTCAAGAATGTCAGCATAATCAAGATGCTGAGGCCTGGATGATAGTTTAGATAGTATAGTTAGTGAAAAAAGGCCTGAACGTGACAAAGTTAGTGAGGAAGAAGTGGCAGGATTTGGTTACAGCCTGGATAGGTTGATCTGTGGAATTTCAACAGTGTGAATTTCATTGGGTGTTTTTAAACGAGCAAGGCTGCAGAGGTGGGGTGGGGAGGAGTCTGTGGCACAGCTGTGGTGTGCATGGGAAGGGATTGTAATCAGCTCCTAGTTTGGCTACTGTGGCAGTCGCCTCGCACTCCATGGGGGGGAAGCACGCTGGCCTGGCGTTTGAAATTGATACGTCCCGGGTGTGAGAGCTGAGGATCTCAGCTCCTCAGTGCTTGCAGCTAGTTCCTGTTACTTGTAAAGGCCGTGTCCCCTGCACACAGTCCCTATGAGCGGGGGACTGTCTGCTGGCATCGGTGGCTGCTTCAGTTCATACGCACAGGGGATGTGTGGGCGCCCGTTGCCACACACGCATTCCAGATCTCCCGGCAGTGCGCTGTGAGTGGCCATGAGTGGGCGCTGCATGACTCATGGGTCACGCGCATCCCCCCACGTCACCTTCAAATGGGTGGTCAGATGGGTGGCTCCTGGGTGGTCATGCGTGGTAGCATCTCGTTTAAAAACACCCATTGACTTCAAAGGGAGCTGCACAGCTAATATACTTCATGTGAAATAAGTGGTCTCAGGATTGCAGTCCAGTGAATATAGAATGTATTTCTATAAACTCCCCACCTACAGGAATGTGTTAATTGAATGTGGGCCATGTGGTTAAATGCTACAGATTTACCTTGCAACTTCCAAATGTTTTCATTAGTATTAACAAACTGTAAAATAGCATCTCAGTCCAAAGTTCTAACCCTGGGTACAGCAAAATTTTTATCGTCCACATGCCAGATACAACAATGAATGCAAATGTTTTTCATTATGGTTTTTGGATGAATAGGGAGGATAACGTGGGAGTACATCAAACAGTGAGTTGATCACTATTCCAGAACACATTCCAAACATCACAAAAGCCTTTTCAGCAGTGTCCAGGCAATGTTTAGTTCCTTCTCATTAAAAACATCACCAAAATCTTTCTATCAGGGGCCCATCTTTTCTATCATAGAACATTTTGTAATACTGATTGTGCCTCATGGACTACTGTTTCTAGTGCCATTGGTAATTTCTTGGACTGCTTTCTCTCTCGTTCACGGACACAAAACATCTCTGGGACAATCACAGATGGAAGACAATACTAGAAGAGAATATTTAATGTATTTTAACTGTTCTAAAGCAACTTCATCTGGGAATACATAGGAGGAGCTTGCAATATGTGGGCAGCACATTTTGTGTATCTCACTAGAAAAACAAATGGCTGTTATGGTCATCTGGCCATGACCTCCTCGCTAGGAGAAGTCACAGAATTTCATCAAATAATTCTAGCACCAAGACAATAACTTCTGCATGAGCCCGAGCGTGTCTTTTAGAAAGACATCCAGGTTTGATTTAAAGTTTTCAAGTAATGGAGAATCCATCACATACCTCAGTACATTGTTCTAGTCTTTAATCATCCTAACAGTTAGGAAAAAAAAAAGAAAAAAAAGAACTAGCTTCAACTTCCAGCTATTTGATCTTGTCATGCCTTTATCCACTAGATTAAAGAACTCTTGATTATCAGAAGACATTTCCCTTTACAGGCATTTATACTGTGTTTATGCCAACCTGCTGAGAAGGGACAACCAAGACTGATCCAAAGGGGAATCCTTTTGTTTATTTCCCTAATCACAAGAAGATGGCCTGGTGTTTACGACTGCTGAGGAGGGAAATTGGCTTTCTATTGTACCTAACAAGAAAGAAATTTATATTTTTAGATTTTTTGGTATTTTTCCCTCTTCAGAGTGTTAGTGACCCCTTGTTTCCAGGGATGGGATAATGACCACCTTAATACCACTTCCTGTCAGTAATAACATGATTCCTCTTGCATTATGAATGCGTGCTATGACTTCAATTAATCATGTTCTCACTGGAAACAAACCAGGTTTCCTCCTTTTCGTGCTTGTATCTTTGAAAAACAAGGATGTAAAAAAAATATTTAAATGTTTTTAGCAAAAACCCATTTTCTGGACTTAAAATGTTTTACATATTTTTGATATGTTGCCTCCATAATATTGAGTGACCATTCAGCATTAGCAGACGGTGTCCGTGATCTTTAATCTCCGGTCCAAGGAAGCAGCATGATAAATACTGCTTCCTTGGACAGCCGAGCTGGCGCAGGCGCACTAGATTCGGAGTCCGCTATTTTGTGTCCGAAGCAACTGTGGAACGATTAAACCGCCACTCACAGCGCACTGGCGGCCGCTACCAGTGGACTGTGCGGGGGCGCTAGCGACGGCTTGGCAGGGCTGGTGTGGGGCTCGGTGACGGCAGCAGGATTTAGCTGGAGGAGCGGGCCTGGCGGGGTCAGGGCATAGGTAGAAAGGCCCTGGGGTGGTGCCTTTGGGCGCCAGCCCTTTGGCACCAGGCGAAGGGGGACACCTAAGGGTGTCGGCCGTTGTCGGGGCCGTCAGTGGAGTAGTAGCGGATGCGGCCTCTCTATGTGAAGGGGGTGGAGGCAAGACCCCAGATCAGCAGAGCGGAGTTCGAGGGGGACCTTCAGAGCCGTGTACCTAGGGATCCCGCTGCACTCTCCGGACTGCCCCCACTTTTGGACTGCTCCTCCTCCTTCATGCCATGAGGGAGGGGGTGGAGCTTGGATCCATACTTTTTGGAAGCTGGCTCCGTTGGGCGTGCTTAAAATATTACTGTTGGCAGGGCTGTAGGCCCGTGCATTTGTGGCAGAACCTGTTGGAGATGTGATTTGTGGGGTGAAATAGGTGGGACTGCGATAGTGAGGGGGGAGGTCCCGAGAGCACCCCCAGGTGTGAGGTGGGTGCAGCGTGAGGGCTGGGGCTGCCTGGTGAGAGCAGGCAGCAGGGAATGGGTTGGGGTGGGGATTGGGGTTTGGGATGGGAGGGTTTGTATATTTTCCTTTAAGTGGACTGCTATTGGGGTGATATTTGATATATGTTTATATTATTATGTATTGTTTGGATTATGTATTTTATTATGCATTGTTATGTATTTATATTGTATTTCATTTGTGAGTGTAAGCCGCTATGATGTGGTGTAGTCTGCGGGGTACAAAATTGAAATGAAAAAAAAAAATATCCATCCAAGAGATGTAACTAAGAACATGTTTTCACTTACAAACATGGGTTCCTTATGGACTTAGTCACACGAGTGTGACTCTAAACACCATGATCTCTTAAACGTTTCCAAAATATCATTTTTGGAAGCACTGTATAGTCAACCACAAAAACAAGTACAGTATTTTAAATTTGAAAAGTATAATATTACTAGTGGAGTGGGTCAGTTTTTGGCACAAATCTTTCTCAATTTTGAACAGCCGCCCCCCCTTTTTTTGCATTTCCATGGAAATAAACACTTTTTACATTTTTCTCCATTTTTGTTTTTCATGAAAATTTTCAGTTGTCAAAACCCAAAATCTGGACTGAGGAGGGAACAGGTGAGAGTGCTGGTATATTTGTTTGTTTTTTCCAAATTTAAATTTTAAAATTTCTGGTACATTTTTCTTGCTGAAAACAAAACAACAAACATTTTTTTTCGGGGGGGGGGGGAAAGCTGCATTTTTTTCTATCAAAAGTTAGTCTGAATCACTTTTCTAAACTTTTTTTTTGGGGGTGTGTGTAATTAGATCTACCACTTTTCATCAATTTTATCCATGCAAAAACTTAGAGCTAGTTCTAGGGACTAGCCATCATGATTCTCTGAAGTCATCTTCCATCTTTAAATATCTGTCTGCCTCTTATTTATTATACAAGATTGTGATAGTTTGGAAACGTATTTAATTGTTCATCTTATCTAGTCAGAAATCTGTACATGATGCTTAAGAGGAAAACAAAAATAATTTTATACTTCTCCCTGAATAACATTGCTAAAATATAGTTCTTTTTACTACTCCCACTGCAAAAACTCTAGTCCATGCTCTAGTCATTTCTTACGTAACACCTCCATTTTGCTGGCTATCTGCAACCCCCAGTCTCACCATGGGCCCTCTCACTTCTGTTCAGTACTCCACTGCCAAGGTTATCCTCTTTGCCTACCACTTTGATCATATTCAACCCCTTTTCTGCTCCCTCCAACTCTTTACATTGAATGCAAACTTCTTGTCCTCTCCTTCAAGGCTTTTTATGATCTTCTTCCTGTTTCTCTGTCCTCATTCCCCTCAGTGTTCCCACTTGGGAACTTCTTTTCTCCTCTGCCACCACCCCACCTGCCTCAGATCCAGGGTGCAGCCAGACAAGCTGCAGGGGCCTAACCACACAAGTGGACACCTGACCCTGCCCCACCTCCCTCCTCCGGCCTGACACAAATCCCACCCACCCCCAGTCACGGCGTGGCTGCATGCAATGGGCGACAGTGCCCGCCGCTCACAGCCCTCACCATGGATCTTGCTGCATGGTAGGGCAGAAGGGGCCCTGCCACATGAGTTGCCCCTCCCATGTGGGGTAAGGCTGCTCCACGATGTGCCCTTGGAATTTTTCTGAGGATGCGTTGCGTAGCAGCCAGATGTTTGCCCCACTCTAGGGTGGGGGAAACATCTGGAGGGTGCCGGCACACAAGCCACTATCATATAGCCCGGCTGCCCAGGGAAGGGTAAGGCCACGCAAGGCATGGTAGCCTCCCCTGCCTGTCTCGTGTGGCTGCACTCCCAGTCTCTTGCTTTCTAAATTGTCTTTGCCTCTTTTCTTGTGCTGTCCCCTACTCCTGGAACTCCCTCTCCAAAAACATACACTTTGCTCCCTTAGTCTCTCCCTTCAAATCTCCCCTAAAAATATACCTCTTTGTCAAGTTTTCCCTGGCTCCTCACCCTCACAGATTGATTCTGATACTTTTCCTTATATTATCTTAAAGACTTACCCTTTTGGAATCCCCTTTTGCCCTTGTAACTAAGGGTGAAAACAGACATGACGCTAACCACTCTTTAACCACCCTTGGTGGTTATTTATGCATGTTGCAGAGCTGCATTGGTGCCCTATGCAGCCCTGCAACATGCATAAATAATCACCAAGGGTGATAAAAAGGTGGTTAGCGTCATGTCTGTTTTCACCCTAAGATCCTTTTCACACAAGTCGCCCCCCCATGCCCATGCAGATCTGCTGCATGGGCATGGGGGGGTGCCCATGTGTCCACTGCAGCCACTGGGTGGGGGTGCATGCGTGCACGCTCTCACGCTCCACGCACATTCACCCATCGCCCACGCACAGAGCAACCGGTCATAATGGCGGTTGCTCTGTGTGTGGAGATGGGTGCGCGCCCGTGTAACGGCCATCCTCACACTGCGGCGCACACCCATCCACCCCCCTCCCCACTGCAGCCCACGTGAAAAGGGCCTAAGCTAAGCCCATGCATCTGCAACTTCATGGGTCCTTTTCAAACGGGTGCAGGGGGCATGGGCGTGCGCCATCATGCTGGGGTGGGGCATGAGGGACAATTACATGAGTGTACACTCATCTCCACCCATCCCCCATGTACGGAGCAACCACCGTTTTCACTGTTTTCTCTGTGTGGGGGGGATAGGTGGAGATGGGTGTTATGCGGGAGCATGCACCCCTCCCCACACCCATCTCGGTGTTTACATGGGACTCCCCCATGCATGCACATGCAGGCCCCCATGTGTGCATTGCGAGGGGGCATCTTGTGTCAAAAGGGCCATGGATGTGTCCGTCTCTCCCCTCTCCCTTGTCTCCCCTCCCTTGTCCATCCTAGATTGTAATGTCTTTTATATTGATGTAACGTCTTTTATCATGACTGTTCAGCACCAAGCATGTTGCTGGCATAATAATAATGATAATGATGATAATAATTAATAATAAAAATATAGTACACCAAGCCAGTGGTGAAAATATCCTTTCTGATCTGTACAAGAGCTCTGTCACCACTTTAAAGCATGAAGATAAATTGCCCTTTAGATATTTTCATAGCTTGTAAGAATATAACCTAGAAGACATTTCCTAGTTAGATTGTCAGGGAATAAAATTTGGTATGGAGGGAAGGAAAATTAGTTTCACCTGCTTAATGTATTCCAAAAATAATACTTCAGTCATTCCTGTATTCCATCAAACATGATATTTCCTATTCTGAGTTTGTCCTCAAGGTCTTCAATTTGATTTTTCAGATCTTCACAGTCTTTAATATTATCAGAAATAATAGCATTTTGCCCACTTGTTATTACCTTGAAGTCATCAATTTTCTTCTCAGTTTCCTGCAGCTTGATTCCATAGCCTTCAAACTTCTCAGTTCTGTAAGCCCTACTGACCCTATGTGAAAAATAAAATAAATAAGTAAATAAATTACATCCAAGTTTTCAGTGATAACTTATACATTCTTTTCATACCATCCCAAGAGTAAGGTTTCTGTAAGCTACTCAGACAAGCTTACACACTATTTGGATGGGAAGACGACAAGGTAAACCCTAGGTGCTGCAGGACCTAAGCTTGTGTAGTCAATAAGTGACACTTCACCATCTTGCAATTGTCATGATAGAGGGAACTGTGATGTTATAGGTGATGCTCTCTGAATTAAATACACAGTTAGTTATTGTTCTGACTGCTTGTGGCCAGCAGAAAGCTAATGGCAAAAGTAAGAAGTTAGGCTTCATGACTTGACCAGATTTTAATTTGGGTAATTATGTGTTGCCTATCTAAACTCTCCAAGCAATTTCAGTTGGACATGAAATTGTTTGCATTCTGTTGTGATCTACCATATGATATTTAAACAACTTTACCTGTGACTAAAATGCATCCATCTCTTAGTTCAAAGACATCAGTTCTTTAACAACTCCTTGAAACCCTTCACAAATTGGTGTGTGAATGTGTATAGGCATGTATGGAGTTTGTAAAGTGCATTCCTCCCAACATTTCAAGTGGCCAAAGAGGGGCAAGCCAATGCCTCCTGGTTGATAAGCTCCATCCGCCCCCCAAGTGCACACACACCTCCCAATATTCCAAATGCATAAAGACAAACAGACCCTCTCCTACTTCTCATTCCATTTAGTTTCTTGTAATTCCACCCTCCCCATTGTCCTCTCAAGGGCTTTTCCTGGGTGTCAACCAGGAAAGAGGTGCCCAAGGCCTGAATACTGGTCCTGAAAGAGGGACTTTCACCCCCTGAAAAGGGGATGGTGGGATTTTACCCTGAAAGAGAGGCTGTCTCTCATAATAGGGACTGTTGAGAGGTATGTAAGTGGTGGATGAATGAATTAAAGCTACTTGGTTAAACTACCACCATATTCAAACTTTTATTTTAATGACATCAGCAATATGAACACGTTTATCTTAGTAAATATAGACCCTTTTACACGGGCCGTGGCTGCGGGGGCTGGGGGTGGGTGTACATGTGGCAGTGTGGGCGATACGGGGAGGGCAGTGTACAGGTGCACACCGATCCCTCCCCCCCCCGTATCCCCATGCACGGAGTAATTGCCATTTTGGCCACTTGCTCCATGCGTGGGCAATGGGTGGTGCTGGGTGGGCATGCATGTTTCGCAGGAGCATGCACCCATGCTCATCCACCTGCCGTGGCAGTCACATGGGAGACACCCACTCATGCCCACACAGCAGACCTGCCATATAATTAGCTACAGACATTACAGCCGTCATCAGAAGACTGAGAAGTGACTCCTGGGTTCTGTTGCTGGCTGTGTGGGATCTTGGGTAAATTGCTTAACCTCTTTTTACTCTAGTTTACTGCTGAAATGGCTAGACTGTTTTTCTATTGTTCAGTTGTGTGGTGAGGCCGTTAATTAATGCTTATGAAATGCTAGGAACTCCTCCAATAAAACATGCATTTCACTTTTCATTTATAATTGAATATCAAATAAGATAAGAAAAAGTGGGGGGAAATAACTGTACACACTTAGAATGTGAAAAAGGCAAAGAGGGACTGAAGGATGGGGCAATGCAGGGCCAGCCTTAGTGGTTTTGTCACACCACATAAATTTGGTCACCCCGTTCCCTGCGCTGGAGCTGCCAAGTATGTCCATCCAAGGAGCCCTAGTTGGCTCCTGAGTTGAAGCTGGGTGCAGTCACTGGTCCTGTAGGGCACTGGTGCTGCTGGGCTGCTATGCTTAGCCTGCATGTTTGTACCATGTGACCTGAGATCTGGCCCCTAGCCCCTCTCATCCTGTCTGGAGTAATCCTAAGCTGTGAAACCAGCAAGTACAAAAGGGAAGAAGCACGCTGCTTTCTACAGCACTCCCATCGGTTTTGGGGAGGGTGAGTGTGGAACTGTAGGAGCTGGAGCTTGGGACTGTTGCTGCTTCTGCAGCCTGGTACTGGGAGCCTGGCACGGCAAGGGCAGGAAGCAGGACAGCAGCTGGGCTACACCACGTAGCCCAGGAGGAACTGCAGTGGGGGATTCTGGTGCAGCAGCCTGTGATCCACTTGTCCAGTGAGCACTGCAGTCCCTCTCAGAAGAAGGGTAGAATGTGAAAGATGCTGTAAAGAACTGCTTAATGGCATAATTGTATTCTTCCACTAGATTCAATTTTCAATTTTTCTGACAGAACACCAAGAGGATAGTAGCTTCTGAATTACACAATAATCATTGTAGCCATCTTTAGTGAAAGTGTCCCTCTTTGCATTGACTTGTGCTGCGTGGTTCGTACATGTTCCTGTTCCTTTATGGTTTGTAAATTAATTTGTGTTTGGCAGCAGCCTTGCAGGTTTGTAATTCAGTGGAATCTTTTTCTTGTTGCTGCAAATTGAATGTACACTTAGTAACTTAGGAAGATGATTCCACTGAGGCCCTTTTCAAATAGGCCGCTGGAGGAGCCACGGTGCAGGGGGGATGGGTGGAGGTGGCGGCAGGTGTGCGGTGCATGGGCGGCCAGTCACATGGATGCGCACCCACCTCCACCTATCACCATGCACGGAAGCACCTCCATTTTCCCCAGTGCCTCCATGCGTGGATGATGGGTGGAGCATGGGAGCGCGCACCCCCCCACCCCACCGGCAGTCACACGGACACCCCCCCTCACCTCCCCAGTTGCCCACATGAGCGAGGGGGGTGTGTGTCTTGTGTAAAATGGCCCTGAGGAGTGTCTGCCTTGGAATACAATACTTATGTGCAGTTGGGCATTGATGGAGTGTAACAGTTAAAGAGACAAGCTACTGTGACTTTATAAGTGTGTCATGTGCCAGAAAACTAAGCTATATTGATGCCTCCTCTGAATTGACCAGTCTGTGACCCATTAACATCTGAGCAGGGACCCATGTTCGCTGCATTTTCCCTATTGGTGGGAATGGAAAAAATGCAGTGAACACGGGGCCCTGCATCCGTGGAATGCTGCTGTCATAGGCCTCATCCACGCAATAGTCTTTCCAAATAGCAAGTTGCCATGTTACTCACTTGCCATTCCATGCTGGTAGCAGGATGTCCACACCTCTTGCAATCGGTGTCTGGAGAGACCTGTGCCCATTCTCCCATGATAATCTCAACAACAGTCACATTTCAGGGTGATGAAACCCCTTCACTTCACCTCCTCATTTCCCTGTTCTCATGGAACAGACAGATCACAGGGAGCTCATCGTGTTGGGTGAACTCACATGTAACTCTGCTAACTCAGATGTCTGCGGGACCCTAGAAGCTGTATAATCAACCCTGGAGGATCCCTAAATCACTTTTGTGTATGAGTGAGACACTCTGAATTCCAGCCCTGCTTTAAACTTGGATCTGACGAATACATCAGATGTAAATGTCAGATCAGAGTTTAAAAGGGGACTGGAAATTGGAATGCCTAACTCACACGCAACAGTGATCTGGGGATCATCTGGGGCTGTTTATACAGCTTCCGGGGCCCTGCAGACATCCGAGTTTAGCAGAGTTACATGTGAGTTCACCATCTATGGGTGTCTTTAGACATAACATCAATGTGTGTGTGTCTGAATGTGTGTTTTGACTTTGATATGAACACCGGTTTGGCCCTGTGTTCACCATGTGACACTGCTTAGACCATCTTGGGGCAAATTGGTGTTTTGCTCGCCACCTGATCTCAGCATGCAAGTGTTGCTGCCTTGTTCCCCATGTTGTACCTGCTAACATGTCACACAATATCATTAGACACAACGTTGACCACATGTTCAGCCGGAACACACAAATTGTCCTTGTGATGCAATGGTATTCACATCTCATGTTCAACGGGTGGCCAAACTGGTGTTGGGATTGTTATGGTGCTTACACATAATGATCAAACACATGCTTAGGGGTTTTAACACCCAATCTTTGTTACGTGTAAAGTAGGGATGGGCAAACAGAACCGAGTTCGGAAATTCGGTTCAGTTCAGAAATTCGGTTCGGAAGTTCGGTTCGGTCGACCAAACTCCAAACAAAGTTTGGAAATTCAAACCCCATTGAACTAAATAGAATATTATCTTTTAGGAATGGGCGAACAGAGCCAAGTCAGAAATTCGGTTCAGTTCTGTTCAGTTCGAAAATTGAGTTCAGTTTGGAAGTTCAGTTCGGTCGACCGAACTGGTCGAGTTTGGTCCGAACTCCCTGTTCGCCCATCCCTAGTGTAAAGACACCTTATGTGTGCAGGGCTCCTGCTGAACAGCGGCAGCAGGAGGGAACTTACCTAGGGATATTTTGGCTAAAGACTCTGGTAAAGGCAGGCCATGAGGACTTTGGGGGTGTTTCAGGATCTAACCTGTGACCGTCTAATTATCTTAGATTACCCACCATAGCTTTAATGGAACTATGTTTCTTTACACCAGCTGAGGATCTGGTCCAATGTTATCAATGTCCTTTGCAAATTCAACTACATTTTTACCAAATTCTGCTTTGATGTAAAATGCAGTTTAAGCTACACGTTAGATGGAAGTGGATCAGAAAAGAGGCATAAAGATTCAAAATGGGTAATTTGGACCAGCAGTGGCCAGATCCTTAGCTGTGGATCATAGTGTTGTCGTAGGGATTTCATGATTGTACCATCTATGCTGGCAGTTGGGAGAGTGACACTGAAATAATTCCACCTCTTCTTTCCCAGGGGCAGATACAGTCTGGCTCTAAGAACAGAATGCAGCACCAAGCAGCATATCACACTGTATGTTGGCTAGCTGTACAGAAGGCATGTAACAGGCTGGCAGGACAGGAGACAAACATAAAGAATAAGATTAGGTGGCTATACTGGTTGTATAATAAGCTAAATCACCCACTCACCTCTTCACTTCTTTCCTCCACACTTATTTCCCGCATGTAATTTTTACCACTATTTACATGACTGCTGTGTTTTATTCAGTATATTCAATGAGATAATAACTACATCAATGTTGCTGATTTAATACTAATTTTTTTAATGTGTGAAATCTAGATGGAAGGGGGTTGTGGGGAGAAAGAAAGAAGTGCTAAAGAAAGACAGATATATCATCTACACCAGGGAAGGGTGACCAATTATTTGGAAGCACTTATGGTCAAATCTTGGAAGTTTTTATTCAGGCAAAACTCTGCAGGCTGTCATAGGTAGTGACAGCAGTCACTACTCCTGCTTTTTGGAATAATCCCCTTAAAAAGTGTCTGAATCAGGGTGAACAGGATTGTTTCCTAATTTTGCCCATCAGCATAAGATATTTAATAAACAGCCAATATGCTAGTGTTTTTATTGCAGGCATTAATACTGGGAATTTTTGTTGATTTCCATTTCCTTCATATTAAATCTGTCACCATTAGTGATTAACAGTAGTCAATTTCTCCTACAGTCTGATGGAAAGGAGTTTGAAGGGGAGTTGTCAAATCATGTTAGACAAGGAAGTGCATGTCGCAAGGAGGTGCGATGTTCTGAATGAGCTCTCAAATAGCTATTAATTGGAATTCAGCAGCAAACAAAGATGTATCTTGTTTTCATTTCCCATCTGACTGTTTACCAACATCATCTAAAATCATGTTGAAAAATGTTCATGTTTTCTTAATCGTGCTTTTCCCTGTGTTCTCAGAGCCGCCAAAAGTTTGTGCAATTCAGAACCTGTTTATTCCAATTGTGAATCAAAGCTAAAGGTAGTTGCTGCTGGGAAAGAGCAATACCATTGGCTCAGTACTGTTACCAAAGAAGTCGGTGACAAAATGCTCATTGACTTACACTAGCACTAAAGTCTTATTACAAAACATTATCCCTAGGGTTCCTACCCATTGCCCCATCGTTTTAAATGTCTCATGAACGTGGAGATTATTCAGAGATGGTGTGGGTTTTCTCCCTGTGGTTAATGTTTTTGTAAACCTAAAGGAAGCAATCTATATTCCAGGCAAGTCAAGATGGTATCCCAGAGGCCTTTGAAGCTCCCTGACCCTGAAAAGCCTCCAAAGTTCCAACCATGTATAGTACTAAATCCAGAGAGTTGCAGAATTGAACCTTGGGGTACGCTTCCATCATGCAAGGTGGCAATGGGGCAAGGAGGAAGCTGTCAGAACATTGTCACACATTTGGGTGTTCACTCCATTCATAGGTACCTACTGGGCACTCAGCATTGCTTTGTGGAAACAAGCACTTACTCTGCTATTTTTCGAAGGAGTAAGATTAGGAAGAATTATGTTTCTTTCACATTTAGGGCACAATCCTGACTCCATTGAAGTTTTGGCTCCTTGGAAAACTAGAAAAACCAGAGTGACAAGTTCCATGTTTCACTCACATGTAGCAGGGGGCTGCCCATTTATTAGGCTCTGCACGCTAAACATGTGAGTGGAGGTTGCACAGAATGAACCCAGACTCCAGCGGACTATGGTCTCATCTGTTAACACCCATTATGTGTGAATGCTTTGATGATCCGGCCCAGTGATCAGTGAGCTATGGAGAAACTTAAGGGGTGGCTTTAGCAAGTCCTTTCTATGCTGCCTTCTGGTTTCTGTGGCAGGGGGGTTAGAAGCCCATTACAGGAATAAATGGAACACAGCATGATTTTAAAATGTATTTTCCTGCTCAGCACACCTGCTTGCTGGTAACTAACTACTAACTGTTGGAAAGACTGCATGGGAGCATACAGTGAGCTGCAATATGGACTGAATCTAGGGTAGAAGTTTTATAAATAAATAAAAATAAATAAAAAATCTGAGACCAATGCATTCATTGAGGGTGTTTATACACGAGACACTACCATGCAGGCCTACCAAGTGGACACGTGTGGTGGAGCCCGTGTAAAAGTGGGGGTGGGTGGGGGTGCGCTCCCATGACCCCCCCACCTGTTTTCACCTTTCTACCCACAAGGAGCAACCCAGAAAATCCTGGGTTGCACCATGCGGGGGCATGGGTGGCTGGTGGGTGAATGGGTGTTCACCAAGCGTGCACAGACGCCGCTCCCCCGCTCCCACCCCAATCTGTTTGAAAACAGCCTAAGAGTTGGTGTGGGTAGGGTGGGTAGGTAATCTTAGGTGGGACTACAGGAATGAGTCACAGTTCCAGCTGATTCCCCTGATAATGGAAAAGCATGGTTCAGCTCTGCCAATGAGCAAGGTATCTGACCAGGACTTCAGGGAAATTAAGGACAGTAGTAATGGCTCGTTATGTTGCCAGACCATACTGTATTATGATTGGTTTGACCAGTCCCTGAAGATCAGAATGACCTTGTAGATCCCAATATGTGTGGTAATTGAGTAAACAAGAGGGAAAAGAAGGGCATGACAGCACAGAGTGGTGGCCCAGAACGAATGTGGAGATTATTGCTCCAAGCGGTGCCAAAGCTGGAGGTTCCTGATACCCGTCACTATCATTATTTATTATTATTAGCAAACATTTATATAGCTCAAACAATGTACCTTGAGCTTTACAAAGTAATTGAATAGACACAGTCTCTGCCCTAGGGCTTACAATCTGAGAGATGGGGGTGTGGGGGAGACGAAGGAAGGGGAACAGAGGGAGAGACAAGGAGTGAAACATTCATGAGGATGCGAGGTCCCAGGTGCACACGCTTGGCTTGGTTACATCGAGAATGATGGCTGGTTGGTCCATGTGGTGAAGATATGAGTACACAGACCTTAGGTAACAGATTGTACTGGATGGAGGGTATCAGCAGGAGTTAGGTGAGGGGAGCGAGGAGTCGGGGAGAGCAGAGCAGAAGAGGTGGGTCTTGAGGAGGGATTTGAAGGTATGAAGGGAGGGGGTGAGACGGATGTGGGCAGGGATGGAGTTCCAGGCGTGGGGGGGCAGCTAGGGAGAAGGGACGAAGTCGGTTAGGGGAGCAGGGGAGGCATGGGAGGGCGAGAGAAGGGACAGAGGAGGAGCGGAGTTCACGGACTGGAGTACAGAGGGAAATTAGCGCAGAGAGGTAGGGGGGAGCAAGGTTGTGAAGAGCTTTATTGGTGAAGACGAGGAGCTTGTGCAGGATTCGTTCAGGAAGGGAGAGCCAGTGAAGAGAGGAGAGGAGGGGCTGCACGTAGTCGAAGCGACGGGCGAGGTGGATGACCCTGGCAGCAGAGTTTTGGACAGAGATAAGGGGAGAAAGGGGAGACCGGGGAAGGCCAGTGAGAAGGAGGTTACAGTAATCGAGGCGAGAGATGACCAGGGCATGAACAAGGGTTTTGGCAGAAGCGACAGAGAGAAAAGGGCGAATCTTAGCAATGTTATGGAGGGAGAACTGACAGGATTTGGCAACAGAGTCGATGTAGGGTTTAAAAGAAAGGGGTGAGTCAAAGATGAAGCCTAATCTACGGACTTGGTGGACCGGAAGGATGGTGACTCCATCGATGAGGATCGACAGGGGAGAGGAAGGATGAGGGGGGAAGATAAGTTCAGTTTTAGCCATATTGAGTTTGAGCTGACGTTGAGACATCCAGGTAGAGATGTCAGAGAGACAGCTGGTGCAGCGAGCTTGAATAGTTGGAGAAAGAGAGGGAGGAGAGAGATAGAGTTGAGTGTCATCCGCGTAGAGGTGATATTGGAAGCCATGGGAGGCAATGAGTTTGCCTAGGGACAGGGTATAGATAGAGAAGAGGAGAGGGCCAAGGACAGAACCTTGGGGAACACCAACTGAGAGTGGAAGGGAGGAGGAGGTGGAGTTGGCAAGAGACACATTGAAGGAGCGGTCAGAGGTAGGAGGAGAACCAGTCGAGGACGGAGCCACAGAAGCCAAGGAAGTGAAGTGAATCTAGCAAGAATGAGTGGTCAACAGTATCAAAGGCAGAAGAGAAGTCAAGGAGGACAAGAATGGAATACAGGTGGTTAGATTTAGCCACAAGAAGATCGTTGGTGATCTTAGCGAGAGCAGTTTCAGTAGAGTGGAGGGGGTCAAGGGAGGGAGGAGTTGGTGGAGAGGAAGTCAAGGCAGCGGGAGTAGACAAAACGTCCAAGACGTTTGGAAGCAAAAGGAAGAAGTGAGACAGGACAGTAGCTAGAAGGGTCAGAGGGGTCAGAGTGGACTCTTTGAGGATAGGAGAGACAGTGGCGTGCTTGAAGGCGGATGGGAAGGAGCCAGTAGAGAGGGAGAGGTCGATGATGTGCAGGAGGGAAGGGGTAATAGTGGGAACAATGGAGGTCAGGAGGTGGGAGGGGATGGGGTCAAGGGGTCAAGTAGAAGGGTTGGAGGAGGAGAGCAGGGAGAAGATTTCCTCAAGGGAGATGAGAGGGAAGGAGGGGGAGGAGGGAGAAGGAAGAGGAGAGGAGTGGGAAGCGATGTCGAGACGGATCTTGTCTATCTTGGAGGTGAAGAAGGAAGCAAGATCCTGAGCAGAAAGGAAGAGGGAGGAGGACAGGGGATCTTGAGGAGGGAGTCAAAGGTGGAGAACAGGCGGCGAGGGTTCCAAGAACAGGACTCAATGGAGAACTAGACCACCAGGAGTCTGCCCTAACATCTGACCAGATCCAGGCACCAGATAGTACTCAACAAAATAAAGTGATAATGTTTAAAATTCATTTTCATGGTGTAATGTAAGAAATGTCTGTCTACACCTTATGGCCAAGGTGGCCAGACTTACGGTAAACACAATTCACTTGATTCAGGTGTCGACCTCAGGCTATCTGCCAGGACCTCTTCCTCTGTCTCCCAACACCAGGGCACCTCAGCAACTGGTCTCAGAAGTGGAGATGAGCACTCCCCTTTAGAGACGGCCTTTTCTGTTGTACTAGAAGAGCTCTCCTACCCATCTTTTCCCTGGAGGCACTTCCTGGAGTGCCAGTCCTGTTCTTCCCAGAGGCAATCTCCAGGAGGGTGATCTCCCTCCCTACTCAGTGAGATCTACTGGAGAATCACTTGGGATCTACCAGTAAGGGCCACCCCTGCCTTCTGGTGTCTCTTCAGTGTAGAATTAAAAAAGGAGAGAAAAAAATAATCATTTTCCCTCCTCACGTTGCCGTGACTTTTACTGTTGGCCATTCCACTCTTTCTGGACAAGATTTCCCCACTAGTCATGGTTTTGTAATTGCTCTACACCATAGTGCTCGTCTTCTCCAGTTTGGTATACAGGAGAAAAACCTCATTTAGAACCATTTGTATTAGTTCAGCAACTCAAATCATCTGGCATTCGGCAATGGATTTGGAAGCATGTTTTGCTCTTCATCTCCACCTTATCCACGTGCTGCTTCCTCTGAGCTAGGTACGGAGACTAGTCCAGTCCCAGAAACTCTGAAAAGGAACATTTGCCTTTTGTTTGCAGCCAGTTCCTCTTGACCATCTGTGTGATGAGCATTGTCCAAGCCATCATGGGGATGAAAGTGTGGGGATTCATGCTGAGGTTAAAATGGAAGAGACAACCAGAGCACTCAGGGCCAGAATCCACTAGTTGCTATGCCTCTGCTCTGCAACGTTCCACCCGCATAAAGCTTTCCCAACACCAGAACCCCTTGAACCTCTGTAATGCATTGCATTAAAATCTGATGAAATACAGTGTGGAATACCATCCAGGGATGTAATGGTAGGCAAGTCTATGAGATCTAATGCACATATAAACCCTGGTTACTGGAATGCTGGTATTGTCGTACAGGTTCATGCTTGGCTATTTTCCAAAATGCAACAAACGTAAGAGGCTTTAGAAACTAGAGAACAAGGACTTGGGCCTGCCCTCAAACACTTACACCTGTTTTCTATTGTAATCCTGACTTCCTCTTGAGGTTAAGAGCAGAATTTGACCTTAAATCAAAGTTTCTGATATCTATGATGTGTTAACTTAATTCCATAATTAAGTTATGGAATTTGTTGCCAGAAGATGTGGTCAAGGGGTACAGTAGTGTAGCTGGGTTTAAAAAAGGGTTGGACAAGTTTCTGGAGGATAGGTCCATTAGCACCTATTTGCCAGGTAGGTTTTGGGGAACATAACCTCTTACACTGTCAGAGACAGGTGCTGGACTTGATGGACCATTGGTCTGATCCAGTATAGCACTACTTACATTATGTTCTTATGTTGCTATCTACAAATGCTCATAAAAGGGCCATCATTTGGAAGGTTTTAAAAAATGTGTAAGAGAAGCTTTGTAGTTGCAAATAGATGCTGTAAAATCAACACCTAGAATTAAATTTACTTTTACCTTTATGTGCTCTTCATAGTCTTGTGGATTTTAACCATTTTAATGGAAATAAATAAACCACTAAATACCTGCATGCTGTACTCCATTATTCATAGGAAGACTCTTATATGTAGTTGTAGTTGTCTATGGCCATTTTTACACGGATGCCCCCCCCCCCCCCCTCCGTGTAAAAATGGCCTATGTCTTTGTGTCTTGATTAGATTGTAAACTCCGTGGAGCAGGGATGTCTTTGTTACATGTATTGGTACAGCATTAAAAAATAAAATTTTATATATATCAGTGCAGACTCCTACTACTTATAATTTCTATTGCGCTACTACTCATATGCAGTGCTGTACAGATACACGTAACAAAGACAATCCCTGCTCCATGGAGCTTACAATCTAATCAAGAGACAAAGACATAGACTGTTTTTCATGTAGTCGTTACATGACTTATTATTATTATTATTAATATTATTATTATTTTATTTTATTATAAGCATTTATATAGCACCAATGATGTACCTGGCACTTTACAAAAAATAAGATAAGTTTATATAGCATAAGGGGATCAGGACTGAATTCTAGTTTTGTACTCATCAGTACAGTATTATCTCTTCTATCTGGACACTTTGAGGGAGCTGTTTTAGTCTGGTTTAGAGAGGCAGATATGGGATGTTCTTTGAGTATGTCCAGAATAAAGAAATGGGACATTCAATGTGTGAAATAATATGGATCTGGATAGAGGATGTTATACTGTATTGTTTTTCTGCATAAAGTGAAAAATCAATTTTTGATTTTATATTTTCATATTTTATGACTACATGAAAACTGACTTAAGAAATAAGAAAGAATTTACTACTTGACATATGATTGAGTAGTTTCTAAATATGATGCTCTGGATAAGATAGCATTTTTCATCTTCAAATTTTTAGATATAATGTAACAAGAAAGTCTGCCCTCATAATACTTTGGCATTTGTAGTCATAAATGTAATGCAAGCACGCTCAACAAATCTATAGAGGAACAAAAGAGCAAAACGTTTCATTTAAAGGTTGGTAGAAAAAGACCACAATTTCTGTCAGAGGTAATAAGAATTGTAGGTTGAAAGAACTGAAGATTCCAGGTGTATGAACAATCAAACCCATTCAGTGTGTTTATTGAGACATTTAATCCATGTCTAAAAATGTAGCATGATTACTTTTTTTTACAGTTCCTTGGTAAATGGAAATCTGTTTCATAAATTGTCTGTAGTAAGTGTTTGTCAATTTGCAGACATCTGAATCAGCTGAAGCAAATAGCAATTTACTTCAGCAAAGACCAACATACATAACAATGTGCACTCTCAAGGGCATCATTCAGTTACTAATGACAATGCATGTTACTAGGTATTTTAGATTCTGTTTTCTTGAATATGTTGCTCTGCAATTCAGAGTAATGTCTCATTAAGAAATATTTAGGAAGTTTCAAGCCAGTTTGAAGCATATGAGTGTTATAGATGTAAGAGGAGTAATTTCTAAGAATAATTTGTAAAGAGGTTTAGAATTACAGGCAGAAAGAAAACTCATTTTTCATGTTGTAATCAAATTAATATATTCATTACTATATCCATTGTTATTCTTTGCCTAAAGTAGAACTGAATGCATACCAAAAAAAGAAATCCAGATTTACTAATGGATATTACCTTTTACTAATGACTTGCACATGCTCACTTCTTCTAGATAAGTAAAAGAAGGGTTGATATTTTAGCTAAACAGAACATTATGAACATTGCCACTTTGTTTGCAATTCAGTGTACCTTCAGGAAATTTATCACGTCTCTTACTTAATAATTTAAGGCTGCATTTAAGGCCTGTAGAGCATTTGGATATTGAGGAAAATCTATCTTAAAGCTTGCTTTGAAACTGAAATCATAGTTTAATTTCCATACCTTAGATTTTGGGGTACAATCCTGCCTCCATTGAAGTCTTTGACAAGCCTTTCATTTTGTTCAGTGAGGCCATGTAATGGCAGTCCTATAAAAACTTAAATAAGTAGCTTTTTTCACATTCATAGTATACAGACTTCCACAGCACTACTGATAAAAGTAGAATTATATATGTAAACGTTTTTGGAATTAACCCTTAACATTTTTCCAAGGATACTGTTGTCTCACTAACCGTTCTGTAAAGCATCATTTCTGTTTTACATACATACATTTTCTAGTAGTCAGTCACACAAAAGCCTATGAACTTGCATTGCTATTGTGACTGATATTTGCCTCCTCCATTTGCCAGATAAACGTCTGTTAGAGATAATTTAGGGATAGTAAATCCAGCTTCAGTTCAGGGAATTGGACTAGATGACCCTCAAGGATCCCTTCTAGCCCTATGATTCTGTGGTTGTGCTTGTGTCAAAACTGTGGGAACTGTGACAAGCAATCTGTAAGAATGTTCAAGATGACATGATGGAACTACTTGCTCTGAAAGATTCCATGGAATAAAAGCAAAAGAACATGAAAGTCTTATTACACCATGTGTAGAAACATGAGATACTCAAAAGAGATATTTAAACTATTCGGGGTTCAGTGTTCCAAGTTTTCTATGGGAAGAACTACTGTGCTGAAGCCAATGAGTGCTATGCACAGAGGAATTGCAGAATCAAGCTCTTTATTATTATTATTATTTTATTTTATTATGTGCCACCTGTTTTCTTCTCATATGTATTACTACTAGTATTGTATTAAGTTAGCTGTATTGTCAGTTGGTCATTCAGTATGCCTGTAGGCAAAGATCTTTAACTGCAGGTGTGTATTTCTGAGCTTATTAGCTTAAACATCTGTTTGCAGAGTAAAAACAACCTTTTCACAGTTCTTTAATACACATTGCCTCTATGAAAAGACTTCTCTGTAATTCCATCCACTTTGTATCATTGAGCTTATACATTCCATCTTATACTCCTCATCATCCCCCCAAAATGTTCTTCTCTTTTTTCCCTCTCAATGTCCATTGAGGGAGTCACCATTCAGCCAATTCCTCAGGCGTGTAGCCTGCGATTCATCTTTAACTCCTCCCTCTCCTTTACGCCTCAGATCAAGACTGTTGCTAAATCCTGTCTCTTCTATCTGTATAATAGTTCTAAAATCCAGCCCTGTCTTACTGTTTCCACTGCAAAACCCCTAGTACATGCTCTAGTAATCTCCTGCCTTGACTACTGCAACTTCCTCCTTTACTGACCTCCCCTGTTCTGATCTCACCCCCCATCCCTTCATCTCCATTCAACGCTCTGCTGCCAGAGTCATTCACCTTGCCCATCGCTTTGACCATACTCAGTCCCTCCTCTCTGTCCTACACTGGCTCCACTTTACGTGAACGCATTCCTCACAAGCTCCAGGTCTTCACCTTCAAGGGCCTTCATGGCTTTGCTCCCCCATATCCCTCCGCTCTTGTATCCTGCCACATTCCTGTCTGGGTACTTTGCTCTTCCTCTGCCCCCACCCTTGCCTGCTCACGACTCCCTTCCTCCTCTAAACGTGTTCACCCCTTCTCCTTTGCTGCCCCTCATACCTGGAACTCCCTCCCTGGATAAATTCACTCTATTCCCTCCCAGCCAACTTTCAAATCCCTCCTGAAAACCTACCTCTTCCATCGGGCCTTCCCTAGCTCATCACGAGTGAAACTGCATCCTCTTCCCCCTCACTCAGAATCTAGTTCCCTGTAACTAAGTGAAGCACGTGCACCTGCAGCATCTCAACCTTATGAATGTACTCTTGCCTCTTCCTAGTCAGGAATTTTATTTAATAGCCTCAAGGGCTGTTTCAAAATAAACAATACCTACACAGAGATATAAAATCAATCCCTTAGGCAATTAAAACTTCAAACAGACAACACAAAACCATGTTAAAACTAAGAATATAGCTACAACTGCCACAAAATGGGCCAAAATACACTTCCCCATCAGTAAATAATAAAAATAATAATAATCATAACTAAATCATTTTACGACTTTAAACAGAAGAACCCTAAGGCAAAAAAATGCTATTGGTTTAGCACAAACACCACTCGGATCTAATAGCGCACGCAATATAACTTCATCCTTTTGTCCCCTTAAGTTGGAATCCATATGCGGGGCAATGTATTTCTCCCTTAATGCCCGATAGGCTGTGCAATAAAGCAAAATGTGCACTACCGACTCAGGAGAGTCTGAGTCACAGAAGACACACGCTCTCTGAGGATAAGGAATTGGTTTATACCTGCCCACAAGCACTGCAGAGGGGAATACGTTTAATCTCATTAATAGAAAGGCCCTTCTGAGGGGCCAAGAGGACCAATCTAATAAATAGGTCGCCGGAGCTTTACTGATGAAGTACTCCGGGGCACTCCGTTGGCTTGCTCGGGCTGAAGATTTCAACTGTATAGCCTGGTCGCTAATACGTTGTGAAATCAGACGCCTTGCCTCTTCCTATGTTCACCTCTCCCATGTCCCTTGCTCCCTTGTCTCTTCGATTGTAATCCCCTTGGAGGTAGGGACCTGTCTATAACTATTGATTGTACATCACCAAGTACACTGTGGTGCTATATAAATTATAGATAAAAATAATAATTATCAATGTACTCTTCTCTCTCCCTATGTTCGCCTCTCCCTTGTCCCCTACCCCACTCTGTCTCTTAGATTGTAAATCCATTGGGGGTAAGGACCTGTCTATAACTATTAATTGTACTGTGCCAGGTACACTGCTGGTGCTATATAAATTGTAAATAATAATAATAAATAATACGTCAAATCTATTATCATCACCCTACTTCTCCTTGCCATATGTTAAAGCCAAACAAATATTTTCTTTGCAATATATGGCAGGGACCTTATTATTAGTTAATCAAGGAAAAGACTATGATCAGGACCAGTTTTCAGGTGAAATAAATTGACATTGCTCTTCATCACTGGCGCTACATTAGTTTGTAGAAGCTAAAAACCTAGCTCTCAAGTCACATTATGTGTGTCTACTATAGTGAAACTGATATCACCCACAGTTTTTTCTCTTTGGCAATGCATTTCACTTCTGACTTTCTCTGCCATCTGATTGCTGCAGTAAACTTGGGATCCATTGTGCTACATCCTATGCTATGTTGAGGAGGAGAAATTAACTTGCTCTGCAATGAATGCTTGCACCAATTTGTTTAGTAAAAGGGTTGCTATGTGAGCAGAGCAGCCACATACTGCCATACTAATAACTAGTTCCTGATGGTGTTAGGCTGTCAGGGATGCAGAAAACTACAAATGAAAGATGTAGCCATGCAGTGGAGGATAAACCCTCTTCATTATCTTGAAATACTATCATACACAAATACTGGCAGTCTTTAATCACTGACTAATAACTTGCCCTTTCTAAAACACACCAGCATTTTTTTGTGCTGTAGTGTCTGAAAAGAATGATAATAAAGCAAAGTATTTAGACTTAAGATAAAATCATCAGCTGGCTTAGGTTTTTGTTCAGTAACTTCTACATCTGCTGAACCCTATTAATAAACCTACAAGTATATTTATTTTAAAAGAATTGCAACAGGACATGCATTTCAGATACTGATTTGTTGGTTAGCAGAATGTAGTACTGGGTGTTTTTAAATGGGCTGTGCTTGGGAGTGGGTTTGTGTCTGCTTAGGGGTGCAGCTGTGAGGCACCCAAGAACGTGATGTGCGTGGGGAGCACTTCACACGGGCAGCTCCCAGCATCTCTGCTCCATGTGTGGAGGTGGCCACCATTGCCTGTACGGGACAGTCCGGATTTTTTGGCGATGCTTTGTGCTTGGCCATGTGTGGCCACTGCATGGGTCATGGGAGTGTGCTCCCCCACACTTCACCATCACATGAGCAGGTGGACGTGTGGTTGGTGGGGGGCCATGCGTGGATGAGTCTTGTTTAAAAACACCCACTGAAGCAAGTAAAGGTACTTGGATAAAGAGGAACAACCATGAACATTTTCAGGTTTTATCTTATTTGAACTTGGGGAAGAAGCAGTTTTTTCTCTTCTTTGATCCTAGGGAAGTGACATTTGTTACCTGGTATAGGAAAGTCCTTACTCAGATATATTTTCTAAAGTGTTTTAAATAAGGATTTCTTACAAATGGAGCCATCTCTTATACTAGGAGTGGGAAACCTTTTCCCTCTTGGGAACCACTTTGAAAATTAGTACAAACTCTGAGGGCCACATAGAAGTTGGGGTTAGGGGTACACTCAAGAAAAGGAGGGCCTCAATCATAGATTTGTCTCTATCCTTGTGTGCATGCCCTCCTCTTTGCTTCCTTACCGTGAGCTCAGTTTTTCAGTAGTTGCAAGTAGAAACTGAACTAGATCCAAGTGCTAGAGCCAGGAACTGGAAGGGGGGCACATTAAAAACTTCTTGCAGTCTGCATTTGGCCCCCAGACCTGAGTTTCCCCATCCCTGCTATTGCTTAGTTAAATAAATACCTTTCCTTTTTTGCTGATCACCATTAGTTTATTTCTGGAGTTTCTTGCGAGTGCTGCAGTGTTTTAGACAATTTAAGAATTATGTAATCAGTGTGCACGCGTTTTTCTTTATAATAACGTTTGATCCCACAAGACCGTTTCAATCAAATTTGGTTGAGGGACAGAAAGTCCAAAGGGAAGTAGGGATATAGAATTTCATAACAAGTGCAAGATCTCCCCTCCAGAGGAACTGTCCCCCTTTGTAGCTGAAAATCCCATTGATTTACACTAAGTACTGGCCCCTTAATCATTTTGGGTCCCTCATGCTCATTTTGGCTAAATTTGGCATTGAGACGGAAGGCCCAAAGATAAGTAGAGCCACAACATTTCATAAGAATAGATGCCACTGGAAGGGCATTATGGCCTCTTTTTGTAAGAAACCAGGCTTTATTAGTTTGAGTGCTTGTTACATGGAACAACTTGTATTTTATGTGTGGTTTTTTTAAACATTATGTTAGCCGCCCTGAGCCTCCGGAGGTAAAAATCTAAATAAAGAAATAAATAATAACAACATACAAGCAATGTCTGCGATCTGTAAAATAAATACAAATAAAATTAAAAGCCCTGTAAAATATATAACAAGATAAATATGTTTCTGCAGCTATAGCTAAGAACCAAAAAAATTTCAAAGTTTATTTTCAAGGAAAGATTTGAGTTGACAATGTGTATCTAAGTTATACTGTGTATCTAAGTTGATAATATGTATCTAAGTTTCTAGCCAGAAAAGGTTTTAAAAACAAGTCTGCATGAATTAAAGAAATCAAATATATTTGGGAACCAACGTTTCGTCATTTAATTTTAGTAAATTAGTATTTTTTGTTTATGATTTGTAGACTATGAGGTAGGAAAATTTCCCAAATGTGTAGCGTTATACAGCTGATCAGGTGTGTTAGGATTTTCTTTACCACCTTTGAATGTGTCAAAGGATGCAGCCACACGAGACACCCAGAGAGGCTTGCCTTTCCCTGAGCAGCCTTGCCCCTCCCTGGGCAAATGAGCCATGGGATGCAGTGGCTCATGTGTCCAAGTGTCACCAGATGTTCGTCTTGCTCTGGGGTGGGGCGAACATCTGCTTGTTCCATGATGGGTCATATGTTGGGGATGTTGTAGTTGTACGACAACTTGTAGTTATCCTGCATCCAAGCAGAGGGTTGAACTAGATGATCCTCAAGGTCCCTTCCAATTCTAAGATTCCATGATTCTGACTGTAGGTGTTTTTAAATGGATGCATCCACGCATTGCCCCCCACTGACCACGCGTCCAACTGCTCATGTGAAGATGGTGCATGGGGGAGCATGCTCCCATGAATCACAGAGTGGGCTCTAAAAATATCTTTAAATTGCTTTTTATCTTTACCTATGGAACAATGACTGTTATAAATTTTAATGCATGCTATTCCCTCTTGTGTTTGTTTATTACTGTAATTCTGAATGTACTTTTCTATATTTTTGGGGAATGCAGTTTTGTGCTACAAATTGTTAGAGAATGAGAAAGATAGCTTCTGTAAAAACTATTTTAAATGTAAGAAAGGTATATTAACATAGTCAAGTACATTGCACAAATATCTGAGAATTTAAATTGCGATCTTGGAATTATTGCATGGTTAAGTAAACCCACCTTTGATTATATGACCAGTAAGTTACACATTCACTTAAAAACCCATGTACTCCTGCAGGCGCCTACTGAGCAGTCTACCTCTACTAACAAAGCACTACTGCATGTGGTTACTGGTTAAATTTCATTGGCTTCAAAACTTCAAAATCGCTTACTCCTTTTCTTAACCCAGGCTTAAGAGTTCTTTGCATGATGTGCATGACTAGATTATGGATCAATGCCATGGATGCATCCCCTATTGAGTGCATCCCCTCATCTCTGTTCTCTTCCCCATAGCTCACTCTTTCAGTGCTTCTGTGTGAAGACTGGATTCATGAACCAGATCCAGGAATTCCCCTCTTTGGCTAGACAAAGCTAGAGCCAAAGACAGACCACAGGGTGTTATTTATTGTATTTATTATTTATTTTTATCGATTTTTATCCCGCCCCTCCTGAAAACAGCTCGGGGTGGCTAACAGTTTTAAAACATAAAAATACAATCATATAAAAATTTAAAACACTCCTAATAATATTAAAACAGAGTTAGGCACAAAAATAATAAATAAGGGTAGGGGGAGATTAAAAACCCCTAATCCCCCTCTCCCCAAAGGCCTGGGTGAACAGCCAGGTTTTACAAACTCGCCGGAATGTTAAAAGGCTTGGGCCCAGGCAAGTTTCCTCTGGGAGGGAGTTCCAAAGGCGCGGAGAATGGAGAATGCCCTCTCCATTGTGACCCCCCGCTTAACACGGGGGACCTCCAAGAAGGCACCTCTGGCAGACCAAAGGAGCTGCTCTGGGGCCCGCACGGTGGTCGAGGCGGTCCCTGAGGTATGAGGGGCCAAGACCGTGAAGGGCCTTATAGATCAATACCAATACCTTGAACCTGGCTCTGCACGCTATTGGTAACCAGTGCAGAGTCCGGAACACAGGTGTTATGTGGTCCTGGCGACCCGTCCCCGACAGGAGCCGGGCCGCCGCATTCTGCACTAGCTGCAGCCTCCGAACCAGGTACAAGGGCAGTCACACGTAGAGTGCATTGCAGTAGTCCAGCCTTAAGGTGATGAAGCCAAGGCATGGATGAGGTCCAGGTCCAGGGCGGAGACGTACAGGCGCAGCCTCCGCACCAGATATAACTGGTGGAAGGCAGCCTTCGCCACCGCCTCCACCTGTCGATCCAGGGGGAGATCTGCGTCCTGTACCACCCCCAGACTCCGAACCTGCTGAGCTATAGGAGGACGACCCCCCCCCCACAAATCGGGGGGCCGACACCTCCCTCGCTTTCCCCACCACCATCACGTCCGTCTTATCGGGGTTGAGCTTCAGTCTGCTCTGCCACATCCATTCTGCCACGGCCTCCAGACATTGGGATAGCAACGAGACAGCAGGGTCTGGGTCAGATGAAAAAGAGAGGTACAGCTGATTATCATCAGCATATTGGTGACATCGCACCCCAAACCCTCTCACAACCTTCTCCAAGGGCTGCATATAGACATTAAATAATAATGGAGACAGAATGGAACCCTGCGGAACGCTGCAGGATAAAGTACGGGGGCAAGATGTTTCAGCTCCCAACACTACCCTCTGGCTTCTCCCCGAGAAGAATGAGCAGAACCATTCAAGAACAGTCCTGTCCAGACCCCCCAGGTCACGCAGCCGTCTCAACAGCAGCCCATGGTCCACGGTGTCAAAAGTGGCTGAGAGATCTAGCAGGATAAGGAATGTCGAAGAATCCTGCGTCCATCTCCTGGCGGAGATCGTCGACCAAGCCCACCAATGCTGTCTCTGTGCCATAGCTGGGGTGGAACCCAGATTGAAAAGGATCCAGGAAACCAATGCTATCTAGATGCGTCTGGAGCTGGATCACCACTGCCCACTCAATAACTTTCCCTAAAAAGGGAAGGTTAGAGACAGGTCAGTAGCTGGTGAGTGTGTTCACATCCAATGATGGTTTCTTGGTGTTATGATTATTTATTATAAATTATTATAAATTATTATTATTTAATCATAACCTGCGGCCTGTGGTTTTTATTTGGCCCCAGATTCCCCATCCTTGTAAAGACACAGGGCATCTTCACGCAAGACACTCTCTATCCACCACCCACCCACTATACATGTTGCAGGGCTGCAGTGTTGCTCTATGGGTGCCCTATAACATGTATAGTGGGTGGGTAGTGGGTGGAGAGGGTCTTGTGTGAAAATGCCCACATAGCTATCAATTATCATTACTGGCATTCTTGTAGGGAACATAAAGCCCTACTTACTGCCCACACCTATGAGAAGAGATAGGATGAAATTCTGGCTCTGTGAACTTGTGTTGTGGTCAGGATTTCACCCCATAGCTCCTGCCCCAAAGCATTTGCAGTCCAAAACGTACAAGTGGTATTCAGGGTGTGATAAAACTTTATATATATGCAGCTAAAGTTTAAATCATATACTCTGTCTGTGGGAGGCAGCTGTTTGTTTTATAGAAGAGCACATCTTTGTCTAGCCAAGGAGGAGCATTTCTGTTAGCTTCGGAAGCAGCTGTTTGCCTAGTCTCCGATTCAGTGAAATCAAGCTGAGAATAGGGAAGTGAAAGACTAGAAAGAGGAAAATGCTACAAGCTATGAGCCAGATTCTCATTTAGTTTAAGTTTCCATGGTCAACTTTTATCTTGGGTATCTGTATGTCTCCTCATATCACAATATCTGAGCACCACACCTCTCAGTCTTTAATGTATTTATCTTCAAAACCCCTTGGTGAAATAAGGAAGTATTATACAGTACAAATATAGTAATTTACATTTGCTGAATAAAGTGACCCAAGCTTCTCTAGAATGAAAAATTCGGAGAAGAGAAGGAATACAATGCCGTGAGTGAGAGGCACCAGACTTGTATATTATTTTATTTTATTAAAACATTTGCTATCCCACTCCTCCTGCCAAAGGCAGCTCAGGGTGGCTTACAATATATAAAAGTAGAAAAACACACACAAAAATACATAAGCAACAACATAAGACATCTAAAATAGGGGAAGAGGAAAAAAGAGGGGAAACATCCCCCTGGGAAAAGAGGAGGAAGGGAAAAAAAATACCCCACCCTTACCACCACCCATAAAAATAAAAACCCACCCTCACCCATCTCCCTCGCCAAAGACCTGGCTGAACAACCAGTTCTTGCATTGACGTCAAAAAGTGAAGAGGTCCAGGGCCACCCGGGCCTCTGCCGGGGAGGAGTTCCACAGCATCGGCACGGCCACCAAGAACGACCTCTCCATAGTCATCCCCCGGAATACCCAGGGAACTTTGAGAAAGACGCTCCCGGTCAACCACAGGGGCCAATCCAGAGCACAGGGAGTGAGGCAATCCTGCAGATATATGGGGCCCAAGCCAACCTGGGCATCTATAGGGCTTTATAGGTAAGAACCAGTACCTTGAATTGGGCCCAGAAGACTATAGGCAGCCAGTGCAGAGAACGGAGCAGCTGTGTAATATGCTCATGGCAACCCGTCCCTGTAAGGACATGGTCCACCTTATTCTGCAACAGCTGCAGTCTCTGAATCGTCACCATGGGCAGTCCCACGTAGAGCGCGTTACTATAGTCCAGTCTTGAGGTGATGAAAGCATGGATGATAGTGGCCAGGTCAGAATCTGAGATGTATGGTTGAAGCCGTCGCACCAAGTGTAATTGGTGGAATGCGCGCCTTGCCACAGTTCCAACCTGGGCATCTAGACGAAGCTGCACATCAAGGACCACTCCCAGACTCCGAACCTGGGGAACCAGTGGAGGACAAACCCCGTCAATGACGGGGACGCCACATCCACCACCTTCCCCACTAGCATCATCTCCGTCTTGTCAGGATTCAACTTCAGTCGGCTCGCTCTCATCCAGTCCCCCACAGCCGCCAGACATCGTGTAAGCACCGAGACTGCGGGGTCTGGGTTGGATAAAAAAGAGAGATAGAGTTGAATGTCATCAGCATATTGATAACAATGAACTCCAGAACTCCTCACAACCTCGCCCAGCGACTGTCCTTGGGTATAGAGGGAATGTTGCCCTTGAATGGTTATTTGGTTTAGCTGCTTTATGCTGAGGCAATCCTGTCTTTCCTTATGAGGTATCAGATAGGATTAATCCGATAATACTGATGATTTTTGGTATTGGCAATATTAGATTTTTAACATTGCCAGTTTTATTGGATTTTTAACATTGCCCATTGAAGTCAATGGCTGCAATGTTAATTTCCGACAAAACCAGCAATGTTAAAAATTCGATATTGCCGATACTGATAAATCTGATATTGGGAGATCTGATACCGATAAATCTGATACCCGATAATCCCCCTGGAGTCCCACCCCTACTGTGTTGTATAAGAAGAACTAAGCAAGACAGGTCATGTGAATAAGAGCGCTGGATGATGATTGTGCTCATAATAATGATAATAATGATAATAATCCTTTTATTTTATATAGCATCCCCCCACCCTGCCATGACAGTCAGAGCACTTTACATATAACTAATAAACACAATAATAATAATAATAATAATAAAAAATAAATAATAATTAATAATGCTATGGTTAGTAGTAATTTCAATATGCTTGACTTAGGGTAAAGTACATGATATTATATAATTATACCATGTAATGATGCACCAGTTTAGGCTGGAATGTACCTTAAAGTACGTTTTTCTGTTACTATTTTGAGCTATCTGGAATTTCCCTTAAACCTTCGCCAGCCTCTTAATGTCTGGGGCAAAGGCGATCAACTGCAAATTTCCCTGCCATTGAACAAAAACACAGGGGTACATTACTTATGGTCATAGCAGAGAGGGGACTTCTTTCAAGACTTATGGAAACATTAAGACAGCAATTTTCCCATTCAGCTCCTTCCCACCCTCTGCCCTGGGGCAAATGATTGTGTATTCTGAAATTCTAGCAATGTGCCAGCTGAGGATGGAAACAGACTGTTAACCTGATTACCAGTGTAACTGGTATCCCTAGGATTGGAAAGTCCAGAGTGCCTACCGTCATTATTCTTTTGCACCACATAAGAGTTGTTCTGCATGATTTAGGACATTTGGTGCCACAGTGAAAAAGAGCACTTTTATATTGTGTCATGTTTCTGTTAAAGTTTTACCAAATGAAAATCACTGAAGAACCCATCAAAATTGCAATTGTGGATTTATAATATCCCTACATTACAAGTTGTTTTATAAGACGTGAGCTTTGTGTGACTATTTTTTACTGGATATTTTAACCTTGGCAATGAGAACTGAATGGAATGTGATATTGACAGTATATTTTTATGACACTGCTTTTCAAGGCAAATTATAAAGGGACACCTCAGGCTGTACTCCCCCCCCCCTCCCCCCCCTATTTACCAAGATTATGTAATGTTTCTTTTGGTTTATTTTAGTTAAAGTTTCTCATGCAATTACAGCCCTACGATAACAAAGGGTGCAGCACGGGAGCTGCAGAGGGCCTGATCCCCATGCGACCCAGTGGCGGGCAAGTGCAGCCGCCACACTGTGGGGCAGTGCAGGGAACTGGGTAGATGGTAGTGCCCCCCCCCATGGGACAGCTGGGTGGGCGGTCCGCTGTCAGATTCCCTGCCATGTCCGGGGCAGGCCAAGGCACCAGCCACAGAAGCAGGTGCCCTGCCCTGCCTCCCTCCCTCCCTCCCCCTGTCCAACCAAAATCCTGCCCCTGGCCATGACGTGGCTGTGCATGACAGGTGACAGTGCCTGCTGCTCAAAGCTCCACTGCAGAGCTTGCTATGTGGTGGGGCAGAAGGGACCTAGGCACACGGGTTACTTGGGCAGCCTCACCCCATTTTGGATAAGGCTGCTACGAGATGCATCCTTGGCCTTTTCCCAAGGACGCATCGCATAGCAGCCATCTACTCGCGATGCGGCGGGGGCTGCCAGCCACGCAATGCACTGCATCATGTGGTATGGCTGCCCAGAGTGAGTTAAGGCTGCCCAAGGCATCTTGCGAGGGGGTCTGCACCCAAAGGAGTGGATAACAAAGGGTGTACAGAAGCTCAAAAGGTCACTTATTTGTCTATTGTTATGTAGATTGTTCCCAGTAGCAGCTGTACACAAGGACCCCATCGTGCTAGTCACTGTACATGCTGTAATAATATGTATGAAAAAAGGTGGCCTCTGCCCTCAGAAGCTCATAGGATAGGGGAAGGGAAGGCAAGGCCCAACTTATGGATCCTGGCCATCGATCCATCCCCCACCTTCCAGCACACACCCAAATCTCTGCTTCCATCCTCGTGAGTGTGTACTCAGAAACACTGGGGTGGGAAGAGGTGGCTTAAGGTGCTTACTGAAAGTGAGCGAAGGAAGGGGATGTGCTCCTTTGGCACTTGAAGAGAGGTCCTGGATCCACGATCTGTGAGCTGGCTCCAAGACTTGAAAAGGGGCCAAAAGAAAACCAGCTTCAGGATGTATTTTGCCTGGAGGCCAGGGGTTCCCCACCCCTGGAAGAGAACAGGTGCAGACAGGGGAGGGAGCACAAGTAAAACAGTGCAGCAATGTGGGTAAGCATGATGGTCAGTGTTTGGAGCATGACTGGTTTAACCTTTCCAAGTTCTCCTAGATGTTCCAGTGCTTAGGTTGCTTAGTAATGTGTTGTTTAATTCTAAAGAAACTTTGGGTCAGTCAGCTGCACTTAATACAGCATGAGAGGAGCTGAGGTGGGGGCCGTATTATATGGTCTCCTTGGATCTCTCTGTTCTTGGAGCTGGTTCTGTGTGTCAGGCTTAGGACTGCTCCATAGTCTAGTGGCTTAAGGGGCCATGGATTGTTGGAGCATTTTATTTATTTATTTATTTTATGGATTTTTATCCCGCCCCATCCTGCAATGCAGCTCGGGGCGGCTAACAACAATAAAACCGTTAAAACAATTTAAAATACAAATATAAAATATACCAATAAAACAGGGCAGAGTCCAATAATAAATAAATACATCGGTGGGGGATTAAAAATCACCCCCCCCACCCTCCCTCCCAAAGGCCTGGGCAAACAGCCAGGTCTTACAGTTCCGCCGAAATGTCAAAAGGCTTGGGGCCAGGCGAGCTTCCTCCGGAAGGGAGTTCCACAGCCGCGGCCCTACCACCGAGAATGCCCGCTCCATCGTGGCCCCCCGCTTAACACGGGGGACCTCCAGGAGGGCACCCCCGGCAGACCGCAGGAGCCGTTCCGGGGCACGAAGGGCGAGGCGGTCCCTAAGGTAAGAACATAGCAATGTTCTAGTCGCACCTCATTTCTCACCAACCCCCATAGCACAAGGGTCTGGAAGAGAGTATCTACTGAACCGATTTCTTTGCTACCCGGGGTGTACTCTACACTGAGGGAATGCCAAATTGGCATTCCAATCTCTTTTTAACTTTTATTGCTGTTTACTATTTGTGTCGCAATGTCACCCATGAGCCCTAATCATATACTTTGACCCCACTGTGTAGGCTACTATGCAAACACATAGCAATACAGTCCCTCCTACTGTGAGGAACTTACAGTATAGCAGCCCAGTCTTCAAACCCCCTCCACTGGTACAAACCCCATTGGTTGGATTGTAAGTGTCTGACAAAATGTAACAAGTGAATACAACAAACAGATATGGGAGCATGAGGGAGCAAGGAGGTATAAGACTGGTCAGCTTGATAAGCAGTGGCACATCATACAGCTGCCTTTATTTTCCATCCACACGAGCAGATGGAATGACTTTAAAGGTCCATGAGGATCAAAGATTTGGCCCCAAATATATCACGTATATTGGAGTGCATCCTGCAAACCTTACACAGTCAAAACTCCCATTAAAGTCAACTACAGAAACCAACGGGACCCCCCCCCCCCAAAAAAAAGCCACACGTATAGCAAGAGAACAAGCTCTGTTCCAGAACAAGGACTGTGGATTTGGCTCATAAATAAAATCTTTGTCAATTACTGTCCAGGGTGACAGGCTAATTCTCATGGTTATACATAATAAAACAAAAATAAAATGAAATGACATAATAAACCAGTCCTTCAGAGCTGTGACCTTCTTCTACAGACACGCAAGAAACAGAACATTGCTGTTATTGCTTATTTTGGGTTTCAGTCTTTTGGCTCTGGAAAATATGTTTCTGTCTCTGGAGTACCCCAGTTCTAAGCAGGGCAGCATGATGGCAGCAGAAATTTCTGATGGTATAATTTTAAATTGCTGTGATTTAGCTGCTTTACATATTTCTATTTGAGTCATTTACATTTTTCACACTACATAGTATTTCACTTATAGAAGAATAATGCTCTTGTTTCTCTAGAAGAAAAATACATCATTCGCTGCATAGTAAGTGCCAAGTCCAGAAAGAGCCATGTTAATGCCGATACAAAACTTTCCCTTCTGATGTATTATCACAGAATATTGCGTGTTAATTTTGTTACATACTTATACTGCAAGAATATTATTTGGTTCCATATCTTTCAGAAATAAATGGTATTTCAAAGTACTTTATAAAGTAATATTGAGTAACACAACTAAGATGTGGAACAATAAATAATAAAAGATCAGGAGATGTACAAAGGTGTTTGTGTGTGTACATGTGCATTTATATTGAGGTTGTGTGGTGTGTGTATATTCCAGAGTAGTCTAACTGATTCTAGGCTAAATGGTTTGAAGGTTGTGGCCCCAATTGCATGTGGAAAGCCAGGGAAGCAGAGATGCACAAAAGGGGTGTTTCAGATGGCAGCAGCTGAAGAGGCAAAGGCTCTGAGTCACTCTTAACTCACTCTGGGCAGCCAGACCATATGATGCAATGCATCGTGTGGCTGGGGGCTGCCAGATGTCCCCCCCCCCCCCCACCGCTGTGTGGCGGGGCGAGCAGCTGGTTGCTACGCGATGCATCCTCGGAAAAGGCAAATTAGTAAAGCTGTCCAATGTATGGTAGGCCCGGCCTCCTTCTGCCCTGCCATGCAGCGAGCTCTGCTGGGGTTTTGGGGCGGGGGAATAGAGTGTCAGGCACTGTTACATCATGGCTGGGAGCAGGATTTTTGTCAGCCTGGGGGAGGAAGGTGGGGCCTAGCTGGGCACATACTTGTGTGGCCAGCGCCTCAGTCTGCCTCGACTGTGGCGGGACATCTAGTAGTGGCCTGGCTGCCCCGCAGGGGTGACCGTCTGCCCAGCTCCCCACGCTGACCCTGCAGTGTGGCAGCTGCCCTTGCCCACCATGGGGATATGCCAAGACTGAGCCCTCCATTTTGTGTGGCTGCAAGAGTACTTTATATTTTAAAAATAATAGATTTTAATGTTATTCTTTTCTTTTGTGTTCATTGGCACTAAATTTAAAAACACTACAATGATCTTAAAGCACTATGGCCAAGTTTGTTTACTAAGTGAGGCTTCTGCCTTGTTACAAGAGCAGAGGGATGGGGTCTGCAGTGAGGCTGCCAGAACTATTCTACCAATGAAGACTGGGGTGACTGTGAGAATGCACGGTCAGACCCAACTCGCTATTGACTCCATCTCTTACAGTATTCTTCTTGGCAAGGAAGGGGATTTGACCATGTTCTCCTGTACAGATAAGTGAGAATTCTTATGAAACTACAGAGCAGTGATTCCTATGATTTGGTCTGCCGACCACCAGTGATCCATGACAAATAGTCTCCAGCTGCTCAGTGAAACTGCCCTGTTATCTCTGCAGCCATCTTTGGAGTATTGGTGGGTGAGGGAATTTTTGTAAATTTTCAGGTTTGAATGCAGAGCCAGTGGGGACTGAAGCCTCTTGAGGTCTGCATCTGTGGCCAGCCCGCAGTAGCAGTTATAGTGGATCACAAACTGAACATGAGCCAGTAGTGTGACACTGACGTAGAAAGGGCCAATACTGTTTTGGGTTGCATTAACAGAACCATTGTATCCATAACTTGGGTAGTTATAGTACTGCTAATACCCATCACTGGTCAGAACTGTATTGTTCAGTTTTGGGCTTCTCATTTCAAGAAGGACATGGAGAAAACTGGAAAGTATCCAGAGGAGAGCAACAAAGATGATTCAGGGTATGGAACACAAGTCATATGAGGAAAGGCTGATGACATTGCACTAGGCACATTTAGCCTAGATAAAAGAAGATTAGAAGGGGAAATGTTGACAATTTTCAAAAACTTAAAAGGATGCAACAAAAAAGATGGAGAACATGGGTTGCTCTCTGTTGCCACAATGGCTTTACATTGTAGGAAGGTAGGTTTAGGTGAAATTTTAGAAAAACTTCCTATCTGTTAGAACAGTTCAGCAGTGGAGCAAGCTGCCTAGCAAGGTTGTGAAATCTTTTCCTGGAGGCTTAAAAAAAAAAGGATACGCATATCTCAGGGATGCTATAGGTATGGAGCGGAGGTGGGGAACCTCAGGCCCGGGGACCAAATATGGCCCTCAGCAAGTTTTTATGTGGCCCCTTTCCAGTGCCTGGATCTGGTTCCTGGATCCAGCCTCTACCCCCAAGCACTGAAAAACTGAGCTCAGGATAATGGTACAGAGAGGAGGGCATGCACACAAGGGTAGGGGATAGATCCATGGCCAAGATCCATGATCTGGGCCCTGCTTTTTTAATACACCTGTTAAGCACCCCTGCCCCCAATATCTATGTGGCCCTCAGAGCTTGTACTAATATTCAATGTGGCCCCCAGGACAGAAAAGGTTCCCCACCCCTGGTATAGAGTATTCCCTCCTCAGGGCAGGGGGTTGGACTAGATGACCCACGAAATCCCTTCCAATCAGGGCTGGTGTAACAGGGTGCAGTTCACCCAGGGTAAGTCCCTGCAGGATCATGCCCACAAACCACTGTCTCTTTAGGGAATTTGCTCAAAGTCCTTTATTCCATGCAGTCTCAGCATTTGTTACCATGCACATATAAAGTCTCCATACACTATTGTTCAACATACACAGGCTTTACTTACTGACACCAGGAAACAGCCCTCTGGCAACTCAGTCCCTAACCACAGCCAGGCAACACTTTTCTGGCTGCATACTCCCAGTTCAGGGTCTCTGGGTCAGATATAGTTCCCTAGTATCGCCACAACTTCTTTGGCTCTGCCAAAATTCCAAAGTCTGGGTGTTAACAGAAGTGATGACGGAGCACTGTCAACTTGCTGGCAACATGGGGTATTTTCATACGTGATGACTCTTCAAGCTATCTCACATTGATCATGCCCATGTTGAGAGAGCCCTCACAGCTGTCTCTTATACACATCTAGATGTGTATAAGAGACAGGCCCTGGATCACGCGCACAACTTCCGCTTCCGGTTCGTCTAAAACAGCGCCGCGGCTGTTTTGCCGGTCCCGCGCCTGATCACAGCTGCACGCTCTAAAATCGGCATTAGAGCTGTCATGCATTGATCCTGCCTGTGGTGAGAGTCCTCACCATGGGCAGGATCAGGACCAACAGCTGAACAAATGTGCTGGGGCTGGGAAGGGGGCAGAGGGATGGGGGAATGTGGTCTGCACAGCCCCACCTCCTGTGCTGCTCAGTGCAGCCCAGTCCCCTCCCTGATGGGCAGGTGCAGTGGTCTATCAGGCTGCCGCGTCCACCCAGAAAAGCTCAGAGTTAGGTACAGCAGGCTATCAGATGTGATCATCAGATGCTCTAGCCCGCACCTGTGGCAGGGCTAAGGGTGCTTTTAAACGATCCCGCTCACAAGCGGGATCGTTCAGTAATGGCATCGGGCACCCGCCTTCCTCTCTACGACATGTCTGATGTTCAGAAGAGCATCAGATATGGCGTAGAGTGTATGTCTCTGGCAAGGAACCCAGAAGTGCGGTGTAAAGCCGGCACAGCGGAGATCTGCCTTGAAGGGGGCAGGATCGCCGGGCCAGCTTCACATGGCAGAGATCCGGCGTTAGAGCTGGGGATTTAGACGGGCGGCAACAATGGCGGCTGATAAAGGGCTCAGCCGCCATTTCCATCTCGTCAAAAAGTGCCCTAAGTCTGGGATGTGTGCTGGTAGGGAGAGGAGCGCACAACCCAGAATTAGCCCTGTTATGGTCTGGGGTTACCTCTTCTCCTGCCCACAGAAATAACATATGGCAGGCAGGAGCAGACGTGACATCACCATGGGTAGTAGCATCACATTTGAAAATACCCAGGGTCCTGACCAAGTCTGGCTGGCCAACAAGTGTGCCAGTGGCTGGGTCACTGGGAAGAGCGGGGAGCCGCCTGAATGTGCGGCTGGCCCAGTGCCCTGCCCCCCCCACCCCATGACAGGCAGTCATGGCGGCTGGCCATGGCAAACCCGATCTGGCTTGGGTCACAGTGGTGATAAACATTATAGCCTACTGTGGCCCAATTAGGCAGAAGGCAGCCCAGGCTGTAATCCCAAAGGTCTCCAGGATTACAGCCCAGCCGCTGATACACCCAGGAGCAATACTAGGCAAACATCTGGTGGGGTGCTAACAAATGGCTCGCGGGCCACCATCACATTTGTTAACACCCCCTGTGGGTTCTCCAGGACTCATTAGCACTCACCAGCATGCCTCCCTCTGGACATTGGACAGTGTAGAGTGCTAGGGCTATCCCTCAGCCCAAGTCTAGTAGTCCAACAACTAGGCTTCCCTTAGCTGCCTAGCCTGGGAGTCAGTACCCTGGACAAGGCTCCTCCTCTGCAGTCCAGCTGTCATCAGAGAACCTTCCTTGTCTACAGCCAGGCACTGGCTGCCTCTCAGTCTGGATTTTCTTGTCTTATATGTACAGGGCTGACCCTCCAGTTTTTCAGCCCTTAAAGGGCCATTACCATCCTACTTTCTACGTTGCTTCAGCTTGGGCTTTCCCAATTCCTACAGGGTTGGATCTGTCAAACCCTTACCCAGCTACTTGTTTCAGCCCACAACCACAGCCCCACCTGTCTGTCTTCAGGCTGGTGCTTGCTGCTTTCTTAAAGGGGCCACAGCCCCATCAGGCTGTGCCCTGCCACAGCTGGCCTTAGAATTTGTGGGGCCCAGGGCAAAGATAAAATGCAGGGCTGCTAGTGGCCCCACCTCCTTGGGGGCATCCTCTGTGGGGCCCTAAAGGTGATCATGTTTGGGGCACTGCTGGGAGGGAATGGGGCCCTCACACCGTGCCCTAGTGAAAACAGGGGCCACTGTGAACCCCCAGAAAGAGTGTGACCTGGGGTGGTCACCCTGGGTTGCCCTGTGGTAAGGCTGGCCTTGCAACCAACCCTATTGTTCTGTGATTCTATGTGCTGGAATACAGGCATCTCCAGCAGGCATGTAGTGATCCTTGAGAAATCTTGAGGGTTGGTGGTGGTCAGTTGGTTCAAAAAGACTGCTGACTACTACCCTAGAGTGCTATTATCTGTATTAGCTCGGCCCCATATTAGTACCCTCTACTTTCTGAGTTGGAATTCTTCCCAGTTTGCTGACCTTTCATTGCAAGCACATGACACCGGGCAGTATTTGGCCTCAGGGCTTTCAGCAGAAGAATGGGAATGTGTCTATTATTCACAGCCAACTCTTAACAAACTTTCAGTATGTAGCCCTTTTTCTGAATTACAGGAGCACTTTATCACTTAACTATTGGCAGCGGGTAAGCACTGGCTGTTTGCTCAGTGCAGCAGTGTTCCACTTACAGATCTTGAGACTGTAGTGCATTTGCATGCACAGTTGCTGTGGTTGTCTGGACAACTGCCCAAGCACTCAGGTGGGAAGCAGTAAAGCAAAAGGATGTTTGGAAATGGGGATTATTTTTCTGTGTGTGTGCAAATGTCCACTTTTTCTTATTGTTATTAAGAATGGTTAAAATGACAATAAAAATAAGACTCAGGCCAAACTGTAAAGTGTCCTTAGCTTTTGACTACTTGTGTAAAATTGTTTTTGACTTCTGTGGGAGTTTTGCACGGATAATGACTCTAGGGTTCATCTTCAGATCTTTGAGGTGAGGGAAATTACGGGGATTACTTAATCGTATCCCTAGATGCTTTGGTCAACTACTCTGAAGAGAACCCTGGCAGCCTGAATTCTTTTGTATTTCAGCAACCACACCAAAAGATTATTATAAGAACACAAGAACTGCCATATGGGTTAGAATAGTGATCCACCTAGCTCAGTATCCTGTTGTCTGCAGTGGTCAGTACTGAATACTTTGGAGAAAGTGTATGAAAATCCATAGAGCTATTGTGGAATGATCCATCCTCTGTCATTCTGGCAGTCCCAGAGATTTATTAACCCCCTGCGTATGATGTTTATATCCTCTGATCATCGTGGTTAATAGGCTACAGTTGTTGATGGTTCTATCATCCATACGTTTCTCTAATACTTTTTAGAACTCAGTTATACTATTTGCCTTCAGAACATCCCATGGCAATGAGTTCCACATGCAAGTTGTGCATTAGGTTAAAAAGTACTTCCTTTTGCTTATTGTAAATCTGCTGCCTGCAAATTCAATTGGATGCCCCTATTTTTTGTACTATTCTAGAAACTGTGGGTATTTTCAGACGTTATGAGACCACGCTCAACCACAGTCAATACCCTGTGGTGGGGAATGGCCTCGTAACATCTGTTGGGGAACCGGAAGTTCCGCACCCCAGATGCTAACCATGGTCAATCGCAGTGGGGAATCACATTCACCACGCGATCGGCGGAACCGGCGGGGCCGGCGCCGATCGCGTGGTGAATGTGATTCCCCACTGCGATTGACCATGGTTAGCATCTGGGGGGCGGAACTTCCGGTTCCCCAACAGATGTTACGAGGCCATTCCCCACCACAGGGTATTGACTGTGGTTGAGCGTGGTCTCATAACGTCTGAAAATACCCACAGTTTCTAGAATAGTACAAAAAATAGGGGCATCCAATTGAATTTGCAGGCAGCAGATTTACAATAAGCAAAAGGAAGTACTTTTTAACCTAATGCACAACTTGCATGTGGAACTCATTGCCATGGGATGTTCTGAAGGCAAATAGTATAACTGAGTTCTAAAAAGTATTAGAGAAACGTATGGATGATAGAACCAT
>QEPC01004593.1:2904635-2946081 GCA_003113815.1 Sphenodon punctatus | reverse complement strand
GGGCCGGGATCCCCGGCGGGATCCCGGGCCGTGGCACGATCGGCCAGACGCGGCGGCCGCATTGGCCCCGCCGCCCGCCCGTCTCCTCGGAGGGCGGGCGGCGGGGTGCGTGGAGGGGGCGGGGCCGTGCGGCCGCACGTTGCGCCGCGCGGCCCCGGCCCCTCCCACTTTCCCCGCCGGGATCCCCCCGGCACGTCTGTTGGGCCGTGCAGGGGTGACCCCGGCGGGGAACGAAGACGTTCGTTACGGTACGGGGCCAAAGGGCCCCGTAACGTCTGAAAGTACCCATTGTTTCTTTGACTGGATACTTAAATGTCACCACAGTTAAAATAAAACCTCAATTTTTTCACAAAAGGCACAGTTTGCATTTGAGAAGGCACAGGTACACATGCTTCACTTTAGTTATAGGGGAGAAGGGATCCTTGAATGAAAAGACAGTGGAGGGAGCATCAGTGAGTAGTCTGTGGGGATGAGCTTGGGGGAGCCTGATAGAAGGGTTAGGTTTTCACGGGAGATTTGAAGGTCAGGAGGGAGAGAGAAGAATGAATGCATTCAGGGAGGGAATTCCAGGCATTGGAGGCAGCATGACAGAAGAGGAAAAGCCGGTTCAGGGAGCAGGAAATGTGAGTGTGGTGGCAGAGGAGCTCCCAGGTGGGAATGTAGTGGGAAACAAGTGCAGAAAGACAGGGAGGAGCAAGACCATGAAGAGCTTTGAAGGTAAAGATGAAGCGCTTGTGCTGAATATGAATGGGAATAGGGAGCAGAAAAAGGGTTGAATGTGATCAAAGTGGATGACCTTGACAGCAGAGTGTTGAACAGAAGTGAGAGGGTCCAGGTGCTGCCTGTGGCAGGAGGGGCGGGGTAAAGGTTTTTTTAAATAAATAAATAAATAAATAAAATAAAGGTAAGAACAGGGGAGGCCTGTAAGAAGGAGGTTGTTGTAGTCAAGGCAAGAGATAACTAAATGGACAAGGGTTTTAGCAGTGGAAGCAGTAAGGAAGGGATGGCTTTTAGCAATGTTATGCAGAGAGAAGCAACGGGCCTTAGCAACAGATGGGCTCTGAGGTGCAAAGTAGAGGGAGGAGTCAAGGATGAATGCCAGGCTATGTGCCTGGGCTGACTGGTGACACCATCAGTGGAAACTGAATGGGAAGAGGAAGAAGAAGTTTTAGTTGTTTTAAGTGTCATTTGTTTGCCTTTGAAAACCTACTACTACGGGATTTACTCCAGGTTGTACAGGGAGGTGGCAATGCCAAGAAGTGAACCCAGAACTGTTTACTTCCCCAGAACTGTTGAGTCACAGGCCAGTGCCTTAACCAGCATGTTCCTGTTTATGAATTTCTCCAAATTGTGACTGAACCACAGATGTGAAAAGGAAATATACAATGAAGTTTAAGGGGTGGGGGAAGATAAAAATATCTTGCATTTATAGGGCAGGTGTCTTCTACAACTGGATTCAAACAATGGGTGCAATGAAGTGTAGAAAGAAACAAGCTGGGTTTTTTCAGGAAGAATTCTCTGTGAGGCATAACAACTAGCGCTCATGATGCACTGTTTTAACCCCACCACAAACACTTCGATATTCACAAAAATTCCAGACTTGAGCATCTTGATGGCATAAAACACTTATGATCAAGCATAGAACACATTCTTGCCTGAAGAAGACATAAACCTTCTTTTTAGATGCAGATTTTATTTTATATACTTATATACTTGAGCCCAACTCACTCTTATTCAGTCTCTGGGCCCAATATTTTTGGGATCTGTCTTCCAGTTTCTTGAACCAGACTTTTGAGGGACAGCCTAAGAAGTGGGAATCCTGTGCATTCTTGACCTTGTCACCACTGAAAATGGTGTTTAGTGGGATAAGACCTCTGGAGCTTAGACAAAGTGTGTAAATACATACATACATACATACATACGTGTATATCTACATATACCTACACACACAGAGATTTGATACACAGAGATATGATGGTAGGTACATACATTGAAAACTTTGTGAATCATGCTTGCATTGTGTGTCATGATTCATTAAGTTCTTAATGTACGTATCTACCATCAAATCTTAAAGTCTTGATTTCATGAGCTCCTCAGTAACCTAGGACGTAGGCCGTTTTTATACAGATGCCCCCCCCACAGCTCAGTGTTCAGGTGGGTGGGCGGGGGGTGGGGTGGGGTGTGCATCTGTGTAAACGACTGGTGGTGGGATGGTTGTTTGCTTGGTGTTTGTCTGTGTGAATGGGTATTGGGCGTGGGATGGATAGGGACTTGTATAATAAAATGTAACACCCATGTTATCAGTGTTAGAGTGACTGTGTGAAAAGGGCCATTATGATAGCCCCCTACGAGTGGGTGTTGTGTGAGTGTTCCACTTATCTGTATGCTGTGAATGCCCAGTTCAACATACAAATGAGGGAAGAGGGGAGGCTATGCCCTAAGGTGCAGCATGGAGGCAGGGGAAGCCAGGCGCTTCCACTTTCCTCTCCTCCTCCTTAAACAATTTGGCAACTAAGGAGGCTCTGCTCCCTCTTTTGCAAGCTCTGTGCAGCCATTTCAAGGCACAGAGGGAGAAGCGGAGGGGGGAAAAGGGGGGATGCTGCAGTGAGATCGCGAGATCGCCCCTAAGCGCAAATCCAGTCTCACACCCAAGCGAACCCCAACCCTGCTCTCCAACCACCCACTTCCTCTCACAGCAACATGAGCTACAACCCAGTGGTTACTCCTCCCCAAACACACAATTCCTCCATAACCTAATAGACAGCATGCCAACAAGCAGGTACACATTAGCCAGCATTTGCCCATGCAGCAGGTTCCACAGGGTGCTGGGTGAGCGTCGGGTGAACCTGGCCATTCAGTCAAAAACCATGCAAACACCCATTCGTAGGGGGCTATTGTGTTGTTTTTTAACACCCACTGAAAGATCCTGCAGGGGGAAGTTGCATAGTTTTGTCTTCCATATTCTGTGTCTGTGCAAAAGTGGCTGCAATAATTCAGAGGCCAAGAATTTACATCAAAGCACATAAAACACACCTCCTCTGCTGTGCCCTTGTGCCAGCTGAGAACTATATCCTGTGTCATGCTGACATAGGAGCCATGTCAGGTAATATTAAAAGGCCACTGTAAGGGATTACAAGGGAAGATGAGCATGGTATAGGCCATTTGGGAGAGTTTCTTCAATAGGTGTTAGTTAGGTCTTACTAAACAAAGACTTGTATGGCTATCTAACCATCAGGTAAGCAACTCACAGCTTGTAATGTCATGCTTAGCATCCTCTCATAAATGTCTCTTCCTTTCAGTACCGTGGAACTGATAAACTTTGAAAGCACAAAAGGAAAAATAAAGGCTGCTTACCTCCTCTCCCCCTGCTAACCAGCTCTGCCTCTCCATAAAGAGAGCGCCATCATTGTGAGTTCTGATCATAGACTGTCTGTTCTGGTGTCCTACCTTTATGGTAGTGGCTACTAGTACCTATAGATTCAGTGTAGGATGAAAAACCTGGAAACTAGGAGCCATGCACATAACAAAGCTGACTAATTTGTAAATTCTCCCTTGACATCCACAGGTGATTAGTTTACACCTCAAAACTTGAGGATTTATTACTCTTAGGGTGTTTTCACACAAGACATTCTCCACCCACTACCCACCCACTATACATGTTACAGGGCACCCAGAGGGTAACACTGCAGCCCTGAAACACGTATAGTGGATGGATAGTTGGTGGAGAATGTCTTGTGTGAAAACAGCCTTAGTGTTATCTCATCTAGCTTATGTTCAGTGCAAATGTTCTTCTTAATATTCATGTAATGGTCTAGACCTCTTTAAATCTAGACAACATATTCATCTCAGGTCTTTGGCAGTAATGAATTCGAAGGGGGCAATAGTGGATGTTCCTGCACATTTTAGCAGTTTCTTTATTCCAAGTAGCCTGTCTAAAATGCAGAGCACTTTATTAGTATTTGAGGTAAAATTCTTCCTAGAGTGCCTGTATGGAAGCCAGTGGCATTCTAGCAAGGATGGCTGTTGCAGGGAAAGATGTTAGTTTCTTTGAATTCTGTGGTATTTTATATATTGGTTGTTTAAGTTCCCCCCTGTGGAACTTTTTTTTTTTTTTTGCCTTTTTGGTGAATGAGATTGGTTTTCAATATTAGATTAGATTTTATTTTTTTTATGATTTTTGTGTTCCTTGTTTTGTTTCCTCATTATTTTCCCTCATGGCTTATTTATCTGCTTTCCCCAGAGAATCTAGACAGGAAAAAGCGCAGTGCAAGAAGCAGCATGATAACAATAGCATAGGGCTAACTGGAGCTGATAAACTTGTCTGCCGAGTGTGGCTGGAGTGTCCAGTCCAGAGTTTAGAGCAATGAATCTCTGGAATGCTCTCCATGTCTGGCCACACCCCTAAGTAAACAGGTGCCTTGACAAGTGCTCTACATGGACAGCAAATACCATTCACATCTCACTAGCATCTGGCTAAATGCAGCAGACTGCTAATTGATAGCACAAAATCCAAGAAAAGAAATCCAAGGACAAAATTCTTAATTATTGCATTGTCTTGACCTGACTCTAATCCCAATTACATTGGCCTTTAGCTTTAACAATAACACTGTTGATTTGCACACAAGTGTAAGGGTGGAATCCGGTTCTGAGATGAACCTGGGGCAATAGGTGACCATTCAACAAAATATGTAAACAATTTTCCTGTTGTCTTTATTGGGGGATATCTTCTAGGCCAGTGGTTTTCAACCTGCGGTTCACAGACTCCTGAGGGGATCTCCAGACTATGTCTAAGGGGTCCACAAAAAAAAAGACAACTATGAAAATAAACTCATAGTTGAAAGGAACTCAAAAATGAAATCACAGACCTACTGTTAGTAATTTGTAACCTGTCACTAAAATCTGCCACTGTACCCGAGGACTGGAGGGTGGCAAATGTAACCCCGATATTTAAAAAGGGATCCAGAGGCGATCCTGGAAACTACAGAGCAGTAAGCCAGACGTCTGTGCCAGGCAAAATGGTGGAAACCATCATTAAGGACAGAATTACAGGGCATGTTTACAAACATGGCTTAATGGGGAAGAGTCAGCATGGATTTAGTAAAGGTAAGTCATGCCTCACTAACCTGTTGGAATTCTTTGAGGGTGTAAATAAGCATGTGGACAAGGGAGACCCAGTAGATACAGCGTACTTGGATTTCCAGAAGGCATTTGATAAGGTCCCTCACGAGTGACTCTTGAGAAAGTTAGAAAGTCATGGGATAGGAGGTAGTGTCTTACTATGGATCAGAAACTGGTTAAAAGATAGAAAGCAAAGGGTTGGAATAAATGGTCAGTTTTCACAATGGAGAGATGTAAAAAGTGGTGTGCCTCAGGGATCTGTATTGGGACCGGTACTGTTTAATGTATTCATTAATGATTTGGAAAAGGGTGTTAAGAGTGAGGTGATCAAATTTGCAGACGACACCAAGTTATTCAAGGTAGTTAAAACACGAGCAGACTGTGAGGAACTGCAACAGGATCTTACGACACTGGGTGCCTGGGCATCTAAATGGCAAATGAGATTTAATGTGGACAAGTGCAAAGTGATGCACGTAGGGAAAAATAATCCAAACTATGCGTACACAATGCTGGGTACTAAGCTAGGAGTTACCACTCAGGAAAAGGATCTGGGGGTGGTTGTGGACAATACAATGAAATCCACAGCGCAGTGCGCAGCAGCAGTCAAAAAAGCAAACAGAATGTTAGGAATTATTCGGAAGGGGATAGAGAATAAAACTGAGGATGTCATAATGCCTCTATACAAATCAATGGTGCGACCGCACCTCGAATATTGTGTGCAGTTCTGGTCGCCCCATCTCAAAAAAGACATAGCTGAACTAGAAAAGGTACAGAGAAGGGCAACAAAAATGATCAAGGGCATGGAAGGGCTCCCGTATGAGGAGAGGCTTGGTAGGTTGGGGCTCTTCAGTTTGGAGAAGAGACGACTGAGAGGAGATATGATAGAGGTCTATAAAATCATGAGTGGTGTGGAACTAATAAACAAGGAGCAGTTATTTACCCTCTCAGCTAGTACTAGAACTAGGGGACACTCCATGAAACTCATGGGTGGCAAGTTTAAAACAAATAAAAGAAAATATTTTTTCACTCAGCGTATAATTGGGTTGTGGAATCTACTGCCAGAGGCTGTGGTAAGGGCCAGTACTATAGCTGAGTTTAAAAGAGGTTTGGACAAGTTTCTGGAAGATTGGTCCATTAGCAGCTATTAGCTAGACAGGATCAGGGAACATGACAAGAGCTGGGGGAAAACAACAGGGAATGGATCCCCCATTGTGACCTGTAAGGTGCTTCTCCAAAGCCACCGTGATTGGCCACTGTCAGAGATACTTGAAGAGACTGAAAATTCTGATGCTTTATAGGAAAACTAGGGGTAAAATTCTGATCACTCCAAATGTGATTCTGACCTATAATAAATTGGGAGATATCTGGAATAAGGGTTCCCCCTTTTTAGCTCTTAGGCTGGTGCGTACGAGAACTCTTGTGTGGGGACTAACGTATATTATATGCTCATAATTTAACACAACCTTATATATTTTACATTGAGCCATGTATGGCAATTTTTGATTCAAGTTCAAAGATTTTAAACTGTTTCTTTTTTTAATTTTTTTGTTTTTTTAAAATCTTATACTTTTACTTTGTTCTTATCTTGGAATTTATAGTTTAATTTGTATGGCCATGTGACTCACAAATAAATTACTTACTTACTTACTGTCGGAGACAGGATGCTGGGCTAGATGGACCATTGGTCTGACCCAGTATGGCACGTCTTATGTTCTTAAACTTTCAGATCCCAGAAAAGGGATCATCTCCGCCCAAGCTCACCCAGCCAGTGCTTGTCAGTTTCAAAGGCTGCTTCCCCCAACACCACTTCAACTGACGGGTGGCATGGGGGGGAAGTATGCCGGGCTGACCTTTGCAACTGATAAGCCCCAACTGGGAGCACTGAGGTCTATGGCTCAGCAGTGCTCCTGGCTGGGACTTATCACTTTCAAAAAGCCTGCCAGGCCTGGCCAGCTGATATGGCCATGGGGTGGGGGAAGTGCCTGGTCGGCCTTTTTGAAAGTGACAAGTTCCAGTCAGGAGTGCTGTTGAGCTGGGCTCCCCAGAGCTATTGGCTGGGTCTTGTCACTTTCAAAGGTCATTTCCCCACCATAGCACCTATCAGCTGATAGGAGCTGTGCAGAGGAAGCGCCCGGCTGGCCTTTTTCGAAAGTGGCAATCTCTGGCTGGGAGCGCTGCAGAGCTGAGCTTCCCAGCACTCTTGGCCGGCGCTTGTCAGTTGCAAAGGTCGCTTCTCCCAACATACCACCTATCAGCTGACAGTGGGTGTTTTTACACACACATTTCTCCTACATGTTTGCTGTTACATCCTGAACTTTCTCTGTGTCTAAATCACTCACCCAGATCTTAAATATCAAAATCTTTGAACTTCTGCATAGAACTTCTCCCAGAACTTTTGTGTGTAAAAAGTTCTCCTGGTAAACTGCTTTGCTCCAGGCAGCTGTGGTCACTTAGTTTCTATGGCAGCCCCTCACATCTACAGCTGTGGCTAATTTAGGCTGCCTCAGGGCAGTGTTTGTGTGAAGGATGCATCCAGGAACTGCCCCAGGGCAGTGTGTGTGTGTGTGTGAGAAATGAATCCGGAATTTACTTGTGGACTTGTAAACCCAGAAGATTGAAAAATCTGGAACTTTAACGTGTGTGTAAAAATACCTAGTGATAATCCATGGCTATACACACGGTGGCCCTTTTCAAATGGGCTGCGGTGGGTGGCGGGATGGGTGTGTGCCTGAGGTGGGAGTGCAGCCGTTCCCATGTGCGCACAACCATCTCCACCCACGGAACAACCTGCATTGGAGTCCATTGCTCTGTGCGTGTGTGATGGATGGAGATGGGTGGAGCATGGGAACGCACCCCCCCCATCCACTGCGGACGCCGTTCCTATGGATGCCCCCCCACCGTAGGCGGCCCATGCACACATGTGCGGGGAGGGCGAGGGGGGCTTGTGAAAAGGCCCAATATATTTCCAAAGGGGTCCGCACCTCCAATCAAAAAATGTTAGGGTTCTGAAGATAAAAAAAGGTTGAAAACCACTGTTCTAGGCATTGTATGATGGATACAGATGGTGTTTAACTGCACGGTGGCTATTTTACTCGGCCATAAATTAATGGATCAAAATGTGTCTCAGTCCCTTGTCCAGCCATAATTCTGCAGCACCCATCGGGTGTTTTTGAAGTGAGACATTAACCCATAGTAGTCCACACCAGGTAGATATCCACCTGCCCATTTATTGGGTGCTTTTAGACACGCACCTCCCCACCCACTACCCAGACACCAGACATCCACTATATATATTGCAGGGCTGCAGTGGTGTCCTGTGGGTGCCCTGCAACATGTATAATGGGGGCAAATTGTGGGTTAATGTGCACCCACATGTCTGCATCCCATCAATTAGGTTGTGGACAGCACTTCCATGTGTCAGGTCCTCCAGCACCACAGAGTTGCAAGCGGAAATCGTAGAGTGACTGAGAAGCAATTGCTTTCTGCCCCTCTCCCCACTCTCACTTGTGCTGCCAGTGGGGGCTTCCTGCAAGTGTCTGAAAGACATGGACCTTTTTTACACAGCCCTGCTGGATGGGTGGACCGTGGGCATACTGGTGTGTGCGCGCTGGGTGGCCAGGCTATGCATATGGGTGCATCCCCACCCCCATGCATCCCCATGCATGGAGCAACCTCTGTTTTCTCTGGTTGGTCTGTGAGTGGGGGGTGTGGGGGGGTGAGTGGGGTTGCATGTTACATGGGAGCGCGCACACACACACACACCCACTCACCCCGTGTGTCCGTGCTGTGGGGCTCCCCCACTCATGAACACCCAGATTTCTGGGTGTTCGTGAGTGGGAGAGCCTCATGTAAAAACGGCCATGCTGGGGGCTGCCCATTTATTAGGATGGACACACTAAACATGTGAGTGGAGGCTGAGTGGGGACTGCATGGACTGAACCCAGAATGCAGCGAGCTATTGGACATCTTTAGACATAACAAAGATCAGGTGTCAAACCCCCTAAGCACGTGTTTGGCCATCGTGTGTAAGCACCTTAACAATCCCAACACCAATTTGGCCACCCGTTGAACACGCGATATGAACACCATTGCATCAGAAGGACAATTTATTTATTTATTTATTTATATTTCTTAGCCACCCCCTCATGCCCATGGCATCCCAGGGCGGCTTACAGCATAGAAATAACATTTTTAACAACAATAAAACAGAGAAAATCCAAACATTTAAAAACCCACTTAACCCCCCACCCCAACCTATTGACCTAATCCCCCCTCCCCTCCTCCGAAGGCCTGGGAGAACAGCCAAGTTTTGCAGGCCCGGTGGAAGGCCAACAGATTTGGGGTCAGATGGCGAAATTTGCATGTTTTGACTGAACACGTGGCCAGCATTGTGTCTAATGATATTGTGTGGCATGTTAGCAAGTACAACACAGGGAATGAGGTGGCAGTGCTTGTGTGCTGAGATTGGGTGGTGAGCAAAACACCGATTTGCCCCAAGCTGGGCTGTGTGTCTAAGCAGCGCCACATGGTGAACACAGGGCCAAACCGGTGTTCATATCAAGGTCAAAACACACATTCAGACACCCGTTGACATTATGTCTAAAGACACACATTGTCTTGTTTGATTTCAGCCGTCATCTTCTTTGTCAGTAGTGCATCATTATCATCATTGTTATATCTCTGTTGTCCAAGATGTGTTTTTAGAATGAGTTTGTCCCCCCCAATCCAATCATATAAAATGAGCTGTATGTATGTATGATAAATGAACAAGCATGCCATCAAGTTATGGCATCTTGTTTTCCCTTTCTAAATTATAACAATTTAGTTATATACCATTCATTGTTTGGTGTATATATTATTTTCTTCTCTTTTTTCTTATTGTCACTGGCCTCAGAAATTGCACCCACAGAGACCTCCCTTTTGTTGCCTGGATATCATAACTGGGGAGACACATTACACTACAGTGAATTTGAAAAACACTAGCAGGAAGTAGCCAGCATGTAATGTATTGCTTTGGATCAATGCATCACATACATGAACTCATTTTTCGGGAAATAATTATTTCGGTCTTAAACTAACCAGGAAGCCTTCCCTTCAAATTACATCTTAATAAGAAAGGGAACTCCTTGGATAATATTTTATTCAGATGTACTATATTTTAAATAAATGTCCTAATTATGGTGCTCATCACTTAACATTAGTTTAATGAACATCCTCATTTATAAGGACAAGGCCAGCAAATAGAAATGAATGCCGTTAAAATCACAAATTGCCCAGAGGAGGGGTGGGGAGGAGAGAATCAAAAGATCTGAGAAGGAAAGTTAACTTCATTACTAAAAGCAGGGAGAAATACAATCTCTGAATACAATACAATTCACTAACCTTACATTTTTGTAAGTGGCAGGGGACACTTAAGATATGCAGTTTCTGAGCCACTAACATCAAACTGTCTGCAGACTGTGATGTGATTTGCTGGTCTCAATTCGGCTCCTAGCTGACAGGTGTCTGCATCACAGAAAACGCCATCACACTTGGCACTAATTGGCAACCTTGTTAGTAACCTCAGCAGAGGGACAAAAGACCAAGTCAAGACAACTCTAGAAGTGATGCCTCTTGGTCAGGGTTGAGCAAATTAGTTGCTGCTGCTTTTGCTGTACATGCTCTGTGGACAGAGGGGCTTCTGTCTCAAGAGCTGTCAACCTAGCATCTTTTTTGAGTGTTAAAGTTGTTGTACAAGGCTGAAGGGCATGCATGGCCTATGTTACTCCCCTGTTCATCTAAAACATGGTGTCCGTAGTCTGCGGTACTCCTGTATCCAAGGACGAATAATTATTATTTAGATAATATGCATTCATGAAACTATACAGGAAAACAGAACGCACAAGGACAATCCTACTGCTTGTGCCAACGGGTATTTTTACACACACATTTCTCCTGCATGTTTGTTGTTACATCCCGAACTTTCTGTGTGTCTAAATCATTCACACAGATCTTAAACATCCGGCTCTTTGAACTTCAGTGTAGAACTTCTCCCAGAACGTTGGTGTGTGTAAAAAGTTCTCCTGGTAAACGGCTTTGCTCCAGGCAACTGTGGTCACGTGGCAGCTGTGGTCACGTTTCCATGGCAGCCTGTCACGTCTACAGCTGCGGCTACTTTAGGCTGCCTCAAGTCAGTGTTTGTGTGAAGAATGCATCCAGGAATTGCCTCAGGGCTCTGTGTGTGAAAAACACATCTGGAACTTACTTGTGGACTTGTAAACCTTGAAGATTGAAAAATCCGGAACTTTAAGGTGTGTGTAAAACTGCCCAACATCTATGCAACCTGAGAGGACAGAATTTGACCCCAGGTTCCTGCTATGGGGAATTTACAATTGAAGGCTGCACTCTTGAAAGTACTTTCTAGTAACTCCGCTGAAGGTAAATCATTGACATCAGTGAGACTACTTGTGAGTAAGTGGCTTCAGGAATGCACCGGAAGGCGTCATTGCCACAGCTAGATTATATGAATGATGGTGGCTCTGTCCCTCCCCAGGCTAAGAGACTCAAATGACAGAGGGTCAGGACAGCAGCAGGAATACTTACTTGACAGTTCTATTGCAAACTTATGAGCTTCAGTACACCCTGCCAAAGGTTTTTAAGGGAACTGAGCCATCCATGCCCCCTCTGCTCCAAAAGGTGCAGGGAGGCATCCCCCATTCCCTCTTTCATTATGCTCATGCTAAACCTTCCTCGCCAAGTATCATTCAAGCTGCTCCTCCACGCCTCTGAATTTAAAGCAAACCAGATGAAGGGAGTGAACATTTTACCTGAGTAAATTTGAATGGGTAGGCCATGTGAACAGTATTGAGTCCTTAATAAATTTTATTTTTTAATTTATTTATTTCAGTTTATTATGCTACCCTATCACAAAGGCTCTGGGTGGGTTACAAGACACAAAAACAAGAGTTATTTTCCTACCTTTTATGCACAATATTTTCACACAGAAATAAACTTGATAAAAGAAATATATGTACATACTTGTATGTGTGTTACAAACTTTTTGAATGTCGATGGCTTATGGTTATGTCTGAAAGCAAGACCAAGCTGACAGAACTGGGATAATGCAGCACAGCTGTTCCTTTGTTCTTAATCTGATGGTAGTTGTAATGTTTACCTCTGCTCTGATACTACACTGTGATGCTAGAAATGTACACTGCGGTTGTGTCTGCCAGAGACACTGGCAGAGAGAATATTAGGACACCTATTGATTTGCTGCAAAGCCTGTATCAGCTGCCCTTCATTCTTTCCTTTTGCCAATGCCGCAGCTAGGTGCATGCTGTCCTCCTCTGCCCCTCACTTTCCATATACCTTTCAATGTGTGCACAAAGCAAACTTTGTAAGAGACCTCCAGGAAGGAAGTAGTGGAGAACTAGAGAAGCAGCTAGATAGGGTGGAGCCTTTCTGTCAAATAGATAAATCCAATAAAGCCCAACTAACTATAATTTTGAATGGAAAATCTTCATTTTCATTGTTTAATGTCTCTAGGGACTGGGCTTATCTTGAGGTCACTCCACAAAAAGAAAGCAGTTATAGACAGACTTTTGAATGATAAAGTTTAGGTCTCCCGCAGTTATTTGATGATCTATCTAAATTCATCAGAGCCAATAATCCATTTAGCCCATACTACTTAAATTCCTAATAAATGTTAAAATGAATGTTGGAGTATGTGACCTTACAATGAGGATCAACTAATATTTGGGTCCAGTACATTATCTCCTAATTAGGGTTTGATGCAATATCTAGTACGTCAATAGGAATCTTGTTATTGACTGCCCTGAGCATTGGGCGATTGCCGACGTCCCAGATGAATGTCTGCAAACTGCATAAGCTTTTCTTTAGTTCTTCTGTACTTTGTGTAATGTATGACCCACATCTGTAAGATTTCTGCCATTGACTTTAGTAACAACCCGAGATTTGACCCATGGTGTTTTATTTAGTATGTACACAAAGTGTGCCATCCTCCCTGCATTAATGGGTACATGGGTCATATATACATGGGCCAACTCCCACTGACTTTAATGGCAGATGATTGTGCCTGAATCTGGCTGGCAACAAAACAGAAAAAAGCAATGTAACAGCCTCAAACTAGATTAAAGAAAAAAGGTTTAAACTTGTTCTTTAACTAAAGTTTGTAAGTGGTAAAACTTCCTGTGAAATCTGGAGAGAAGAATAGTGTTTCTGATTATGTGGAGAAGTGGAATAACTTTATTTGTATTGCATTCCTTTTTTCATTGGAATTCTTTTATTCAGTCATAGCATAGGATTTCTTTTCTTGCTGGGTTACTATTCATATTGAAGACTCCTGTAATAAGAAACAGCACTCAGATGCATGATAGGGGTTTCCATTGAAGTCAGTGCTTCTGAGACAAAATTGGTCCAGAGTTATGCAGGTTTTCTTTGTAATTTAAATTTTGCATGGTATTTTAACTTATCCGTTCTTCAGTAGTTGAAAACTACTGTGTTGTGTCGACTGTACCATGGCAACAACACATGGTATATACCCAGCCCCTGAAAAACGGAGCACTTTAAGAAGTTCATATCTCAGTGTGTAATGTGTATTACTATGGCTTTTACATTGCTTTGAGAGAAAGCAGCGCTGGAAAATAAACATGTTTCCCCAATTTGTTTGTGCTAATGTTTTAAAATTACGTTGACTACAACTCCCCCACCTGTGAATCCAGATTCCTTAGACCCACTTGCCCTTTTTAAAAAATTAAAGGAAAGGGTAGGTGATTACATCTTTACTTCTCTTGTGACCTATTTTGCTGCTGTTTTGAAAAGCAACAGTATTGCATCTCTTTGTAGTTCATGAAACAAAAAAACTGCTCAAATATCTAATTGCTGCAGGTGCAAATGTGGAAGTTCATGTCTAGGCAACGGGCATAGTAACTTTTAAGTGGATATCAGCTGAGGTTTTTGCCTGAGCAAACACAGTGTGAAAGGGCTTCCACAGTTGTGTGAGCTACTCAGTGAAATGGCTTATTTGCAAGAGTTCCTAAATAAGGGCATGAGCCAGGCTTAATATTCAAGTGTTTCATGTCTTTTTGGTTGTTTCCAGTTGGAATGGATCTTTTGGAGGAGTTGAGGAGATTCTAGGAACAAAGAGCCAGCAACTAATTAGCATGTTGAAATGAGCAGAGAGACACCTGTGACACTAGTACTGCCAGTGCCAGTATTTGTGCTTTTGAACTGTACACTCAGTATTAAATGGAGTTTGGCTGTTTGCAGTGCCCATGAAAGAGGTGGTGGCTTTTCCCATAGAGCACCATAGTGCTATTGGTGCCTAAAAGGAGTTAGTAAACCTGCTTACTAACATGTTTTTTAACCAGAATATTTCCTTCTGGTTAAATATGAGGATCCTTGGATAGACAAGGAGATGGTACTAGATCCAGGGCTTTAATGCAGAACTGGTGAAAGTCATCATATCACATAAAGGTAGTAGCTTTCTATTCTTTATATGTCAGCGCATTTGGTCACCACGTCCCCCCCTGTACACACAAACCACTCCAGCACCACCATTGGATTGTCTTTGGGTTATTGTGCTGTGATGTTTTTCATGACATCCAAATAGATCTACTCCATGGTAATCCCAAAGTGATCCACAATAGAGTAATCACATGCCTCTGACACTGGGTACTTTCAGACATGATGCATTGCTAACCAACCTTGGTGGTTATTTATGCATGTTGCAGGGCTGTATTGGTGCCCTATGCGGCCCTGCAACATGCATAAATGACCACCAAGGGTGGTTAGTGTCATGTCTGAAAGTACCCACTGATAACCTTGAGGTTACCATGGAGCAGAACCATTTAGATGTCATGAAAAATGCCACTGGACAGAAAATCTCTGTGATGCCATACAGGTCTGCAGGAGGTTATCAGAACGAATGAATGCACCTTTCAATTAGCTGTGGGGTCATTCTTAGAAGAGCTGGTGCCAATGCTACTTTTTTAATATGCAAATTCAATCTGAATATTTGTCTCTTTTAAGAAATACTCAAATTTGGAATCACACCCATTGCAAACCTTGATTTTGGTTCCTTTATTTATATTGAGCGTGATCCAGCTCTATACAAGTCAATGGGAGTTTAGGCATTGACTTCAATGGGAGCTGGATCGCTCTCATTTATTTATTTATTTATTTATTTAGATTTTTTTAAATCCCACCCTATCCTTTAGGCTCAGAGTGACTTACAATTCTTTATCTTATTAACTGTAACATTAACAACTAATTAACTCAACCCTTATTCATTACAACAACCCTGTGAGGTAGGTTAGGCTGAGAGTTTTGTGACTGGTCCAAGGTCACCTAATGAATTCATGGCTAAGGTGAGACTTGAACCGGAGGCCTTCCCCTATCTCCTGGTCCAAGTATTGTACTTTGGACTTCGGCTAGTTCAGCTACCTTCACTTTATCTAGTTCGATTACTTTAACTTGTGGAGGGGGGGAAACAATATTTTTATTTTCTTTATTGGCTCACATCAAAAGACAGTAGCTGTAGAACTAAAATTAAGAATATTACAAATTACCATCGTTCTCTTGAGTTACATTTAAGTAATACTCTGTTGTAAACGCGTGAACTTTATAAATGCACGCAGAAATTAAGTCAATTTCACAGTTTCAGATATGCAAAATTAATCAAATTCAAACTTCAACATTAATGTTTGTACCAACTCTAATACGTAGTGAACTAGCTGAGCAAATACTCCAGAGCATGTAATTAATTTGATTAACCACTTTTTCTGTTAACCTTTTTTTGTGAGCACCTTCTTATTTTCTTAAACTTGTTTATCACTGGGTTGCAGAATACCTCTTGGTTTACAGATAAGTAAATGGATTGTTAGGAGTATTCATAATTCCCAGTGAGTTGGTTCATTCATTCAGATAAGTAAATTACATATCCTTTTGATATACTGTGATTGCATGACTGTTCATCTAGAACCAGGCAAAAATGCAAGTGTTCAAGTTAAAACAATTGCTTTCCAGGGATGTTCTCTAAATTTCATTGAAAATGTTTCTGTGAACATTTCTGCCACGGAGCTCATTTGCATGAATATTCACCAGAAATGAGTGTAAAAGAAATGTAAACAAAGTCTCAGCATCATACTTTAACAAGAGAGAATTCCTGGAAAATCTTTTGAGATACTCAGCTTTTCTTGGAAGAGGCTTCTTGCATCCACGCTGCCAATGATGTCACTTATCTCACCAACTGTTAAAACTGAAGATGAACACCTTTGTGCTTTCTCCCATACCTCCCTTTATATTAAAGGCCGAGGTATTACATTGTAGGGTGGCCAGATATGCAAATTGTAGAGGACACTTATGAAAAATACAGGTCGCAGGGCTGCACTGGAGCCAAATCAACCCTGCTACCTGTATTTCTCATGTCCTCTAAAATTTCCGTATCTGGCCACCCTACTACATTGTGAGTACAAAACCAGCTTTAATGCCAAAATAGGTAGGTGCAGGGAGTGAGGCGGGGGGTGGGGTGGGGGTGTCTACTGACCTACTATGGTTCTAACCAGTTCTATGCAGCAGAAGAATGGGTGTGTTTGGGAAAAAGGCATGAGATTGTGACTTCTGGGCACCCTGGCAATTCCCAGCTGCCCTTAATGTCCCTTTGTACAGACAGTTTAATTCAGAGCAGTTTATTTAGCCAGAAAACTGTCCTGTTACACAACTAGTTCACGATTAGGAAAGTACAAGAGTTGTTTAAATAAATGTTTGTGTCCTTCTCTTGAGTTATGCTTTGCACTGCTTGGCTGCATCCAAGTGTTGGAGGCAATTCTGTCTACTAATTACATTAATTAACAGTGATCCTGATTGAAAAGGATAATTTGTTTTTATAACAGCCCACAGGGCCTCTGATCTTCTTATCCGTGCATTAAATATGCAACGGTGGAAGTGGTTATGATCATCTGCAGTTCACCCGCCTTCACGAATCATACAGTAGTTAGGATGTATAAATGAAAGCCCTCTTGCATTCTGGAGCTTTGTAATCATTATTAGTTGATGTGAATTTGAGTGGCATAAGCTGGGTTTTTTTTGTCAGTTAGGAATTCCCCTATACTGCATGACTCTTCAGCCACACAAATAGAGCAGTTTTCCAGTCCTTTTTGTGCCACTGGTGCAGTGCTCAAAGGGAGCAGAATAGGGGCCAGGATGAGTCCCGTAGGTTTGGTACTACTGTTCCTTCAAAAATGAAAAATGAATGCAAAGCTTTCTGTACCATGCTTTATTCAGGAGTGAGTCCACAAATCTGTAAATTGTATTTGTAGGGTATGCTCAGGAGAGTAGTACCAAGTCAATGGAACTACTTACATTGCTATGTGTTTTGCAGGGTCAGTTCCCAAGAAACTTCCACAGACATGCCATTAGCAATATCAACTAAATTCTTCAGATTAAGATCAGGATAACTCCCTTTTCTCAGTTTATATTGATAGAGTGATGGAAGCTGACAAATAAATGGGATTGAAATGTATGGTAAGAAAGACATGGGCTGTCTCTTTGCTCATGAGAGGACATCTCCATCATGGGGGCGGGGTCTCTTGTGAGATTATGAGAGAGCCTAGTGCAGGAAAGCCTTTACTGGACAGATTTTATAAAATCAATTTTATACTTGGATATTTTCACCCATGATACTGGCCAGCCAGCTATGGTCCCAAGCCCATGTTTCTGGCTCTGACATAACCAGCGTAACATGTGAATGCCCCCTAGCAGCAGCCATGCAAACATGACAGTGGCAAGAATGTGTTTCTGCCAAACAGCTGATCTGCTGATGCAGCAGCTTTAGCTTCATCCCTTGTCTCTCCCTGGTCCGGTTTTGGGTTGATTAGGAGAACTGCTATATATTCTGACGCACATAGAAAAAAACACCTGGCTCTACAACCTTGCTTGGCTCAGCACGAAAATACGATCCTCTTGTTAACTGATATTTTCTTATATGACACTGTCTTTGTGTGTACATCAAATTGTAAAGAGTAATGCAGTCTGGGGCCATTCAAGGAACAGGCCTTGACACTGATTTATTTCCACTGATTGCTCCTATTTGCAGTAGTGTAAGTGAGAAGGATGTCAGGCTCCAATGGCATAGTGACCTTAATGGCTGTTTTTACATGGACACTAACCTGTATTTAAAACCACAGATTCTTAATCCTGGGTTCCTGTTTACATGGACATTTACAACTCAGAATAATCATTAATCTGGGATCCCAGTGTTCACGGTTAATATGGGTTTAGATTAACATGGATGACTGAAAAATCCCATGGTGCTTCACTGCTGAATTCCATCGCTTTCTTCCACTATGGCTTTTGTTCCTTTTTAGAGATATCTTTGAATGATCCCACGGCTAATCTATGCACCAGGTTTGGGGGAAGAGAAATCAAAACACTGATTTCCTGGCCAGAGCCCCAGAAAGTGCTTTGGGAAGAAATGGAAGATGGGACCAAGCATGTGGGGAAGAGGATGCAGTGACAGTTTGCTCTGCAGTCTAATAGACATATAGATGCTTACTGCAACTTGCAAATAAAGAATTAAAGATAAAACTGTCTACAGCATCTGTTTTTAAATAAACTAAATTCTGATCTGTAGGGATCAGAGATCACAGGTATTATTGGAAGGACACCCATTGACTTAATTGAGCTTTGTATCATGCCGTTTATATCCCAAAGAATTTTAAAAAACAAACAAACAGGAAGACTTTTCCATAATGAGCAGCTTGCTACAGTGTATAATTAGGAGAGGAGCATTATGATTAATAGCACTGAGTAGTCTAGACAGGAGACAAAATAGTATGGTGATATCGTTTGTGATTTTGCTGGACAGCCTGTTGTTTTTTCATTTTTTTCATTTTTAGGAAATCAATTAAGCCAGTGAGTATTTTACAAGCTGTTTGACATATCAGATCTCTGGGTCTTCAGAATTTAACATTTGAATTATCTTCCTAGACATGTTAATACTGGGTACACAGGTTTATAATTGTATATTTAAGTGCCTGGATGCTACAGTAATCTGGCATTTTTACCAATGCTCAAAATAGATTAAATTAGACAATACAGTTTGTAAATGGCTAGATTTCTGAAAAATAACTTAAAATAGCTTATCTTGGCTGTTACATTTGTTTTTCAGTGAGGTTCTCATTTCACTAGTGTTACCGATAGTTTTATAGATTTCAAGTGACTCGTACTGTCTCCTAAAGGGCAAATTCTCTGTTACACACCACAACTGCAAGCACATTTTGCAAAAAGTGGTGCAATCAACCATAGAGCAAAGTGTATTCAAGAGAATAAAACTTGTGCAACTAGCTAAAATGAATTCATCTATAAAGAAGCAACACAAGCTTCTCCACTCTGCCATTCAATCCAGCTGGTATTTCTGTACGTAGCTGTGACATGGATTCCTGTTTACTTAGGGCACAATCCTGATTCATCCAGGTGTGCAAGGCGGTTGTGTGTGCAAAAGTTGCATGCTGAAGTGCCACTCTTGACTTAAGTGGGTGCCAAATCCTCAGTCGGAGCAATAGTCATGGTCAGGAGGCTGCTGTCTATAATGCAGAACATGCCTCTGTAACCTGGTGCAAACTTGTGAAAGGTCTGATCACACGTAAGTGTTGGCCATGCAGTGGTCTTTGCTGGGCTCTCGGGGGTGACACTGGATGTGGATGCACAAGGGACAGCAGGTGATGGCAGTGATGCCTCTCACAGTGATTGAGGATTTGGCACCCACTTAAATCGAAGACACCACTTCAGTACACACGGATTATGTGTACACAACCCCCTTGCACACCTGGACAAATGAGAATTGTGCTCGTAGTCTTCTAAAGTGATGAGATAATTGATTTGGATAGAGCCACTCTCCTGAGTGGCCATTAGAGGGCGGCTATGTGGAGGTCAGGACCTGCTTCTTAAGCAGGAAGAGGAAATAAAGAAGACCATACTAATGACTGCAATGTGAATGGCAGCGACACATCACACTATAAAAAAGCTGGCTGGAAATATGCAATGCCAGGGTTCATGCTACAGCTGCTCTGAAGCACTGTTTTTGTATTACAGGGAGGAGTAACACTAGTCTGTGTCTATTTTGTAATAGGATCGTTTAATGCATTTTAGTAAATGCATCATTTAATCATATAATATTCTGTATATATGTTTTTGTAGTATTATGAGATGTTTAAAATCATGTTAGCGGGCTGAGTTAACTATTGACTATGCTTTTATTCTCCCTCCTAAATATGGCTGCTACATATGGGGATAGTGCAGAAATCATAGTGAAATTTCTTGTGGCTTGGACTAAAATTTGAAAGTGATTCAAGCCCCCCAAAAGGCTCAACACCCTTTTTTCTAGACAATCCTGACAATTAATTAAAATGATAACACAAATTAAAGTATGCAGCCACTCTGTAATGCCATGTAAAAAACCAAATAAATCCTACAGTGCTGATGCAAGAAATAAATAACCCATCCACACTGAAAATAACCCTGTTTCAGTATTCCCTTTCTACCAGTTCCCTCGAAAATGTATTTATTATTTTAAAATTTGTTTTTCACATTTAATACCCCACCTCTCCTGCCTCAGGCAGCTCAGGTTGGCTTACATATATAAATATATAACATATATAAAAGAATACCAAATTTAAAATGCATCCTACCCCCCCATGTCAACCCCCCCCATCCTTCCCATCCCCTCCACCAAATGCCTGGTGGAACAACCAGGTTTTACACTGCCGCCAGAAGGTGAGCAGATCCAGGCAGAGGTGGACTTCTGCTGGAAGGGAGTGCCACAGCAATGGAGTGGCCGCCAAGAATGCCCCTCACAGTGGCCACCTGACAAAAACGTGGGACCTCCAGGAGGGTGCCCCCAAATGACCTCAGGGGCCGCCCGGGGGATGAGGCAGTTCCTCAGGTAGGTAGGACCCAGACTGTTTAGGGCTTTATAGGTCAGCACCAGCACCTTGAATCGGGTCTGGAAGATTATAGGCAGCCAGTGCAGTGCACAAAGAGCCACCAGAGTAATGCAAACCCTGTAAGCAGACAGGCCGCCACATTCTACATGAGGTGCAGCCATCACCGTGGGCAGCTCCACATAGAGCGCATTGCAGTAGTCCAGTCTGAAGGTAACAAATGCATGGATGATGGTGACAATTGTCAGATGATGGGAAAATAAGCCTTGCAGGGTGTGGTGAAGGTCAACAGGTCTATGCCATCGGAAAGGAAAGGCCCACCTGCCAGGAAGCCATTCTGCTAGCAGGTCTAGCCCATTTTTACTGACGGGCCACGACCCAGCTCTCAGCTGCAGGAGCGTGTCATAGGAGCAGAAGCAGTTTCTTGAATCAGCAGGTTTATAACAGTATAGGCCATTGTCAGCACTCGAGACCACCATTCCACCCAACCCAACCTTGAAAACGCACATGCATCTGAGGCAGATTGCGAAGCACTGACTGAATATATTTGTGGTATGCTCCACTTAGAAAGCAAGCTCTAGGATCCTAAATGTTTTGTAGTATGTGCCAGTACTTACCTCAAAGAAAGAAAGAAAGAAAGAAAGAAAGAAAGAAAGGGCAATTGCAGTACAGTTTTGCCTGCCTGTATACCTTTTCCAGTGAGTGTTGTATTCAAGGATTGCTATTCAGTGGCACACCTGCAATTCCCAATGTGTTCACTGACTTTACAAATAATGCAGAGCAAATAAAAGAAAGGAACCAATCAGGTTCCTATAGAGTATGTCAGAGCATTTATGTAGAGCATCTGATATTCAGACCTGAATCCACACAAAACATTTCTTTGAGGTAGATCAGTATTGACATCACTGCTACATAGATGCTAGGGAAGCTAAGGCACTACAGTAAGTAAATTGTCTAGGCCCATGGAGGAAGTCACTGTAAAACATAGGTGTTGAGTGCTTTCATGGCTCTCAGTCCTGTGAACAATCCTATGGAATTGTTCTCTTTTATCTGCACTTTCCATATTTAGGGTTGCCACCCCTTCTGATTTGACATGGAAACTTTTGGTTTTGACTCAGGGAGTCTCTCTTTCCCTCGGTCATCCAGGTTGCTGAGGCAGGGACAGGGCCAAGTTCGAAAGGGGGTGGGGTGAAGAGGTGCTCCCACTCTTTCCCTAAGTGCCTCCCCTACCCCCATGTGGAGCATAGTAACTTCATGACACGCCAGCGGCAGCGTGACCATGTGTGTTTTCATTCGTGATGATGGCATGGTTTAATCCGATTTAGTGCGGATTAACCTGGATGCCACTGTCACGCCTAAATGTGCCCACCAGATGTTAGCACAGTCTGGCTCCCAACTGTGGTGGGGGCTAGCCTGGGCTGTGATTTGGGGAAATCCCCAAGTCATAGCCCAGGCTAAGCTCTACCACAGTTGGGAGCCAGCTGCTGGACCATGTCTCATAGCCCAGCGTACTTACTGTGGTCTGGAGTGGCGGGAGGAGCTGGGCACCATGGCAGCCGCAATTGACCACCATGGCAGCTCCACACAGTGCAGGGGCAGGGCTGGGAGGACACATGTCCATGTGTCTCTCCACCCCCTCCTCAGCCTGGCCACTGTAACATTTGTTTGATGGCTGGGCTGAGTCCTGGTCAATGTGACGGTTCCCACCACTGCCCGGAGCAGTCCATAGTGGCGGTGGGAGCTGTCACGTCAGAAAGCACCCACTGTTAGAAAGAGGAAGGAGAGTCCTTTTGCCTTGTTCCCTTTCTAATATTTATTTATGACATGGCTTTGCCCCCTTCAGGGTGCTGTGCTGCCATGATGCTCCAAAGGAACATTGCCACGTCAAAAATTGGAAGATCCCTTTGTCCCGCCCCTGTCTGGCATGGCCTCTCTCCTTTCCAGGTCAAAGCAGTCATTCCATTTCATGTAACAGGTTTTCAATGGGAGCTTGAAGGCAGTTTATTCCAATGCACCTGGAACATTTGTCAAATAGTTATAGGGATGCACTCAACCTATTGGTGTTCATCTCTCAATGTTAAAGATGGCTACATCAGGGACCCCAATATACATGGATTGTAGAGACAATGATGTGTGCCAAACCATTGTCGCTTACACTGAGGTAGAGAGAATGACTTACCCAAAGCCACTCACCCAGAGGCGCAGATCTCAAGTTCAGGTCCCTGGCACTGAAACCCATTCAACCACAACTCTTTTGCATGATGTTTCTGTAGACTGTCATCTTCCTTGGATGTTAACAGATGCGATGGTGGTCTGCTTTGGTCCACTGTAGCCTAGGACCCACTGGCATGTTGTTCACATGCCACCAGATGTGGGCCCGCTTCTGCCCCAGGTCGGGTAGGTGGCTGGCCCGGGATGTGCCCTGGGCCTGATCCTGGGTACCTGGACCAAGGGCTGCCCACGCAGGCCACCGCGGGCCAGCACATTTGTTTGACCCCACCATTCCTGCTGCGGGGGGCCCACTATGGGTGTGGTGGGGGGGCAGGATACTAGAAATGGGGTGGGGCTGTCCACCCATGTTTGTTGACCTCCCCACCCAACCCAGGGCATGTAGGTAGCAGGACAGCTCTCTGGCTGCAGGTACGTTTGTTCAGTGCCCTTCCCAAACCTGGTGAGGGGTGGCTGCTGTTTCCTGTACTGGACTGGGGAGCTACTGTGCCACCCACACATCTATTTTTACCCCTTGTGTGTAAAAATAGGAGCAGGGAGACCCTCCTACATAGCTCACAACTCCTTAAAGAGAAACCACCCCTTTCCTGTATCTTAAGAACATAAGTACTGCCCTGAGATGTGTGAGCAGGAGGGGGCGGCATAGAAATGTGATGAAATATAAATGTGATTAAGTATAATGGGTCAAACCAATGGTCCATGGAGCCCAGCTCTTATCTCCTTCAGTGGCCAATCTCAGTCACTTGGAAGAAGTACCAAGGTCACAATGGGGTGATTCGTTCCCTGTTGTTCACTTCCAGCTCCCAAAAGTAAGAGGTTACATTCCCCCAAACCTACCCAATCCTCCAGAAACTTGTCCAACCCTTTCTTAAACCCAGCTGTACTACTGGCCTTGACTACATCTTCTGGCAACAAATTCCACAACTTAATTGTGCACTGAGTGAAAAATTATTTTATTTGTTTTAAATGTGCTACATGTTACTTTCATAGTGTGTCCTCTAGTTCTTGTAGTATTTGAGAGGGTAAATAACCATTCCCTATTTACTCATTTGTCACCACTTATGATTTTATAAACTTCGATCATATCCCCTCTCAGTCATCTCTTCTCCAAACTGAAGAGCCCCAATCTATCCAGCCTCTCTTTGTAGGGTAGCTGTTCCATACTGTTTATCATCTTTGTTGCCCTTCTCTTTACCTTTTCTATTTCTACTATATTTTTTTGAGATGGGCTGACTAGAACTGCATACAATACTCAAGGTGTGGTTGCACCATAGATTTATATAGAGGTATTATGATATTTTCAGTTTTATTCTCTATGTGCTTACAAATAATTCCTAACAATGGGTATTTTCAGACGTTACGAGATCACAGTCAACCACAGTCAATTCCCTGTGGTGGTTGTGACCGCGTAACGTCTGATGGGGGTCAATCGCGGCGGGGAATCACATTCACCACGCGATCGGCTGAACCAGCGTGGCCGGCGGTGATTGCGTGGTGAAGACGATTCCCCACCGCAATGAACCGAGCCGTCACTTCTGGACGGCGGCCACGGCCCGGAATCCCCACAGGGATTCCGTCTCCCCGGAGGGTGGGCGGTAGGGGAGCGTGGGGGGGTGGGGCCATGCGGCCGCACGTTGCGCCGCGCGGCCCCGCCCCCTCCCCGATTCCCCGCTGGAAGCCCCAGGCACATCTGTTGGGCCATGATGCGGTGGCCCCGGTGAGGGATCAACAGATTGGTTCCGTGATGGGGTCAATTGGCCCCGTTATGTCTGAAAATACCCAATCTGACAGTCACCACATGCTGAGTGTTCTAATGGGTGAAAACAGACAAGCGCTTTCCTACACATTTCCTACATATTACCCATGCTTTACTCGCTGGTTACCAGTGCGTAATACCTGGGTAATGCATGAGGAGGTGCTTGACTGTTTTCCCCAAATGTATTGTCCACAGTGACTCCAAGGTCCTTTTCCTGAGTGGTAATTCCTAAGTTAGAACCCAGCATTGTGTACATATAGTTTGAATTATTTTTTCCTATGTGCATGACTTTAAATTTCATCTGCCATTTAGATGCTCAGTCATCCAGTCTTGCAAGATCCTCCTGCAATTCTTCACAGTCCACTCATGTTTTGACTACCTTGAATAATTTTGTGTCATCTGCAGATTTGATCGCTTCACTCATTACTCCCTTTTCCAGAATGAATGAATATATTAAACACCACTGGTCCCGGTACAGAGCTCTGGGGCACTCCAATATTTACTTCTCTCCATTGTGAAAACTGACCATTTAGTCCTATTTTTTGTTTCCTATCATTTAACCAATTACCAGGCCACAATAGGACAGTGTCTCCCATCCTGTGACTTTTTAATTTCCTCAAGAGTCTCTCATGAGGGACTTTATCAAATGCTTTCTGAAAATCCAGATACACTGTGTTGACTGGCTCACCCCTATCCACATGCTTATTTACACCCTCAAAAAATTCAGAACATTTCATTTTAAAAACTGATGCGCTGTCAGGTGCAAGGGGAGTGGTGTTATACTAGGAATCTACCCCTCAGGTACTGGTGAGAGGTTCATTCTATCACTCACACATTATGTTTGCTCTGTGGGAAATTCTTGCTTGCAGTTTATTTTTGTTTAGTGCAAAGGAGACTTGGCTCTTTCAGATTTTCCTGTGTTTAAGATGGCTTTGTGCTAGCAGACTATCTAAGCAGCTGTCCACCACAAATATTATATTTATTTATTATTTACACTTTTACCCGGCCTCTCGTGCCTAATGGCAACTCGGAACAGCTTAAATAACATATAAAACAACAAAACAGTAAAAAATGTAATAATATATATTGACAGGTGGATTCAGGGGATAGACTGCTATTTTGAAATTAGGGATACGTTAGTTCTTTCCCTCTAGATTTATGTTCTTTCTGCATTGGCTCATCCCAAATAATATGGCCACTGAGTACTTGATATATTCAGTATGCACACTCCCTGTCTCTCTCTCTATTGTTGCGCTCTCTCTCTCTCTCTCTCTCTCTCTCTCTCACACACACAGGGTACATGTTTAACTTAAAGCATATGAGTACTCAATTTGAAGCCAGAAGGACTGCCCGTGTCCTTAAAATGATGCACTTGCTTAAGTACCACCCTTTTCTTCCCTCTTTTTTGGCTCCCTCGACACTATTTACCTCCTTTATGGTATTTGACATATGATTTTTGTTTTTCCAGATGTCATAATTGGTCACACAAGAATCTTACTGTCATATACATATAATTTCAGTGACCCATCTGGTAATTGCTATTACAGTACTTGCAGCATTCACTTGCCTTCAGATAATATTGTCACAATATTTTCCTTATGTTTTAATCTCCTAATGGCACAACTCTTTTAAAGCGATATGCTGCCTGCTACATCGTTAGGATGTTTAGGGATTATTGCCCTCTCTCTTCCTAGAAATGTTACCTGAATCTCAGAATTAGGCTCCAGAGGCAAGATTCAGGTTAGGTGAAAGAAGTCTCGACCTTTGTGTAGATTCTCCAACATCTGTTCTGTCAGGTTTCTCTCTTCACCATTTCTGAAATCCAGTGATTTCTTTCCATCTGAATCATAACAATTTCCTGCTTTGATTGTTGTAGCTTTCTGCTGTTCAGTCTCTCTGTTTTGTACTTCTGTAGTGACATAACTTTAACTGCAGGGACCCATGTTCACTGTGTTTTCCCCATTGATGTCACTGCTTTAACTGTCTTCAGTATTTTCTGATCATGTTCTTTTTTTTTTGGTCACCTTTTCACTGATTTCCCGTTGGTCTCTGAATCCATTCTGATCTTCTCTTTACTTCCAAATCCCACAATTCTTTTCCTGCCTACAACTAGGGGTGTGCAAAAATTTAGATTTTTGTTTTCGTTACTGTAACAACAAAAATGAAAAATAATAATAACAAAAATGAAAATGAATTTTTGTTTTTTAAATAATGGGGAAAACTGAAAAATATATTTCTGGCTATAACGTTTTTGTTTTTATTCAGTTCTGATGAAGCATGGGGAGTTTGTATCTCCAACAGAGGGCACTACGTGTACCAAATTGTGAAAAGATTGGATAAAGGGGACCGATTTCAGAAGCAATTGAATGTTGTGATTTTAAGAAAAGCTCCATGCATATTCCTGTCGACACCTTTCTTTATCTTCCATCCAATTTGCATGAAACCTGGGAAGATTATGTCCCTGCACTAATGTAAAAATCCTATGAAATTTCAGAAAGTTTGGATAAAATGTCCTGATGTTATAAGCTATTAACTTGAAAATACATTTCTGACTAGCGTTTTTATATTCCATCCTGTTTACACATAATTTTGCAAAATTTTATCACACACCTTTCCTGTCATCTCTGCCAAATTACAGGACAATTTGATAAAGGAACACAGTTTTATAAGTAATTTAAGTTGTCCCCTTGAAGACCATTATTTAGATAAATAGCAGCACACGCAGTGCCAGTCAGAAGCAGGCATCTGGCATGGAAAGGGGAGGTAGACTGTAGGAGGGAGGATGGGGAGAAAGCCAACAGACTGACAGACACATTCACTGGCCAATTACTGCATGCTTCCAGCTTTACAGGACCAATCATTGGTGGCTTCGAGGCGGGCATAGGGGGCAGCCCTGAGGCAGGCATAGAAGGGACATAACTGGGACTTTGGGGATAGCATCCCAGAAATCAGGAGACATAGTTTACACATCCAGGATGGCCAATTATTATCACGATCACATCCTGCAGAACTGTGACAGAGGACATAAGAGAATCTCTATTGGCTCTTTCTTAAACACATGCTTCCGATTTCCCAGTAACAAGTGGGAGATAAACGTTGGGATGGGCACAGCACAGAATGAGGGTATTTGATGGACATTTCTGCTGGCCAATTGGCATCGGAAAGAAACCAATCTTATACCACAGTGACACGTAAGAGAATCCCTGACATAGGCTTATTCTCTACATATGCTGTACAGGCATATAAAATTGGAACCCGTTATGACATCTTTCTGATATTTGGCAGAGATGATGATCCTGAAAGTGTGAGATACAGCCATGCCAAATTACATGTACACTGGTTGGACTACAAAGATGTTACAGTCAGACATACATTTATAAGTTAATTGTTTATACCACCAGGACCCGTTATCCAATCCTTCTGAAATTTGGCATAGATAGTAAACATGGGGAGGGGTATAAACATGCCAAGTGTCATTCACATTAGATGGGAGGCAAAGAAGGTACAGCCAGGAATGTATATGCAGATTTTTGCAAAATAGCATAATTCAACTGCTTATAAAATCAGATTCCTTTAGCTAATCTTTCCAGCATGTGGTACACATAATGCATTCCATTGGAGGTACAATCCTGCCACATGTCATCCAAATATAATTAAAACCAAAAAAAGTTACAGTCAAAAATGTGTTTTCCATTGAAACCAATTGAAAACGAGAAATGAAACAACAAATGAAAACGAAAATTTGATATTTATAAAAATGAAAATGAAAGATTTAAATAATGAAAACGAAAAATAAAAACAAAAAATGATATGGGTCCCTGGTGCACACCGCTACCTACAACTCCATTGTCAATTCTTGCTACTCGCTTACTTGATACATTTATTCCTCTAGATCCTCCCTTCAGTCTCTCCCCACTGCAGTCTTCTCCCATTATCCTACTCTTGTTTTCATACCTTATCTTCCTCTGTGCTGCTGCCCCTTACAACTGGAAAGAGTTTCTTCCATTGGGCCAAGCAAACTCCATCTCTCTTGTCCTTCAGATCTGTCTTCACATCATTTTCCCTCCATGAAGCTTTCCAATAATATCCAGACACCCTCTTAACTGTGTAGCCACAGGGTTGCTTAAGCTGTTTAGCTTGCTACTCCTCTAGCATGTAAGTTCCTTGAGGGACAGGTATTGTCTGCTTCTTTGTTCTGTACTGGTCTGATCACGCTATAAGTGCTTGATAAATGACAGTGAATTAAAATAATAATATAGGGCTCTGAAATCCTAACTTTCTTGTCTGTCCCAGTTGTGTAAGGTCTTGTCACAGTAAACTCATTCCTGTTTCTGAGCTAGTTTATAGCAAGGAAAACTGAAACAGCAACATGAAGAGATCTGTGAATTTCCAACTTTATTTTAATGGGAGCTGACATTTGAAAGTTAATTATGAATGGAAATCTCATTGCTAATATGGGCTGAACCACTGACATACTATAACGTAGAGTTTATGCTTTGTTTTGTTTTTAGTTATTGAATTCAGCTGTGACTCAAGGTCGATATGACTGGACTCCCTATGAGCAATGTATATGTCCTTGTGGGTCAGGAAAAATAGAAAACCTAGAACATGTTGTTTTTAATTAAGAACATAAGAAGTGCCATACTGGGTCAGACCAATGGTCCATTGAGCCCAGCATCCTGTCTCGGACAGTGGCCAGTCACGGGGGCCTGGGAGAAGTACCCAACAGGTCACCATGCTATCCATTCCCTGTGGATCATCCCCAGGCTCCCGACAGTAAAGGGTTTTGTTCCCCAATCCTATCTGGCTAATGGAACTATCTTCCAGAAACTGTCCAAACCTCTTTTAAACTCAGCTATACTGCTGGCCGTGACCACCACCTCTGGCAGTAAATTCCAAAGCCTAATTGTACACCGAGTGAAAAAATACTTCCTTTTGTTTGTTTTTTACTCTGCCACCTGTGAGTTTCATAGAGTGTCCCCTAGTTTTAGTACTAGTTGAGAGGGTAAATAACTGTTACACACAAAACATCCCACCAGGGTAAGGATCCCCAGCAGCAACTGGATCCCTGTTCAGCCAAAGACTAAAACACAACCACAATCACAACCAAAAAAACAGAGGTACACTGTGTTTCATACAATACCAAAATATTATATGTGCGTATGTATCAACTGTTTACAAGTTCCACACCACTCATGATTTTATAGACCTCTATCATATCTCCTCTCAGCCGTCTCTTTTCCAAGCTGAAGAACCCCAACCTGTCAAGCCTCTGCTCATACGGGTGCTGTTCCATACCCTAGATCATTTTTGTTGCCCTTCTCTGTACCTTTTCTAGTTCCGCTATGTCTTTTTTGAGATGTGGCAACCAGAACTACGGACAATATTCAAGGTGTCGTCGCACCATTGATTTGTATAGAGACATTAAGACATCCTCAGTTTTATTCTCTATTCCCTTGCGAATAATTCCTAACATTCTATTTGCTTTTTTGACTGCTGCGGCACACTGGGTTGAGGATTTCAGTGTATTATCCACAGTCACCCGCAGATCCTTTTCCTGAGTGGTAACTCCTAGCTTAGTACCCAGCATTGTGTACTCATAATTTGGATTATTTTTCACAATGTGTATCACTTTGCACTTGCCCACATTAAATCTCATCTGCCATTTAGATGCCCAGGCACCCAGTCTTGTAAGATCTTGCTACAGCTCCTCACAGTCTGTTCGTGTTCTGACTACTCTGAATAACTTGGTGTCATCTGCAAATTTGATCACCTCACTCTTAACACCCTTTTCCAGATCATTAATGAATACATTGAAAAGAACTGGTCCCAGTACAGATCCTTGGGGCACACCACTTTTTACATCACTCCATTGTGAAAACTGGCCATTTAGTCCCACTCTTTGCTTCCTATCCTTTAACCAGTTACCAATCCATAGCAAAACACTACCTCCTATCCCATGACTTTTTAATTTTCTCAAGAGTCGTTTATGTGGGACCTTATCAAAAGCTTTCTGGAAATCCAGGTACACTATATCTGCTGGGTCTCCCCTGTCCACATGCTTGTTTACGCCCTCAAAGAATTCCAAGAGATTAGTGAGGCATGACTTCCCTTTGCTAAATCCATGCTGACTCTTTGCCATTAAGCCATGTTTATCAATATGCCCAGTGATTCTGTTCTTAATGATAGTTTCCACCATTTTGCCCGGCACAGACGTCAAGCTTACCGGTCTGTAGTTTCCAGGATCACCTCTGGATCCCTTTTTAAATATTGGGGTTACATTTGCCACCCTCCAGTCCTCAGGTACAGTGCCAGATGCCAACGTTAGGTTACAAATTACTACTAGTAGGTTTGCAATTTCACATTTGAGTTCCTTCAGAACTCTGGGGTGAATACCATCTGGCCCTGGTGATTTGTTCGTATTAAGCTTGTCAATTTGCTCTAGAACCTCCTCCAGGGTCACGCTGATTTGTGACAGTTCATCCAATTCATCACCTACAAAGTAGGGTTCCGGCGTGGGTATCTCCCCAACATCCTCCGCAGTGAAGACCGAAGCAAAGAACTCGTTTAGCTTCTCTGCAATGTCCTTGTCCTCCCTGAGTGCCCCTTTTACTCCCTGGTCATCTAATGGCCCAACCGACTCCCTAGCAGGCTTCTTGCCTCTGATATACTTGAAAAAGGTTTTATTATTTGTTTTTGCCTCTTTAGCAAGTCTCCTTTCAAATTCTTTCTTGGCCTGCCTTATTAGCACCTTACAGTTACGTTGCCAGTGTTTATGCTCCTTTGTATTTTCCTCATTGGGGCTAGCTTTCCATTTCTTAAAGGATGCCTTTTTGGCTCTAATAGCCTCCTTTGCGTCTCCATTTAGCCACAGTGGTAGACGTTTAGTCCTCCTGCTACCTTTTTTAACTTGTGGGATGCATGTAATCTGGGCTTCCAAGATGGTGCTTTTCAACAGCCTCCATGCCTCTTGCAAACATGTAGTCCTTTCAACTGTGCCTTTTAGTTTCTTTCTAACTAGCTTCCTCATTTTGGCATAGTCTCCCTTTTTAAAGTTAAAAGCCAGTGCTGTACTTTTAATTAACTTTCTCCCTCCAGCAACTATGTCAAATTTGATTATATTATGATCGCTATTGCCTAGTGGCTCGGCCACAGTTACTCCTTGCACTAGTTCCTGTGTGCCACTTAGGACTAGATCTAAAGTAGCTCCTCCCCTCGTTGGTTCCGGAACCAATTGCTCTAAAAAGCAGTCATTTATGGCATCCAGAAATTTTACCTCCACATCCCGCCCCGAGGAGGCATTCACCCAGTCAATATTGGGGTAGTTGAAGTCACCCATTATTATTACGTTCCCAGTTTTAGTAGCCTGTTTAATCTCTGTTAGCATTACATAATCAGTCTCTCTATTCTGGTCAGGGGGGCGATAGTATAGCCCCACTGCTATACTCTTCTGCTTGATACCTGGAATTTCAATCCATAGGGATTCGAGGGAACAGTTTGCATCCTGTAAAATTTTTATTCTACTTGCCTCAATGCTGTCCTTAACATACAGAGCCACCCCACCACCAACACGATCTCCTCTGTCCTTTCGATATATCTTGTACCCTGGTATTACAGTGTCCCATTGGTTATCCTCATCCCACCAGGTCTCTGTGATGCCTATAATGTCTAGATCTTCATTTAGCGCTATAAACTCTAATTCTCCCATCTTACTTTTTAGACTTCTAGCATTAGCATATAGACACTTAAATGTATTCTTTTTATTCTTCTTCTTAATGGGCACATTATAGGTAACTGAAACAGGCGCTCTGGAATCATTGTGTGTCTGTTCTCCCCCATGTTTCACCTGAAATACCTTGCCATTTATCTTATCCTCAGTCTTAGGATATGCTACTTCCTCTAAAGTAACATCCTTTGGAGATGCCACTGCCCGAACCGTGCACTCCGCAGTGCCTGTCGGCTTTCCCCCAGGTTCTAGTTTAAAGACTGCTCTATCCCATTTTTAATTTTTAGCACCAGCAGCCGGGTTCCATTCTGGTTAAGGTGGAGCCCATCCCTTTTGTATAGACTCTCCTTTCCACAGAAGGCTCCCCAGTTCCTGATAAATCTAAAGCCTTCTTCCTTGCACTAATGTCTCATCCACGCATTGAGACTGGAGCTCAGCCTGCCTCTTGGGTCCTGCACGCGAAACAGGTAGCACTTCCGAAAATGCTACCCTGGAGGTTCTGGACTTCAGTCTACTACCTAGTACCTAGCAGCCAAATTTGGCCTCCAGAACCTCCCTCTTACATCTACCTATGCCAGTGGTCCACATGGACCACGAAAACAGGCTCCTCCCCAGCACTCCCTAGGATTCTGTCTATGTGTCGCATGAGGTCTGCAACCTTTGCACCAGGCAGGCAAGTTACCATGCGATCCTCATGGCCACCAGCAACCCAGCTGTCTACATTCCTAATAATCGAATCCCCAACTACCACAGCTGTCCTATTCCCACCCTTCTGGGTACACACCTCCCAGTGGATCTCTCTGGTATTGGCGAGTAAAGAATTTCTTCCCATAGGATGTAAACTTGAACTGTTATTAGCCTCTACCCTTAATTTTAATATTAAATCTATGGCTGCCTTTTCCTTTTTAGCAACTTGTTTACGTGGTACAATGTCATAAATGTGGTAGCTATAATTTATCTCCATATTATTTATTTTGTATATAAATGTTGTTAGTTTATTGTTGGATATTTGGCTATTCATGGCTAATCATTGAATAAATTATACTTCACTTGTCATGCTATATAACCTAGTGCCTCAGTCAATTAATCTGGAAAAGTAGACTCAAAAATTAACTTGATAGCCATAGACTCTTCAAATTGAAAGAGGAGTTGAGGATCATCTAGTCTAACCCTGATGGAGGATGACTACAGCTACAGTTCTGTATGTAAAAGTTCTGCATTACAGCATGGTAGATGATTTCCTGGACTTACTGGGTATTCAAATAAATGTTTAGGTTTTGCTGAAATTGCAACTTCCATGTCAGACCTGACTAAAAGGAGTAATAAAAAAATGATTAAATGAATGCAGCTATGCTAGATAATCATCAAAACATGGAATGATAAATCATGATTCTTTCCATTGCTGAGAAGTCCTGATTTCTCCTGACTATTTATAGTCCAGGCAGTTATTTCTGAAATCAGGTTAGGTGTGGTGTTCCATCAAAGTATGAAGGGATGTGGGCATGCTATATTTCATAGAGACTGTAACTTGTTTTCTAGGGGAAGAACTTTGCTGGGCAAACAATACTTTTGTTTATACTCTTGTAATACTTGCTTATACTTTGCATTGCTGGGCAAAAAATACTCTGCAGCATTTGCAGAGAAATGATGTATTTAGATCCTGTGTTTTTTATTGGTTTGTGGAGAATGCAGGGTAACTACTGATTGTCATTGTGAGAGGGTTGTTAAGTCCCTGCGTGATCAGGACCATGAGACTGGGGTGAGTTTCTATAGGGATGCAGCCCAGGGAGTCAGCAGCACTAGGCCAGTGGCTGGCCCTTTAAGAAGTCTAAACTGAAGGCCATAAATGAAGCCAAGTGGCTAACTGGAGCCAGCTGAGTTGGGCATGGCCAGGCCAGCCCTGTTGCCTGAAAAGGCTGAGTTGTCCGTAGAAAGAGAGAGATCGAGAGATCACCATGGAGAGGCAGGAGCCAGGAGGGGCTCTGCCTCACAAGGGCTGAGCCAGCCCACAGCTAGGAGCTGCCCCTGGGAAGAACCTGGCCTGGAAGGATTGTGTCAAGCCAGGGAGATACCTGCGTACAAGGCACCCATGTGAGGGGAACGGACTGCTTGAAACCTGTCTGGAGGGAACAATACTGACTGGGGAGCCTATGGTATAAGTACCCAGAATATGTATATAGATGGACTATGCGGAACCTGGCTGGGATGGATTGTGCCTAGCTAGCGGGGGCACCCAGAAATCCCTGTACTGGCTTGTGTATTAGAACTGATTTTGGTGACCATTTGTACAGAGCACTATAAATATAGGACACTTTGGTGGAGATCCTGTATGGGTCTGGGCCACTGGGGTACAGATCTGGCAAAGATGCACCCCTTTGGGCCTGGGCCTGTTACGGTCGTCTTTGCTGTGAATAAGATACCCAAAATATTTTCAGTATCTGTCTGTATATAACAGCTGCTGTAGGCCATGTGGGTATGAAATTGCCCCCTCCAGGCCCTGGTACACATCAGTTTCAGCTGCTTAGCTCTCAGTTATGATGCTGTGTGGAGCAACAGACCTAAGCAATCTATCCACTTTTGCTATGTCCAGTGCCATGTAAATTGGCCACCTCTTATTTTGTAACAGCAGTCCGGAAAATAGTTCCCACAGCAAAAGTTCACTTACCCAAATATTATTGCTGGGATAAATACACGGCAAGCCCATGCAAAGTGGTATAGTGAGAGGGGATGTTGAGTGATGGTGACTGGCTAGAGAGGAGGAGAAATGAGTAAGAGAGATTGAATGGAGGATTTATGACAAGTGTGAATGAAAAACGCTGACTGATGTGTGCTTCATGAGATGTTTCTGCTGCAAATGTGGGCAATGGGCATATTTGCAAGGAATGCATCTTTATTGCAGATCTTTACAGGCTTGGGGCTTATATTAGGTGTTAGGGTGCTGAAAGTGCTGGGCCAAAAAAAATACTCTACAGCATTTGCAGAGAAAGGATGTATTTAGATCTTGTGTTTTTATTGGTTTGTGGGGGATGCAGGGTAACTACTGATTGTCATTGTGATAGGGGTGGTCACAAGAGAGTGACTTCTTCTTTACTCCCTTGTGTTCCATTAAACTAGATCCCTCATGAAAACCAACCTATTTATTTATTTCCATAGTACTGTAGGAGGGAAATCAACAAATGGGAAAGGAATGATAAAGAGTTAAGTGAATGAGTGGAAGGACATACAAGAGATAAAGTGAGTGATGGAAATATTGGAATGATAGAGGTTCCTTAGGGAAAAATAACCCAAACTATTTGTATATAATGCTGGGTTCTAAATTAGGAGTTACCACACAGGAAAAGGATCTTGGCGTCATTGTGGGTAGGCTGGGAGTGCCTCCCTGTGGGTGCCATCTGTTAGTCTTGTTTGTATGGTGAGGATTTGCAGGGAGACATTCTCGGTTGCTGCCCCAATGCTATGGAACTCCCTTCCCCCAGAGGTTCATTTAAGCCTGAGTCTGGGCATCTTCCAGAGGCGGTATAAAATCTCTCTCTTTGTTTAGGGCATTTGGCAGACAGGGATAGGGATAGGGAATGGGAGGGTGGGTGTTGATGGGTGTTTGGAGAGTTGGGGAGGGTTTGTGCACTTGTGGTGGGGTTGGGGATGGGAGAAGGGAAAGGCTGGGGGTTTGGGTTTTTTATATTGTTTTGTTTTTATTTGTTTTGTAAGCTGCCCTGAGCCATTTGGGAAAGGTGGGGTAACAATTCAAATAAATAAATAATAATCATTTAAAAAACGACATGAAGAAAACATCTAGAGTTCTGGGTTCTGTTTTTTAGCCAGGTTGGTTGAGACGATGAAACCTCTAACCTCTGACTGCTGGAAGCTGGAAATGAGCAAATATGTCCTGTTTTTTTACACTCCCTCTGAACCATTCAGAACCATCTGACTGTCAAAGACAGGATACCGGGGCTAGATGTACTGTTTGGTCTGACCCAGTTACAGCAGTTCTTATGTTATGATTTGAAAGCTATTAAATATCTACCAGTGTTACAGAATAAATTTTGAGTGTTATAAATTGTTCATACTGTAGTTCTCTTGTTCATAATATTGTTCACAATGTAGTCAGTAGTTTGGACGTCACCACAGTCGTAATTAGGTATATCATTCATTTTCCCTTTATGTAAAAAAATTACTCATGTCTCATATATATAGTTTTTTATCCAGTTAAGTGAAGAACTAAGTCTGCACTCTGGGAAAGAGAAACAAGGAGGCTCCTTTGTCACATCTTCAATTGGGACTTTATTGGAGAGATCTAGGGCAGCCAAGGTTCACACCGCTAACCTTTTCTGATCATCAAAGCATGGAGAAATGGGTTTCAGAATGGACTTCTAGACTTAAGATGGTCAAGCAAAACAGATTCCAGATCTTGCTGGATAGGCAGGTCTGGTTTGGCAAGGGTCCTTTTACAGCTGCATCTCTCCCCTGAAATTAGGAGAGGGAAATGTTAGAAAGCACTGACATTACATGAGGTGTAGTGTTTACTTCAGAATGCCACTAATTTCTCTCAAAACAGCCAAGACCTGGGTATCAAGACCATTGAAGAGCTATCTCTACATTGTGGCAATTCATTCCTGACTCACAAGGCTAAAGGTATGTGAGATCTTGATGAAAGTACTATCCAAGTGCAAAGAATCATACTACTGCTCATCAGTATTTTTCTCATTAAAAATGCAGATTATCAAGACGTTATGCTGAAACCCATCGTTACTCCTCATTGTTGGATTGGGAGTGGATTTAGTGTGAGAACAAAGGACACACTATAATCTTGAGAAATAAATGAGTGAAGTGCTATCTTTATAGCAGTGCTAAAACTTATAATGCCTTAACATTTCTTTGCAAATTTGCAAAAGCAGAAAAATTAAACAGAAGTTTAAGGTTAATATTGTTTGATCATCTTGTACAGCTGCTTGATTAATTTAAGTGGCCAAAAGTAAAAATTGACAAATGGCTTGAAGTGTTACTCGGCCAGATTTGAACAGAATAAGTATGCGTCACTGAATAATAATAATAATAATGATGATGATGATGTCTAAAAGTGAGCAGGCAAAATTCATATGTAAAAGTGCTCTTAAAAACAATTTACAGCAGTGAAGTAAAGTCATCACCTATCACATTTTCAAGAATGCCCAAAGCCATATGTAAGAACATGAGAAATGCCACACTGAGTCAGACCACTGCTCCAGCAAGCCCAGCATCTTGTCTCTGACAGTGGCCGATTTTGGCTACTTTAGGGAAACATGCAACAGGTCGTGATGGAGTGATTCGTTCTCTACCATTCACTCCCAGCTCCCTACAGTCAGAGGTTACATCTCCAAAACTACTTGGCTAATAGGCCTTAATGGACCTATCTTCCAAGAACTTATTCAATCCTTTTTTAAACCCAGCTATGCTACTGGCCTTTACCACATCCGCTGGCAACAAATTCCACAAGTTAATTGTGTGTTGTGTGAAAAAATACTTTTATTATAGAGCTGCAGGAGCAGCTCTATAGTTAAAGCAACTTGCATTTCCCATTAAAATCATGAATATTCTACTTGTTATAAAATTGAAATGATTTAGCCTATCACTGTGAAATGTTGAAGGGAGGCATACTTGGGTGATGGGTAAAACATGACCAAATGTCAGACAGATGCATTGAGAAATGGCTGAGTTATATGAGCTTGAAAATTAGAAGTATTTTTTCTGCCTCCTGTTGACAGAGAAAAGTGAGTTTTAAAGTTATATGTCTGGAAGTGTGGAAGTGCCAGAAAATTCAAGTGTACAATCTAGTCATTTTTTAAGTTCCTATGTTATCCAACGGAGAAAGGGAACTTGCGGCTACGTCATGCATGCACAGAACACTGGTGCAGGTTCAGCAGGCAGGCTGCTCCCTCTATTGAAGAGCACTGGTTGAATTTGTAAGAACCTGAACTCCTCTCTTAAACTGAAGGACTTTTGATCCTATGATTTCTTTGTTTTTAAGAACTGCTGCAAATTAGTTTCATAGAGTGTCTCCTCATACTATTTGAGAGTGTACTCCTGAGCGGTAACCCCTAATTTGGAGCCCAGCTTTGTGTGAGTATAGTTAGGATTATTTTTCCTTATGTGCATCACTTTGCACTTGTCAACATTGAACTTCATCTGCCATTTAGTTGCCCAGTCTTTGTGTCTTGCATGATCCTCCTGTAATTCCTCACAGTTCAGCCTTGTCTTAACTATCTTGAATAACTTTGTGTTATCTGCAAATTTGATCACCTCAGTCTTTAAGCTAAGTCACTGATGAATATATTAAACAACACTGATACCAGTATAGACCCCTGGGATACCCCATAATTTACTTTACTCTGTTGTGAAAACTATTTTGTCCTACCCTTTGTTGCCTAACCTTTAACCAATAACTGATCCATGACTGAACATGGTCATCTATCTCATGATGACTACTTAGTTTCCTCATGGGTCTCTCATGAGGGACCTTATCAAATCCTTTCTGAAAATCCATTCACTCTACCAGATCATCCTTTTCCACATGTTGTATACCTGTGACTTAACAGCCACCATTCTGTGAATTACCTCATGTTTGTTAAGAGAGGTAATAACCATCCCTTTTGCCTTAGCACAAACCTCTCTACTCCAAAAACAAGGGCTGTGGCAAGTTAGGAGGTTGTTGTCAATAGCTCCTCACTTGTTAATGTCATGTCAAAAAGGAGGTTGTTTTGTTTCTTTTTCTTTTTAAATTTCAGGACATCTTTAGAGCATTTTCTTTGCCTTCCTACAGATCTTTTACCATTAAAAATTCTCTCACAACTTTTTCTTCAGGAGCGTGGTGTTTTCCAGAAGAAGCACATGTCCCGTCCTGCCATTTTCATAGCTGTTAATATGCCAAAAACATTGCAAGGGACAACTCTTCATATAAGCCAGGGACATAGAAGGGTCTGCAGATGCCTTATTTATGTACACAGTCATAGTAATTATGTACACGCTTCTTAGTTGTTGAAGTAATGGGTGTCTGCATTATAACTAGATAGAGCTTAGTGTCCAGGCAGTACAAACAGGATCTCACATATCAGATTTCACTGAGTAAACTGCATGAAACTCGATTTGTGTGCCTTGGAAACTGAGAGACTCTTGCATGGATATGAGTTAATTTTCCCCCAAAAGCTTATAAAAAATTAAAAACTAATTTTTGGATCACCGGTTCACATGACTATGTGAATTTCAATTTGTGAGTATCAAAAGTACGGTGTTAAGATGTAGCCAACCTGGATTTGTCAAGAGCCAATTATATCAAACCAACTGTTTCTCCTTCTTTAATAAGGTCACTGGAATAGTGGTCAGGTTGGAGCTGGGGGAGAGAAAGGAAATGTAGTAATTGTAGCATATTTTGACTTGAACAAGGCATTTGACCCGGTTCCACATGATACATTCATATCAATACTGTGGGCTAGATAGAATACTATTAGCAGGTGCACAACTGGTTGAAAAGTTGTAACCAGAGTGTAGATAACAACAACAACAACAATAATAATAATAATAATAATAATAATAATAATAATAAATAGATACTTCAGTGTCAAACTGGGAAGGTTCTGGGAAGGTCACACAGGTGAGGTTCTGCAGGGATCAGTTCTGGAAACTGTGCTGTTCTATAGTGTCATCAATGGGTGTAAAGTTTATTTATCAAATTTGCAGATGACACAGATCTTACACTTTGCAAAATAGTATTGGTATTCAAAATAATCTTTGCAAATCAGAAATTTGGGCTGAAAACAATAAAGCAAAATCCAATAAAGATGAACCTAAAGTATTACACACTTAGGAAATAAAAGTCAAATGCCCAAACACAAAATTTGGGACTAATGGCTAAGCAGTAGCACTGCTGAGAAGGATCTGTCCGTTATAGTGAATCACAAACTAAATCTGATGCTGTTGCAAAAAAGGCAAAAGTTGCTTTGTGTTGCATTAGCAGAAGCATTTTATCCAAGACATGGAAAATCTTTTTTCTACTCTAGTCAACAATAGTCTGGGCTCAGATGGAGTATTGCATCTAGTTTGCGGCTCCCTCCTTTAATAAAGGTGTTAAGAAGTTGGAGATTGTCCATGGGAAAGTAGTGAAGAAGATAAGGGGACTGGAATGTAAGATTTATTTATTTATTTATTTTATAAATTTCTACCCCGCCCCTCCTGCCACGCAGCTCGGGGCGGCTTCCAACAATTTTTTATAAAAATACAATAAAAACAATTTAAAACAACCATAAATATTATAAAAATAATTAATATACAGGGCAGACTAAAAACCAAAAATAGGTGGGGGAACTAAAACCCCACCCTACTCACCCTCCCTCCCAAAGACCTGGGCGAACAGCCAGGTCTTACAGTTTCGCCGGAATATTAACAGGCTAGGGGCCAGGCGAGCTTCCTCCGGAAGGGAGTTCCACAGCCGCGGTCCCACTACCGAGAATGCCCTCTCCATCGTGGCCCCCCGCTTAACACGGGGGACCTCCAGGAAGGCACCCCCGGCAGACCGCAGGAGCCGCTCTGGGGCGCGGAGGGCGAGGCGGTCCCTAAGGTATGAGGGGCCGAGACCGTGTAGGGCTTTATAAACCATCACCAGCACCTTGAACTTGGCTCGGCACGCTATCGGCAGCCAGTGCAGAGCTC
>QEPC01004593.1:2881729-2900830 GCA_003113815.1 Sphenodon punctatus | reverse complement strand
CCCCCCCCCGCCAATCCCTTCTAAAAGTCCACTAACTGTTCGTGGGTGTGTGCTCTTTGCCATCCATGGCAGAGGAAGGACCAGAAGTGCTTAGATGAAGAATCCAGCTTCTGATGCGAGGCATCGGGTGAAAACAGACATGACGCTAACCACCCTTTAACCACTCTTGGTGGTTATTTATGCATGTTGCAGGGCTGCATAGGACACCAATACAGACTTGCAACATGCATAAATAACCACCAAGGGTGGGTAAAGGGTGGTTAGCGTCATGTCTGTTTTCACCCATCCTTGCAGTCATCTCCTCTGGCATGAAACCCCATTTCCCTAAGGCTATTGGCAGTTCTAAATCTGTGCTTTTATATGTGGTGTTTTTCACTGCTTTGTTTGTAATTCCCTTGCAGAACTTCTTACAGGTTATTTTTATCTTGTCGCTCAGTATAAGAAATAATTCAAAGGTGCCATTTGATAGCAGTTTTTCAGCCCTTTGATATACTTGAGGCAAAATGTGCATGTTTCATAGTATTGGAGTAAGGGGGAATAACTGCAGCACCGCTTTAGTGTAGCCTGATGATAACCTGCTTATGCCAACCTCTGATCTCACTTTGTTTAATTTTGAACCATTGTAGAATCGAATATTTGACTCCAATGTTATTAGACTGCTTAGGGATTGTGAAAAAGAAGCAAGGAGAAGAGTGGAAAACAAATATAGAGAGACTGCAAACAAAGTCACAGAGAGAAAGATAGAGAAAAATTCTAATGAAAAAGCACAGTTATCTGCGCCCGCCCAATGCCTGTGCCAGCCAAGCCTTTGAGGAACTTATCACTAGAAAAATATTTTAATTGACTTATTCAATGTTTCAAGTCTCAGGATATAAGTGTTTTAAGTTAAGTTAATATTAAATCCATGTTAATTTAGTGAAAACATTTCAAATCGACATGGGTTTCACATCTGCACTGTTGGGTTATTTAGCCAAAATCTGGTTTCAGGTTGTTAATAATCAGTGTAGCTGAACTGACTTAACACTTGTAAGTGGCTGTGTCTGAGATTAATAAATAAGGTCCAGATTGTCATACCTTGCTTCATGCTGAGTAGCACCTTGCACTGCCATGAGTGCACCTGCTGGCATCAATGGGAATACTGATAGAATATTATTACTCAAGAGTCTAGGCCCCAAATGAGGGGAGGGACCACTTGAATCAGTACTGTAACTCACTGTCTGATCCAGAGCCAGATTTTGCCACCCTTACTTATTAGTGGACCTATTTGTGATTTGTGGTACTATGTGTGAGTGAGAATATCACAATCTTGCTTTGAGTGAATATAAATGGCCACCATCATTCAGAAAACGCATTCCCAGTGAAGCAATCAAACAAACGATCATACCACTAGTACTCGTCAGTTATTGTGTTTTTCCTGGGTCAGTGTGACCATGAGGACTGAACCTGTTTGCTATCTTTCCCCTTTCTGTTCATGCTGTATAATAGTTCTTACCACCAGTGTAACAAATTCCTCCATAAACTCAACTCTTAGCTATGTTATGAGTAGTTTTTCATACCTCTTCGTATAGCAATGCAAGTAGTGCCCAACAGAGACAAAGTAGTAGTGCCCAAGGATCTCAGCCGCTTAGTTTAGTCTAAATATAGACTATTCTGAGCACCCATTATCAGGCATAATCCATACCTTTCTTAAGCTTGACAAACTGCATCCACTGGCATAAGTAGCTGAGGCAGCTTTTGGGAAATATAAAGGCTACATTCTCTTGTACTTGCTCTAATCTGTTAGGTTTGTTTAAATTGCCACCTAATGATTAATCTGCTATTTTACTGCCTGTAAAATAGTTGACTCTAAGGCCATGGATTGTTGCAGTAATTTTCTAACTGCAAATTTACCATTTAGGTTTGTATTTCAACTATTTAGGGAGATCTGCTTCTTTCTTTCTTTCTTTCTTTCCATTTATACCCTGCCATTTCCCAAAGGCTCAGACTGGCTTACAATACACAAAATACAATTAAAAACCTTAACAAATATATATGTATAAAATACAGTAAAACTCCTACCCAATCCAACCCCAACCCCCCAACAGCTTCCCACCCACTCCTATCCCTTCCCGCCAAAAGCTTTAACAAAAAGAAAGGTCTTACACTGCCTCCGAAAGATACTTGGACTCAAAATGAACCTCCAGGGGGGAGGGAGTTCCACAGCATTGGGGCAGCAACCGAGAATGCCCTCCTGCATGTCCCCGTCATATGGACAAGGGTGGCAGATGGAACCCACAGGAGGGTGCTCCCGGCTGACCACAGGGGCTGCAGTGGGGCATGGTAGGACAGACGGTCTTCAGATAAGTGGGGCCTCAGGCCATTTAGGACTTTAAGGTCAAAACCAGCACCTTAAATTGTGCCCGGAAAGGTATAGGCAGTCAGTGCAGACTTTGGAGCATCGGTCCCCGAAAGAGGCCGAGCTGCCACATTCTGCACCATCTGCAGCTTTCAAAGAGTCATCAAGGGCAGCCCCACATAGAGTGTATTGCAGAAGTCTAGCCTAGCGGTGATGAAAGCATGGACGACAGTGACCAGATCTGAATCGGAGAGAAAATCTCGCAGCCTCCTCACCAGATGGAGTTGGTTCAGGGACGGATTGGGAACTTAAAACAAAAATTTAATCATATGTTCTATTTACTGAAAGGGTCATATATGCAAAATTTGAATGAAGCAGATTCATTACGGTGATCTAAGTTTATAACGATTTCAAAGTTAGGGGTCAATTTAACCTAACCATCCTAACCTTTTTTTGTGGTTCATTTCTTCCTTGTCTTTGTGAGTTGACACCCCCAAATTCTAGTGATGGGGGAGGAAGAGATGGGGGCAGCCCCAGCCAGCGTCTGGACTGTTGTAGGCTCTCAACTGTGTGTATTTGTCACTAATGTGCACCCTGTGGATAACTTATTAGGCCCCTGGATTCACTTCCTGGATGTGGCCCTTTGATCTGGTTCCTGCTCACAAGTGCTGAAACTAAGGCCGCTTTCAGACATCCCTCCCCACCCCCCCGGCACATATTTTGACTGCGGGAGGGAATGCATAGCCAGGATATGTGCGGGGTGCCACTTATCTGAAAGCCCGCCCCCCCATGGCTTTGCTGGCAGACATGTGCAGTGATGTAGAGCAGAAAGTCCTGCTCTGCATCCCTTCATGTGTCTGCTGGCAAAGCCATGCGGGGCAGCTTTCAGACCGGCCAATCCCTGCACATACCCTCCCTCAGGCAGAATATGACTGAACAGTGGATCAGAGGGGCCAGGTGAACGCACTCCTACAGCCCCCCCAATCAGCTGTTCGGCAGGGCCAGGGTGAGCACAGTCCTCTGGGCCCGATCCTCCGACCTCACCTCAAGGCAGGGCTGGGCGGGCCCCTAACAGACAAAAGGTAGACTGTTAGCCCAGTTTAGCATGGGTGGCCGGGCATTTGCCTGGGCTGTGTCTCTGATTGCTGCCACCCGACATCCTGTAGTGACTGCACCTGTAGTGACAGGTGAGTCCCAGGCTAAGGCGGGCTATATAGGATGGCCAGATATGCAAATTTTAGAGGACACTTATGAGAAATGCAGGTTGCAGGGCCGCATTGGCAACAAGGGGTGGGAAGTTCCGATCTTCCGGCATCCGATACTGCCGGTATTTTGGTGTACTGGCAGTATCGGATTAATTCGGTATTTGTGGGGGTATTACCGGTACCGGATCTTTTACATTGCGGCCATTGAAATGAATGGCCGCAATGTAAAAAAAGAAAAGAAAAAACCTCAAACACTTTCCCACCCCAGTCCAGGCTGCATGGGTGGAAGGGGGGACCCCTCCCCCCCCTGCCCAGCCTGGATTTTTTTAAAAATTATTTTTCCCCGAAGTCCCTCCTAGGCTCCGGGCCGCAGCCGGTGACCCAGAGCCCACACCAGCAGGTAGGTACTGTCGGTACTAGGGTGATCCCTGGGGTGGGGGGGTGGTTTAACACCCCGCCCACCCCAGGGATCACCCTACCTCCCCACCCAGGGATCGCCTACCTTTGGCGCTCCGGGCGGCGGCGGTCTGGAGGCTTCAGCGCTGGCTGTGGCTGCCGGCTTCAGCGTTTCTAGGCCTTCCGGGGAAACCCGGAAGTTCCCCAGAAGGCCTATAAAGCGCCGAAGCCGGCAGCCACTGCAAGCGCTGAAGCTGCTGGACTGCCGCCGCCCGGAGCGCCAAAGGTAGGCGATCTCTGGGTGGGGAGGTAGGGTGATCCCTGGGGTGGGGTGTGTGTTAAACCATCCCCCACCCCAGGGATCACCCTAGTACCTGCTGGTGTGGGCTCCGGGTCGCCGGCGGCGGCCTGGAGCCCGCACTAGTAGGGATTTAGGGTAAAAAAAATTTTTTTAAAAAAAATCCAGGCTGGGCTGGGCAGGTGGGGGGTGCCTCCCCTTCCACCCACACAGCCTGGGAGGGGGAGGTATTCCATTGATTTCAATGGGGACAGTTCCCCATTGAAATCAATGTAATAAATCTGGCACCGGTAATCCAGTTTTAATCCGGTAACCCGGTATTTTGCATACCGGTAAAAGGTAAAACCAGAAGCTGGTATTGTGCCTGATGTCCCACCCCTATTGGCAACAACCTGTACTTCTCATGTGTCCCCTAAAATTTGCATATCTGACCACCCTAGGGCTGTAGCAGGCTAATGTCACATCTGTTTTCACCCCAAGCTAAACCATTCTTCTGGCAAAGGTCCTGCCACCAAGTAGGATTATATTGTGGTATTATTAGCTAGGAGAACTCCTGACTCATCCCTAAAGATGTAGAACAGGCTCTATGAGCCTATTTCCTACATAAACCAACTCAGGTGGATTGGGCCATCTGGAAACAAGGACAATTCCCAGTGGGCCGCTAGGGTAGTGGGCTGGTGTGGCGCTACAGACCCCGTGGAGCAGGCCTCTCTCTAGGCAGCTGTGGTTGCAGGCTCCCTGCCTGAACAGGAAGCCTGCAGTGATCCCTCCCAGACTGCAGGGGCCGCTTCTGCTTCCACCATGAAGCTTCCAGCCTCAGCAGGCCAGCCGAGATCGTAGGCTAGCCCCTCACCAGCCCCATGGACCTCCCTTCCACAGGCTAGCATGCACCACTCACACCCGCTGCCCGCAGCAACCTGTTCCCTCCAGCCCCCGTCCCTCCTCAGCACCCCCTTCACCAGCACCCCCACCCTCTGTGCTGCATGAACACCTGCCCCCTCAGGACCCCCTTCCCCAGGTCCTCCACCCTCTGTGCTTCATGACTCCCTGCCCGTCAGTACCCCTCTCCTAGCTCCTCAGCACCCCCTTCCCCAGCACTCCCACTTTGTGGTCCATGACTGGAGATGGGAGCACTCAGGATAGGAAATGTAAAGGAGGGTCTGGATCATGGATCTGTCCCCTCTCCTTGTACACTTGTCCTCATTTCTACTTCCTTCCCCTGAGCCCAGTCTTAGGCCACTTTCAGACCACCCGCCCCCTCCCCCTGCACATATGGCCGAATATGGCTGACAGCTCCCGCCCCCTCCCACCCCCGCGCAAATGTCAGAATATGGCTGACAGCTCTTGGCTGGTCAGCCGAACAGCTGTTCATCGGGGCCAGGGTATGCACACTCCTCCAAGCCCCCCCATTAGCTGTTCGGTGGGGTGGGGTGGGGTGTGTGCACTTCTCTGGGCCCCCAACTGATCAGCTGTTTGTTGGGGCCAAGGTGCGCCCACTGCTCCGGGCCTCCAGCCGATCAGCTGCTCAGCATGGCTGGGGTGCATACACTCCTCCAGGGCCCCCTATCAGTTGTTTGGGGGGGCTGGAGTGCACACACCAAACAGCTGATGTGGGGGGCAGAGGTGCACCCTCACCTAGCCCAAGTGTGCATACCAAACAGCTGATGGGGGGACCTTGAGGAGCACCCCATCAGCTAGTTGGCAGCAGCTCTTCCTGGGGACCCAATCCTGCTGAGCAGCAGGGGCCTGGGAGTCCTATCCTGTGTGGACAGCTCCTTGGCCCGACCCAGGGTGTGGAGGAGCCTATGATGGCAGCCCCCACACCCAGGTTATGGGGGCAAGGGCTGCTTGTGTGAACAGTCCTCCCCACCAACCCAAGGAGTGGCGGCTGGAGTGGCCCCAGCTTCGCTGCCGTCATGTCTGTTTTAACTCATGGTAGAATGTACTTTGCACTGCAAGAGCACTGCAAAGGACCTGTACAGCTGCCATAACTGGCAGCTGAGGATTGTGTTTAGAACTTGCTTCTCTAATCCTCTGGCATAATGGGTTCTTTCGGGGCATCCCAAGGAAGACTGGGCACATGAAGCCCTCAGGCCACCTACCCAGCATAACAACCCCTTGGGAAACTTTGAAGCTACTATAATTTATACCAGTAGCTGAAACAGTAGCTGAATCCCCGCATGCCTGGAACTCCCTCCCTGCCGACATCCGCCTCGCCTCCTCCCTCCGCTCCTTCAAATCCCTCCTCAAGACCCACCTTTTCCATGCCGCCTTTCCCAATGCCCTCTAGTCTTTCCCCTTGCTCTTACTGTCAGCCCTCCTCTGCTGACTGCTGCTACCGACCACCTTGTAACCAAGCCAAGTACACGCACCTGAGACTTCGCATCCGCCTGAATGTTTGTTTGTCTTCTCCCATGTCTCTCCCGCTGTCCCCTCTCCTTGTCTCCCCCTCCTTGTCTTTTAGATTGTAAGCCACAGGTAGGGACCGCAGCTGATTATATGTTCTGTACAGCGCCAGGTTGTTACTGGCGCTTTATAAATGTTTAATAATAATAATAATAATAATAATAATAAACAGCTCCTGGCAGCTTTGAGGAAGCATGCAATGGTACACACAGTCTCTTTTGCCTCCACTATCCTCCTTCACTTCCTTGGCTCGTGTGCCAAGAGCAGATCAGATGAGACAAAGAATGGCAGTCTAAACTGGATGACTGCAGGACTGAAAATCTCTTTTCTGTGCTCCAGCTCTGCTTTACAATCTGGGCAGTTATGGGCAGAACAAGCGTGAATACAATCCTGCTTCCTTTTGCTACTTGTGAAAAAACGTTGCCATTCTGAATTTTGATGATTTGGCTGGCTGCTCGCTACTTTGACTGAACAGCAAGTCTTCTTATCTTGGGTACTTCAATTCTTTGTTGTTTAGTTTTGTTTCTTTTCCCCCTTGTGCCATGTTCTGCATTCACGCAGCATGCCCACAGGCTGTACTGCATTGTTACATGTGCTGTGACATCCAAAATAATCTCAGTGGGTGTCCTAAACATCTGCCATGATACAACCTCTCTCCTTGGTAGTCAAAAGTGCTGTGAGCTATGCATCCCCTGTCCTCTACGTAGAACACTGGAGCAGAGATGGCACCTACAAATGTTACACACCTTGTGTCTCTTACAGTTGCCAACTACCAGCATGAATGTAGTGTCTTACAGCTGTCTAGATCCATCTGGTTAAAGGCAGCACAAGGAAGGTGAGGGTTTTTTTCCCTTCGAGGGGCCACTTTGAAAATTAGTACAGGCTTTGAGGGCCACATAGAAGTTGGGGAGCGGGGTGCATTTTTTTACAAGCTCTTGAGGGCCACATAAAAGTTAAGGGGGTGTATTTTAAGGAGTGTGCTCAGAAAAAGGGGGGTCCAGTTCATAGCTGTATGCCATCTGTCCGCTATCCTTGTGTGCATGCCCTGATCTCTGGTCCATTACCCTGAGCTCAGTCTTTCAGTACTTAGAGGTAGGAATGGATCCTGGGGCCAGACCCAGGAACTGGAAAGGGGCCAAATAAAAGCTAGCCATAGGCTCTATATGGTCCCCGGGCCTGAGGTTCTCCACCCCTGGTTAAAGGAGACATGCTTTCTTAATTTAATTCAGCTCTCTACTGGATTGATTTTCAGCACACAGTACTTGGGTGCAACAATAGTTTAAATGGGACAAAAACGGAGGTAATGGTCCCCAAGCCACTGCTTCATAGTAGGTCGAGGGTTGCAGCCCCAGTAAGCCTGGTGTTTTGTGAAGAAGGAGAGACTTTTCAAATGGAATCACCATGACTTGGGGTGCTCGTTAATGAACACAATACACTTTCTCATTGTAAGCTTGTCCCTGTTCTTTGATCTGTGTTTGTCTTGTCCTGTAGCAATATCCCCACCCAGCTGCTGATATCCCTGTATTTCAGTGGCCCTTCCTATGTCCCTGTGATGTTTTTCACTATGTAAAGGACATGGAGGAATGGCTTGTGATAGTCTGGAAGTAGTGTGGAGTGGAAGACATAGTCCCTGCTCCAAGACTCTCTGGCTACAGCCTTTTGGTCATTCAGAGGTAGAAAATGTGTTTGGGGTTGATCAAGTCACATTACACCTTTACTACTTGATAAGAATCAGTTCCTTGCAAACAACCTCTTGGCATTGAGAACCAGATATAATACATTAACACGAGGAGCAGTTAGGATTTGATACAAGTCTCAAAATGTGGGTTTGCACCACTATCCACTCTAGAAAAGTGTTTTGTGAATGTGCAGTTTGTCTTTCTAAGATAATCTCATATCAAAGTGTTAAATAACTCTTCCTTCTAGAAGATTACATCAGCTATGTGGACAGCAGTTCCTTAACGCCTGACTTCATTCCTGTGGAAGAGGTGCATAACCGTGCTATAACTCCTTAGTAATTAACACAGTCCACATATTAACTGCAGAGTGAAACTGAAATAAACTAAAGTGCCTGGTGTATATTTGCAAATTTGGGAACAAACTCACGACAATCCCATTTTTCTTAACTATTCTAGTTGTGTTGGAGTAGAAGAAGAAGAGGCACCAGATATTGATATCTACCATTGTCCAAACTGTGAGAAAACCCATGGAAAGTCTACTTGTAAGTATACCTGCTCAACTCCTGCTCTCTCTAGAGTTGCCATTGTGGGAGGAATCCTGAAGTCCACTTCAAAGCATAAGATTCAGAGGCAGACAGATTTTTTACCTTATATATTTAATTAATGGAAGAATTCTTAATTCATAGTTAACAGAAATATTTTGGATGTTTTTCTCTCTGACTAGACTATTTTACCATTAGATACTGCAGTGGACTTCAAAACAGAGTAGCACTACAAAGGTTTGGGACAATTGAATTGGAATACAAAAGACATGGGTTTAATTGTCATATCAGCCACAGATGCACTGTATAATTCAAGACAATTTACTTAAACTAATTTGTACTTTACTGCTTCCTCTGAAAAATGGAGATAGTACTTTCCTAACTGAAAAGGTTGCTGAGAAGGAATAATCCGTTTATGTTGTGAGTGTTTGGACATTATGGCTGTAGGCTCTTAAATGTACCTAGATGGATAGTTCTGTTATGCTGGTCTTTAGTAGTTGCGTATCTCTTGTCTCCTGGTGACATAGAAATGTGTGAGACACCAGAAGTTGATACAACAATAGAAAAAATATCAAAAGCCTATAGAATACTGTTATATGTAATAAAACATGTACAAAAGTTTATTGGATGTAATCATAATGCAATAATCTCTCATAATGATGAATAAAAATGTACATTCCGCATTCCAATAGACTAAGAATTACATATACAAAATATTCACATTCTACTGCAACGGGGATTAGAACCTCTATACTCCAATATCAAGGCAAAAAGCATACCAATGTGCTATGTGATTTTGACCAATCCTTGCAAATAAATGAAACAATGCAAGGTTATAGCAAGCCCATGGAGTAGATAAACCAATACAATAACCAAAATTACCAATAATAAACCAATATTCCCATGATAGGATGCAATATTGGGACAACAACAATGTCACGGGATTTGGGGGTCCAACACCCCACCTTCCTGGGTTGGGTGACTCAATTTCCCTCACTTGCAGCCCACTTGAACCAGTTCTCTCTCTGGCTGGTCCAGTTCTGCAAAGGGGAAATCCTTTTGCCACCCAAATTCCCAGAACTCCCGTTCACAGACTCTCTCTCTCTCTCTCTGGGTTCTCAAGAGCTTGGAAGCTCAAGTTGCTCAGCTTGTGATCCCCCAATGTCAGATCACAGAACGCTTCTTAGTAGTTAAGAAGAAAGTTTATTAATAACATAATCTAAAACCGTTGATACAGAGTGTCCAAGAAATCAAAAGTGAACATAACACATTCCTAAACTGTACTGGGTGCGTCCCTAAATATCTTACCCTACAGAATAGTCCATGTACTTGAGTTCAGCCAGCTATGGAAAGGCTAGCTGGGCGCTGGTTCTAGGATCAAAGACCCTTCTCTCCCCGCATGTCTTGCTGGCAAGATGCAGGATGCAGAAGAAGCTGAAACTGAAGACCTTCCTTTGTCTTGTCTGTTAGCTTAAATAGCATTTCAAAGTCTTTTGTTTCTCGTTCCCGCCTTGGAGAAGCTGTGCTTACCGGCAGGTAGGCAAACAGGAAACTTAATTTGCACCTGAATGGGGTTCTGTCTGGTGTCTTTTCTGACAACACATCCTTTATCTCTCTCCATTTCCTGGAGGAGTTTCCCAACTCTCAGTTACACTACATGATTACATGAATCGAGTTTTGCAGTTCTCAGTTTTAACATTACATACATGTTTAACCTTTAGCTTTACATATCTGTTAGACCTATAGTGCCGTATCTCTCCTGTGTGACCTCATGTTTCTTCATGACAAACAGTCTTAATGAACCATAATTTCCTGCAGTACAAAAAATGAACTTGATGTCAAACTCAATCTCTATGAGTTCCTGGGTGATTAACTTGTTTAGAAGAATCATTTATCAAGAGTTCCTAGTAGCGCTGTAACCCACTGTGCCTAACTCTGGTCCAGTATAGCCTCCCTCCTCACTATCAGAATTTCCTTGTCAAAATATTGAAATTGATTTAACTTCTTTTGTAATTCCTTATACTTATAATCTTCTCCAGATTATAAAGATGGATATCAATTTGTGTATCTAAATATATAAAAAAACCTTTTCTTTTGTTTTTTCTTTTTTGTTTATGTGTAATTATTATAAGCTAAAGTACAATTCCAAATCATAAAAAGGCCCTGCACGTGCCTGAATGTTGAAAAGCTGTTCCTTGATTTCATGAGTATAACTCTAAGTAAATGATTTGTGTCCGTTCCAACAAGATAATCACATATCTGGAACTGATAAAAAATATTTATGTTAACTGAAATTCTTGTGAATACAATTGGAAAAATAATTGAAATATATGTAAAACTAAAATACCTCATGTCTTGAACAGAGGAGGAAGGTAAACCATTAGGATCAGGGTGCCAGCTAACTCTCTTGCAGGGAAAAAAATCCTTTGTGCTGTTATGTCAGGACTGGTTTATATACTGATCTTACAGTCACCTGTGACTCTTCATTATCTTATTCCTGCCAGTACAAACCTCACACACCTGTAAGTCACAGACCCCATGGTGTGGGTAAAAATATGTGTATGCCTGCGAGATTAACTCTTTCTGAATTGGCCATAGATAACAATTACATCTGAAGTCCAATAACTATGATATTTTGTAAACTATATTCATTTTAACACTCATATTCTATAAAACAGCTATCTAGTGAGGCCATATTGAAAACTAGCTTGTCTAATTGTGATACATTTTCCCAAGAAGGAAAAGGTTCAAATAATAAATCCATTGTATAGCATCCACATGGCAGCAAAATAGGATCATATCCTTAACAATCATTGGGTGATTTCAGACATTATGTGCTCCTCGGTCACCACAGTGGATTACCAACGGTGGCGAACTGGTGAACCCCCTCCCGTGGTCCAGGACAGCCCCAAACAGACGTGACGGGAGCGGGACCACAGCAAGGTAACGAACAGCCAGACCACGGCCGGGGGCAACACAACAGACGTTACGCCAATCCCAGACCGTGGTCAGAACACCCAGAAGACACCGAGGCGGGGCGGAAGGCAGACATGGCCGACCGAGGGCAAACGAAGCTGAAAGCGCAAAAAGGCAACGTCCACACAAGGGAAACGGGAAGGGAGGGGGAGGAGGGAGAAGAGCGGTGAAGGCACAGGGAAGCCGCGGACAAAGCAGAACACAAACCACACACACACGCCTGGGCGCGTACACACCCTAACGGGAAAGGAAGAAAGCGGGGAAGCACACCAAGAAGACCAACGCACACATGGGAAGGGGGGAGCCTCGGGCCAAGGAAGTGGAGGGGTCTGGGGCGGGAACAGGCCAGCACAAGGTGACAGGCACCCAGAACCCCACTGTCAGTATAGGCTGCACAGGACACCCAACAGCAACACAGAAAGCCCAAGGCACAGGGGTCCCCACAGGGATGGAGCACAGTCATGGGGGGCGGGTAGGCAACAAAGCCGGGGAAGGCACAGGAGTGGTCCGAGGCAGGTCCGGATGGCAGGAATCCCTCATGCAGATGCAAAGGCACAGCTGGGGACAGAGGTGAGCAGGAACCGGTATGCAGCACATGCAGCCTCCTGCCCCCCAGAGAAAGCCGGGGGGCGCTGTCCAGGGACCCAGGCCCGCACAGTCATGGAGGCACCAAGGAGGCGGGATGTGTGTGTGTGTGTGTGTGTGTGTGTGTTCACGGACACAGGAGAGCGGCCGACCTGCCAAGAGATGTCAACACCATGGGGAGAGGTGGTAGCAGGCTCAGACAGCAGGAAGCAGCCCAAGGGGGGGTTGGACAGGGAGGGCAACACCTCAGGCAGCGAAGGGCATTGGGTGCCCGTGGAGGGGGCACAGCGACACAGGTGAACGGAGCGGAGGCAACAGACCCAGCCACAACAACAGCAAGACTGGAACAGCATGGAGTGAGCTGCCGGTGCCCCGAGTCGCCATGGGGGTGCAGGGAGCAACCCATCCATGGCACCGATGTCACAACGGCCCTCACAGCCAGCTGCATGGGATCACGAAGGGGCCTCGGGTGGGGTGGCCCGCCAGATGCACGTAGTGCGGCCACTGAAGCATGCCCCGGCGGTAGCCCAGCCCCGACATGTGGTGGGCAACGAGGTAGTAGGCCTCCAACGGATCCGACCCGGTGAGCCCCACCTGAACATTCGCATGGGACCACACAGTACCCAGTGCCGCCAGCTCCGCTCCGGTGGGCTCTGACATAGCATAGTCAGCAGCAGGGGGCCAGGACAGGTGCCCAAGCTCCAACAGTCGGTGGTATGCTGCCCCACGTGAGTGCTGATAGCCACGCGCCCCGTGGATTCAGCCAAAGTAGGAAACAGCCAGGGCAGGGCCCCCCTCCTCGAGACAGGTAGTGAACCCGGCCGGGCCACACACAGAGAGGGCCGAAAGCGTCTCTGCTGGGGACCATGCCACATGAGAGCACCACACCTCCGGAGCGCGCCCATCGGGAAAGGGACGGAGGCCCAGCACCTACGCATGCAGCTGGCACTCGTGAGCGCTGGCCTCATAGCCAAAGTAGCGAAGGCTTGCATAGACACTAGGGAGGGTATCCGGGCAGCACAGGTGCAGTTGCACGGCCGGGGACTGCCACAGGTCACACAGGACCATGGTCTCCCGGATGGCCCAGCTATGCGGGGAGCCAGGCGAACTGGACCGCGGAAGCCCCAGGGCAGCACAGCCGGCCATGGTCCAGCAGGCAGAGGGTCTGATCAGCAAGGAAAGAGAGGCCCCGCGTTCCCATGTGGGCTGGGGAGGGAAGCAGGGGAGCGCCAATGTCACGCGATAAGCCTGCAGGCCGCAATATGGGACAGCTAGCGAGCGATGCATGGGGAGCGGATCCCAGCACAGCTGCAGGAACCAAGCGCACAGGCAGAACAGCTATTACTGATAGCAGGGAGGTGAAGACAACAGGCACCCCGCTGTGGACGGCACCAATGGGCGCATGTGGGCCCGGGGCATGAGCACCCAATGCGGGAGCGCAGGTGCACCCAGGTGGACCGACCCACCACGCACACACCGGCCAGCGATGAGCAGGCAGCGGGGCACGTGGGCGAGGGTGGGCAACACAGATGCAGAGGCCCCCCCCCCAGGTGCAAGGGCGGGGCATGGAGGAGAGGCGGGCCCGGGACAGGGGCATGACAGGTCCACCATGGATGCGGGCCGGAGGGGCGCATGCTGGATGCACCTTGCCCTATGTGCGGAGTGGTTCTGGGCGCACACCGACTGCATGAGCCTTGCCACTGACATGCTACACCTGGGCACCTGCATCCGGGGGTTCCTCGGCAGGAGCGCAATGGCTGCCCGGCGTGCCCACCACAGGCGCCAGCACTCCCAGAGCAGGCTCAGGGCCCTGTGGACGTCTGGGGCGCACCAAAGGACCCTGCGACTCGTCCGAGGGTGGACCGCGGCCCTTTGCGAGACAGCCGGGTGACACCAGTGGCGCTGGGATGCCATGCTGCACTGCTCGCAATGCCCATAGAATGGTGGCTGTGGGTCACGGAGCAGGCATGGGAATGGTGGGCTGGGGCCCTGGCCAGGTGGGGAGATGTGGCGTGGAGGGCACACTTCTGCATGGACAGGCGGTGCCTCCTGCGCCTTGCAGAGCTGTTGGCACTGTGGCTGGAGCGGCTACGCACCCCCACGCGTGTGCTGCTACCCATGGCCCAGCGCGTGGCCATAGCCGTCTGGGCACTGGCAACCCCAGATTCCTGCCGGTCTGTGACGCAGCATTTTGGTGTGGGAGTGAGCACCGTGACGGGCATCCTTCGTGACTTCTGTGAGGCTGTACTCCTGGATCGCGCACCAGGAGGCCGTGATGGCCGGTTTCGAGGCTGGCGGCTTCTCCAACTGCCTGGACGCTGTGGATGGCACCCATATAGAGATCCTCCACCCCTCCAACGGGAAAGAGGCGGAGTACATCACCCGACACGGGTACCATTCCCTGCAGCTCCAGGCGGTTGTGGACCACCGGGGCCGGTTCATCGACATCTTCACAGGCCACTCCGGCCGCAGCCACGATGCCCGCATCCTGACCATCTCACCTCTTTGCCCGGATGTACTGGGGGGACTTCGCCAACATGCGGATGGCCAGTATCGAGGGGGTGCTGATGCCCCCCTGAATCCTGGGGGACCTGGCCTATCCCCTCCTCTGCTGGTTCATGAAGCAGTACCCGGTCTCACGGACCCCAGCGGAGGCGCTGTTCAACACCCGGCTCAGCACCTCGTGGACCGTGGTTGAGAGGGCCTTCGGTGCCCTCAAGCAGCGCTGGAGGTGCCTAGCAGGTTGGCTGGACTTCACGGTTGAGACCTCGGCCCTTGTGATCGGTGCCTGCTGCGTCTTGCACAATGTTTGTGAGACAGATAGGGCCACCTTGGCGTTCCCTGTGCCCCAGCACCCACCAGGACCCGTGCCACTCTATGTGAATGCGAAGAACCCGAGGGAGTACCGCTATGCCAAGTGGATCCACGCTGCCGTGGCATATCACAATTGATGCCAGGGCCTGAGCGTGCTGGACCTCCCCTTGGCGGGCCCCACCTGTCCTCGGGCCTCGCCTGCAGCGATCCCCCAGCCCCTTCCCAATGATACTAGTCGCACAATAAATAATTGGGTTGGGTACACCCATGCTTTTATTCTACTTTGTGCGTCCCCTGTCCCCCCTCTCCCTCCCTGCAGCTCCGTGCCCCACCCTACCTCCCCCTCCCCTGTCCCCCACCCCTCCGGACCCAGCCGCCTCCGGGGACGGCTCCTCGGCCGCCCTGCGGGCACCATGGAGCTCTGTGAACTCATCTCCCTCCCGCTGTCACTTTCCCCGACCGTGTCCTGGGAGGTTTCTGTGTCTGGACTGGCTGGTGGGGTGGGAACGGTGGGTGGACATGGTGCAGGCAGTGCAGACGAGCCCCCCTGGGTGGCTGCTGCCTCCAGAGGCCGGGTGGGACTGGGAGGCGGATGCGCGGGCCCTGCAGACGTGCTGGTGCTTGTGGCGGTGGAGGCGCTGCGGGGGCCAGCAGGGGCACTGGGGCCGGAAGGGTTCTGGGAGGAACGCCTGCCATAATGTAGGCACTCATGGTCCCTGCATGCAGCAACAGTGAGGTGCCAATGTCCAGGGACCTGTCCATCCTACGCGTGTGCTCTGCCATCAGCCGATCAATGGATTGCTGTAACAGCCCCATCGCCTCCACCTGCCTGGTGTGTTTCCGGCGCTCCTGCCTCCTTTCCTGGTACATTTCCGCCTCCAGACGTCTGTCCCTGGCCTCCGCCTTCTGCAGGGCCCTCTCCATTGCCACCTCCATTCGGTCGATGGCTGCTATCATCCACTCCCCCTGCTCCATGCTGGTCCGGACAACGTCCTCCGTGAGGTCCTTCCTCTGGCGCCATACCCGTGCCCTGGGCTCCCGCATCCACTGTGCTGGGGCCATGGGGTTGGCAGGTGGGGGTGCTGCTGGTTGCCCTGCTGGGGAGCTGGTAGGTGACCGTTAGTCATGCTTGATCGCACACCATCTGTCCTGTACCGTTGCAGGGGGTGGTTGGGGGTCCCCCTGACAGTAGGCGGCTGGGGTCCCCCCTTGGGGACCCCTGTGCCCCGGTCATCCCCCCTCATCCCCCCTGCCACCGTCCACACCGCCATCCCCGCTCCTCCATGCCCTTTGTGCTCCCGCGTTGGGCCCACCCCCTGCTATGGTGCCTCACCTTCTTCCACTGGCTGCTGCAGTGGCTTCTCCCCTCTATTCCCCTCGTCTGGCGGTCCTGAGGGCCTGGCCGCATGTGGACCTGTTGGGGCATTGCGTTACCCTTGAATGGACCCTGTCCCTATCCCGCCATCCCCGCCGCTCTCTGGCAAGCACTTTCCCCCCTGTTCCATGTTCGGGCAGGCCACCATGCACCCCGGCCCCCTTCCCGTGTTCCCTGGTTCCTGGGGGCTGCAGGTACGGTCCAGCTCCCTGGGCTCACCCCCGCTGGTCCGTTGTCCATCCCACCCACACGCCTACCCTCTATGTCCATCTCGGAGCCCTTGAAAGCTGGCCCCTCTGTGTGGCTGTGCTCCCCCTGTGTCCACTGGCTGAGGGTGACCTGTGTGCCGGCCTCAGAATCACCCGAGTTGGACTGCGGGTGTGGGCACCTGGTGCTGGTTCGCAAGGGGGGCCTGCTGCTCCCTGAGGTCCTGGGGTGTTCCTCTAGGGGGGCTTGGTCCAGGGCATCATAGTAGCGGGCAGTCTGGGCTCCATGTCCAGACCGCCGGTTGTTGTCCTTGATGGCCTTGTACCCCTCTTTAGCTTCCACCTTGGAGTGGCATTGGGCCACGGTCCTGTGGTGCCCCGCTGCCTCCATGTCCCGCACTATCTCTGTGAACACGTGATTGTTTCGTTTGTTCACTGCGAGCTCAACCTGGTTCTCGAGGGAACCCCAGATCCTGATGAAGTCCCAGGTCTCCTTGTGCCCCCATTGCCCCCCTTGCTAGTACCGGTGTCTCCTGCGTGTGCCCTCGTCGTCGTCCTCCTCCTGCTCCTCTGCCGGTCTCCTCCGGGGGCTCCGGCTCCCGAGCCCATTTCTGGGTCTGTGGGTCATTGGGGGGCGCGTGTCAGGTGCCTCGGTCCTTCCAGCACGTGGGCCGCCTCCCTGCCCCCCTCCTGCCAGGCACCCCCCGTTCTTGCCCCTTTGCATCTGTGCGGGCCCCCCTTGCTCTCCTTACTAATTTCAGGGGTGCCTCCATCCCCCGGCCAGCTGACCCCTCTGGGGCGGGCTGCTCCAGCTGCTGCTCCTCTGCCACCGCCACCACCTCCATCACCAGCTCCACCTCCTCCCTTGCTCGCTCACCCTCTGCTGTCCTCTCCCTTCCGCCTTGCTCCATCCTGCCACGTTCCCTTCTGCTATGTGCCCTTTAAATCTCCCTCCCTGGTCTGTGTGTTGCTCGTTGCTTGGCAGCGATGCTGTGTGCTTTCGCCATGGCTGGGGCTCGTTTTGTTTGATCCCGCCTGGTGGTTGCCGTTCAGTCATTAAGTTTTGCGGTTTCTTGGTGGTAATCTCTTTGACCACCATTCCGGTGATGGTCCTATCCCGACCTCCGGAAAGGTGGTTGGATTTAGCACCAGCTGGTGATTGAACGTCGTGAACATCGGGATGCCGCTGATCAGATGTTTGCGGCTCTTTGGCACCGCTGCGGGGTTGTCTTTGGTTGACTGTGATCTTGTCACATCTGAAATCACCCAATGAAATATTTGAAAATGTTACCCACGTGTAACATAATACAACTCAATCCCATATTGCAAAAACCTTTTCCATAAGTATATGCAAAATATAAAATTTTGGCAGAATTTTCATTGATTTTACAGTACAGCTGATTTCAGTGGAATTAATTTCACTTTGGTCAAGTTAAAGAATTCTTTCTAATATACAAAAACACCTACTGTCATTGAGAAAATATCTAACTGAAAGGCATTTTTTACTAGGAGTGGGAAAACCGGATCTTCCGGTATCCGATAATGCCGGTACTGGGCATACCGGCATTATCGGATTCAACCCGCTAATCTGGGCCATTTCCCGGATTCCCGGTACCGGATTTTTTTACATTGCGGCCATGCAAATGAATGGCCGCAATGTAAAAAAAAAACCCAACAAAAAACACGTTTCCCTCCCCCTCCCAGGCTGCGCGGGTGGAAGGGGGGACACCCCCCACCCACCCTGCCCAGCCTGGATTTAAGTCCCCTGAGTGTCCCACTGCAGCTCCGGGCCGCCGGCGGCAACCCAGAGCCAGCCACAGCCCCAGCGGCCGTCCCAGCAGCAGCCGGTAAGTATACTGTATGATCCCTGGGGGGGTGTGTGTTAACACCCCCTCCCCCCCAGGGATCACCCTACTTCCAAGTTCCCACACCCAGGGATCTCGTACCTTCATTGAGCTCCGGCGGTCCGGCGGCTTCAGGGCTGGCTGTGGCTGCTGGCTTCAGTTGCTGGTAGGCCTTCTGGGGAACTTCCAGGTTTCCCTGGAAGGCCTACCAGCGTCTGAAGCCGGCAGCTACAGCCGGCCCTGAATTCGCCAGACCACCGGAGCTCAATGAAGGTACGAGATCCCTGGGTGCGGGAACTTGGAAGTAGGGTGATCCCTGGGGGGGTGTTAACCCCCCCCCAAGGGATCATACAGTATACTTACCGGCTGCTGCTGGGACGACCGCTGGGGCTGGCTCTGGGTTGCCGGCGGCGGCCCGGAGCTGCAGTGGGACACTCAGG
>QEPC01004593.1:2866106-2881212 GCA_003113815.1 Sphenodon punctatus | reverse complement strand
TGCTGGTTCGCAAGGGGGGCCTGCTGCTCCCTGAGGTCCTGGGACGTTCTTCTGGGTGGGCTGGGCCCCTGGGGTCGGTGCCTGCGTGCGGGGCTGCCAGGGGTGGGGGTACGTTGGCCCGTTTCCTGCCCTGGACCACTGCGCTTCCCACGAGCCGTGGGGTGACTATGGAGCCCTTCATGTGGAGGATGTGGTCCAGGGCATCATAGTAGCGGGCAGTCTGGGCTCCATGTCCAGACCGCCGGTTGTTGTCCTTGATGGCCTTGTACCCCTCTTTAGCTTCCACCTTGGAGTGGCATTGGGCCACGGTCCTGTGGTGCCCCGCTGCCTCCATGTCCCGCACTATCTCTGTGAACACGTGATTGTTTCGTTTGTTCACTGCGAGCTCAACCTGGTTCTCGAGGGAACCCCAGATCCTGATGAAGTCCCAGGTCTCCTTGTGCCCCCATTGCCCCCCTTGCTAGTACCGGTGTCTCCTGCGTGTGCCCTCGTCGTCGTCCTCCTCCTGCTCCTCTGCCGGTCTCCTCCGGGGGCTCCGGCTCCCGAGCCCATTTCTGGGTCTGTGGGTCATTGGGGGGCGCGTGTCAGGTGCCTCGGTCCTTCCAGCACGTGGGCCGCCTCCCTGCCCCCCTCCTGCCAGGCACCCCCCGTTCTTGCCCCTTTGCATCTGTGCGGGCCCCCCTTGCTCTCCTTACTAATTTCAGGGGTGCCTCCATCCCCCGGCCAGCTGACCCCTCTGGGGCGGGCTGCTCCAGCTGCTGCTCCTCTGCCACCGCCACCACCTCCATCACCAGCTCCACCTCCTCCCTTGCTCGCTCACCCTCTGCTGTCCTCTCCCTTCCGCCTTGCTCCATCCTGCCACGTTCCCTTCTGCTATGTGCCCTTTAAATCTCCCTCCCTGGTCTGTGTGTTGCTCGTTGCTTGGCAGCGATGCTGTGTGCTTTCGCCATGGCTGGGGCTCGTTTTGTTTGATCCCGCCTGGTGGTTGCCGTTCAGTCATTAAGTTTTGCGGTTTCTTGGTGGTAATCTCTTTGACCACCATTCCGGTGATGGTCCTATCCCGACCTCCGGAAAGGTGGTTGGATTTAGCACCAGCTGGTGATTGAACGTCGTGAACATCGGGATGCCGCTGATCAGATGTTTGCGGCTCTTTGGCACCGCTGCGGGGTTGTCTTTGGTTGACTGTGATCTTGTCACATCTGAAATCACCCAATGAAATATTTGAAAATGTTACCCACGTGTAACATAATACAACTCAATCCCATATTGCAAAAACCTTTTCCATAAGTATATGCAAAATATAAAATTTTGGCAGAATTTTCATTGATTTTACAGTACAGCTGATTTCAGTGGAATTAATTTCACTTTGGTCAAGTTAAAGAATTCTTTCTAATATACAAAAACACCTACTGTCATTGAGAAAATATCTAACTGAAAGGCATTTTTTACTAGGAGTGGGAAAACCGGATCTTCCGGTATCCGATAATGCCGGTACTGGGCATACCGGCATTATCGGATTCAACCCGCTAATCTGGGCCATTTCCCGGATTCCCGGTACCGGATTTTTTTACATTGCGGCCATGCAAATGAATGGCCGCAATGTAAAAAAAAAACCCAACAAAAAACACGTTTCCCTCCCCCTCCCAGGCTGCGCGGGTGGAAGGGGGGACACCCCCCACCCACCCTGCCCAGCCTGGATTTAAGTCCCCTGAGTGTCCCACTGCAGCTCCGGGCCGCCGGCGGCAACCCAGAGCCAGCCACAGCCCCAGCGGCCGTCCCAGCAGCAGCCGGTAAGTATACTGTATGATCCCTGGGGGGGTGTGTGTTAACACCCCCTCCCCCCCAGGGATCACCCTACTTCCAAGTTCCCACACCCAGGGATCTCGTACCTTCATTGAGCTCCGGCGGTCCGGCGGCTTCAGGGCTGGCTGTGGCTGCTGGCTTCAGTTGCTGGTAGGCCTTCTGGGGAACTTCCAGGTTTCCCTGGAAGGCCTACCAGCGTCTGAAGCCGGCAGCTACAGCCGGCCCTGAATTCGCCAGACCACCGGAGCTCAATGAAGGTACGAGATCCCTGGGTGCGGGAACTTGGAAGTAGGGTGATCCCTGGGGGGGTGTTAACCCCCCCCCAAGGGATCATACAGTATACTTACCGGCTGCTGCTGGGACGACCGCTGGGGCTGGCTCTGGGTTGCCGGCGGCGGCCCGGAGCTGCAGTGGGACACTCAGGGGATTTAAATCCAGGGTGGGTGGGGGGGTGTCCCCCCTTCCACCCGCGCAGCCTGGGAGAGGGAGGGGGGACTCAATTTTTTTATTCCATTGATTTCAATGGGGACAGTGCCCCATTGAAATCAATGGAATAAATCTGGTACCGGTATACCGGATTTAATCCGGGAATCCGTTTTTTTGGAAACTGGAATCCGGTAAATCCGGTACCCGGTAATTGCCCTGGGGTCCCGGCCCTATTTTTTACAAATAGGTACATATGCTACAAAGAGTGCCCTATGCAGCCCTGCAACATGCATAATGGATGAGCCATGGGTGGGAAGGTGCTTGTCTAAAAAGATGCAAAGTGAAATTATCATAATTGTGTATCAAACTGCAATAAGAATAGGTAGAATGACAGTCTTGTCCCTCATTTTCGTTGAGGCAGATGCTCTGTTCATGAGAATACTTCTAAAGTATGTAAATGTGTGAAGTAAGACGCATTTACTTCCAGGTACAGTATCTGTTCATCAAACATACATCAGGTGCAGGTCAAGCAAGTCATCCTTAAAATAGATAATGAAGCAACATCGTGGCTTTTCTAGAAAAGGTATGATTTGACAGAAAATACTCATGGAGAGGTGATCTATTTTGGCTTAGTTCAGCTCCTCTTGGCTTTGATGGCTGAGGAATGCACCCATGACCAATGATGGCATCCATGTAGGACTATGAATGAAATTATTGTTTATGATGACATAGAAGCTTCTATTTTTATGCTTTACTGTAACCTATGAATGAAAGCACTAATACGCAATCATAATGATATAGTAGAAGAAACAAAATTATGTAAAAAGAAATTAAACATTAAATACATAGGAAAACATTGGTGCCCAGTGTTAACTTTAAAACACTCACTACTTTGCTAAGAAGATTACAAGTGTAATATACCAATTATTATGGTAAGTAAAGTTGAAGTAACAACTGGCCTGATCCAGTTGCTATTCCATGCATTTTTATTTACTTACTTAAAAAAAATAATGGGATACTCCTTCAGGAAAAGCAGGAGCATAGTGTATTTTCACAGAATCATTCTGTCAAGCAGTAGCGTGCAGAATGCTCGATTGTGACTGCAGTTACTCTAGTGACACTTGCATGAAACAGGCAGTTTTGTTCATTAACTATTATTATTATTATAATTATTATTAGCATTTATATAGCGCCAGCGATGTACGTGGCGCTTTACAAAAACAAGATAAACAGCCTATGTTTAAACTAGTTATGTATCAGTTTCAATTTTGCATTAGGTGGTGTTCCAGAATAGGTAATTCACTGCTCAGATTTAATTGTTCCAATGTTAAAAAAGAAAAACTGACAAACACTGATTGTTCCTGTTTTGCAACTTCTATTGATTTCCTTCTTTTTTGTTGTTTTTTTTATTTTAAAAAATGTATTTCTGGTACGCGCATTCCATGATGTATGCTTTCCAGACGTCAGATTTAAAAATTATTTTCTTATTGCATTTTCCATGTTACTGCTGTGGCTTGGTGACTGCTATTTTCAAAAATTACTTCCTGTTCTATGACAGTTTAAATAATTTTGATTTATTGAAATTTGTGCATAGTTCCATGTGGAAAAAATATGCATTTTCTCAAATGTGTTTCTTATATCATTTAGGTAAAATGTAAATGCTTTCAAATAGAGCAAAATAGACTAATTTGTGTAATATGGTGCTAAAACTGTCTGATTTTCCTCTCATACTAGTGTAGATCTGGAGTGGTTACACTAAACCAGTGGAGCGACGTATAGAGTAAATGAGAAAGGGTCAGGCTCAGTAAGTTTTTAAGTACTCAAATTAGCATGAATAAGCCAACAATAAGCTAGCAGCTACATGTTTCACTTTGTTTCAATTGTGTTTACATTACATTAGGTATACGTTTGTCAGGCAGTCTAGCATATATGAGAGATACCTGGGTGAATGTTCTTTTTACAGTTGGTTGAATATTTTCAAAGTTAACAGATTTTTGAAGCTATTTTCAAAATTTTCAAAAATATAACATTTTGTAGCTATTTTTGAATCTATTTGTTTTTGGCATGATCAGTGTATTTTTTAATAAAGTTTATCATTTTGATGAAAAATTTTCAGACTTCTTTTACTGTGTTTTTTCAGCCAGCTCCAGCAGATGATATTACTTCTGTTTCAGCAGCACTGAAGCAGCTTTTATACGAAGTGCTGAAAAGCGCCTCCTGAGTCCCATGTTCAGAGAAAAGCTGCGCAGGGAGTGTTTACATGCACCCCGCGCTGCTGGAAGTGACGTGCTCCCCGTTGTCAGCAGTGGCTGTGCCGCTGCCGACAACAGGGAGCACGTCACTTCCGGCAGCGCGGGGGGACCATGTAAACACTCCGCACGCAGCTTTTCATTCAATGCGGGACTCAGGAGGCGCTTTTCAGCACCTCGTATAAAAGCGGCCTGAGAGGTTCAAGTCAGGGACTCTTCGTTGCGGTATGACCCTAAAGAGAATGAACCAAAGAGTGGTCCTTCACCATTGCATATCCCTGTACGTGAGGTTAACCTCTACTTAGTGAAGTTGCAGTGTGTCTTTTTTAGTTTTTTTCCCCATTAGCATTTCTGAAAATAGATAATACTGAGGACAAAATAAGGAGGAGTTTGGTAGCATCCCGTTAATTTGTACTATGTTAAATGTCATAGCCATCTAAGTGGCACATAAAATGATATTTATTTATTTATTTTATTGCACTTATATGCCACCCCCTTATGCCAATGGCATCTCGGGGCAGCTTCCAACAAGGTAAAACTAAAAACCACAATAAAATCTAAAATTCCAATATTATTTAACAAGTCTTAAAATAGAGAATTTTATGAAATATGAGAATAGGTTGGGGTTTTCATGGGGCAGGAAGGAAGGAGGGAGAGTGCTGTTTATATTGGGGTTCTTTCTTATGTTACTAGGAGGAATGAATTAATGCACAAGTCTCAGAGACATTAAGATAAGGAACTAGCAGCTTTAATGAATATATCCAGCTGGGCTGGAGATCTGCATGGAGCTAATAAAACCAGTGTGTATTGTACAACATTTGGAATTGATCTGTAGCATGGCTCTTTACTTTAGCTGTCAAACCTCCAGGATGCAAACACACAGGTGCCCTTTCTTGGATATTTTAGTTGGTGAATCCCATCCCAGCTTCTTCTGAGGCTTGGCTCACCCATTGGATAGGATGGTCATACTTTCCAGGAGAGTGGCCTTCTGGGGAACCCTCAGTCCTCCTCCCCCAAAGGCCAGCCCAGCCCCCTGAGACTCCACCTCCTCACCAATCTTGGTGAAGAGCAAGAGTGCCTCCCTGACCCTTACATGCATTGAAAACCATATCCTGAGAATTACAGTGAGTAATATGAACATAAGAACATAAGTAATGCCATACTGAGTCAGACCAAAGGTCCATCAAGCCCAGGATCCTGTCTTCCAACTGGCCAATCTCAATTGCATGAGAGAAGAAACTAACAGTCAGAATGAGCAATGCTGATCATTCTGATTGATAAGGAGCAGGAGAGTCCCCTTCCCCTTCCCCTGCATTGCAAGGTGTGGGTTGGGACTTACAATGAGGGAGGTGCCTAACCAGTGTTTTTCCCAGGCAGCTAAACATCTCAGGCTGACCCTGCTTAGGGGTGTGCATTTCATTTTTGTTGTTATAATAACAAAAACAAAGAGGGCTCTTTCATTTTCAATATTGAATAACGAAAATGAAAGAACATATTAATGAAAGAATTTCATTTTGTTATTATGAGTTAATACTGAAAACACTGAAAAACACATTTTTGACTATACTGTTTTTGTTTCGTATTCAAGTTTGATGAAACATGGAGACATTGTACCCCTAATGGAGGGCATTATGTGTACCAAATGTCATAATGATTGGGTAAAAAGAACTGATTTTAAATGCAATTACATTTTGTGATTTTAAGAAAAGCTGCATACACATTCCTGGCACCAACTTCTTTGTCATCCATCCAATTTGCATTAACAGTGGGTAGCTTATGCCCCTCCCCAAGGTTACTATCTCTGCCAAATTTAATAAAGATTAATAAAGGGTCCTGATGTTATAAGCAATTTACTTTTAAATGCATTTCTGGCTGTAACATTTCCTCCCCATCCATTTTACATGAAATGTGGCAGGATTGTATCTCAGACCTTTAGGCTCATCTTTGCCAAATTGTAGAAAGATTTGATAAAGCGTCGAAATATTATAAGCAACTGAAGTTTCCCTCTTGAAGACTTTCATTATTCATGCAGTGCCATTCAGAGACAGCCATGGCAGGGGGAAGGAGCTGTAGAAGGGAGGGGAAGCAGCCCAACAGACTGACAGACACATTCACTGGCCAATTACTCCATGCTTCCACCTTTACAGGACCAATTGGTGGTGGTTTCAAGGCAGGCATAGAGGGTAGATATAAGCTGCTGTTCTTTGGCCCTGCTCTTTGTGGTTAGTTCTGGCTTTGGTCAGAGTGTTTTTTCAGATTTTGCTGGCAGGCTTTTTGTGTGTGTGTGCTAGCTCACTGCAAGAGTTCAGCTAGCTACATAAATCCAATCCCCACGCAACTGGGGTGCGTCCCAACATCCTCCTGCCCCCTCCTGGGGCGTTCTCTCCAAGTTGAAGGACCCCCCCAGGCACCTGGGTGCCCACCCAGACTGGAACCTGTGCCAAAGAGCAGAAATGACAGATATCTCCCCTGGCCAATTGGCTTGATATTTCAAAGACACCCTGGCTGGAACAAACATATGATTAGTCTCTCTTACTGCAGGCTTCCAGCTTTCCAGGTCCAATCCTGGGCGGCTCTGAGGTGGGGCATAGAAGGGACATAACTGGGACTTCAGGTAGCAAGGCAGAGGGAAGGGGGAAGCATCCCAGAAATCAGGAGACATGGTTCACACATCCAGGCTGACCAGTTGTCATCACAATCGTATCCTGCAGCACTGTGACTAAGGACATAAGAGAGTCTTGGATTGGTTCTTTCCTAAGCAGATGCTTCCAACGTCCCAGTAACAAGTGAGGTTGAGGGGTTGGGGTGGTCACAGCACAGAATGATATATGGGTGACATTTCTGCTGTCCAGGTGGCATCACAAACACATCTTGTACCACAGTGACAAACGAGAATTCCAGGCATAAGCTCATTTTCTGCCAATACTGTGCAGGCTTATAACGTAGGGACCCTTTGTCAGATCTTCCTTATATTTGGCAGAGTTGATCCTGAGGGTCTGAGATACAATCCTGCCAAATTTAATGAAAACTGGCTGGAATACAAAGACTCTACAGCCAGAAATACATTTACAAGTTAATTGCTTATAACATTAAAAAAAAAAAAAATTAAACTTCTTACCCCACCCTTCCTGCCAAAGGCAGCTCAGGGTGGCTTACAATATTAAAAACAAAAACCATAAATACAAAACATAAAACACCCCATAACCCTGTGCCATCCCCCCCTAACCCCATTGCCAAACACCCTTGTGAACAGAATTGTTTTACACGTCAGGGCCCAAAGGCAGAAGGTAAAAACATCCAAACAATCATGCATCGAGCTTTAAGAAAGGGCACACAGAGTGACGTCACAGTGGTGGCGAAAGTCTAGTAGCCGAGGACCCTTTATCCAATCCTTCTGAAATTTGGCAGAGAGAGGCCCTTTTGTGGGGGGCGGGGGTGGTTGGAGGCCGCAGCAGCTTGGAGGTGTGTGTGCGGCCCGTTACACAGACGTCCACCCATCTCTATGCACCGAGTATCCGCCATTGACGCCTCTTGCTCTGTGTGTGTGTGATGGGTGGAGGTGGGTGAAATGCAGGAGCGCGCACGCACACCCACCCACACACGTGGGTGGGTGCGGGACGTCCGTGCAAAAAGGGCCATTGTAACCTTCGGGAGGGGTATAATATTGCCAGGTTTCATCCAAATCAGATGGGAGACAAAGACATTACAGCCAGGAATGTGTACGCAGATTTTTGTAAAATAACAACTTTCAACTGCTTATAAAATTGGTTCCCTTTATCTAATCTTTTTGAAATTTGGCACACATAATACTTCCATTGCGGGCACAATCCTGCCAAGTTCCATCCAAATTGAATTAAAAACAAAAAAGGTTACAGCCAAAAATGTGTTTTACATTGAAACCAATGGAAATCAAAAGCGAAAGTAAAAACAAAAATGAAACAAAGACTAACGATATATAACAACAAAAAATGACATTTTAATAATGAAAATGAAAGTAATAAAAAAAACGAGTTACATCCCTAGCCCTGTTTCATCACCAGCTCATTTGTCAAAGTGTGTGTGTGTGTAAGATCAGTGGAAGAGGCATTTGTCTGGACAAGGCGACTTTTCTTCCACACACTTTTCCTGAACATTAATAAATGCTTGGGTTCTTTTTGAGATTTAGGCAAAATTTAACGTTTCCAGTTTTACCCTAATGAGCATATCCAAACCAACATACAATACGATAAAGGAGCCCCATGAACATTGAGGGGAAAATGCATAAGATGCTGTGAGTTTGTGTTTCTGATATAATTTACCACAACCAGAACTGCCTCTAAAATAATTTCTTCTAAAAAAAAAGGTCATCTGATGCTGTCTTTTGTTACAGATCAGAATGGTGCTTCCTGCTCAGAAGAACTGAGCTGACATTTGACTTGATTAGACCTTACATGCTTCAGCTGATCCACTCTTCTCGATCAGTATGCCCTAATGTCTGTCATTCATTGAGTGTGTAAGCCAGGCATTCTGCCCTGAACTGCATGACTCTGGCATGCATTTCAAAGCGTGGTAACAGGCAAGAGAAATAAATAGGTTAGCGGGAAGACTCGATGTGAAAACTTGTGCCCTTGCCGTTGTCATCCAATCAAGTGTCCCCTTGGTCCCCTTATGTGTCCTCCTGCTGACCAAAGAAAGAAGCACCAGTGGCAGAGTGATGAATTTCAGGGAGTGGGGTGGGAGGGCAGCAGGGTGGCAGGAAAATTTCTAGTGGGATGTGCAGGCAGGAAGGGGGCGCAGGAAGAATGGGTAGGGGCAGGACACTCACTGTGAGGAGGGAAGCAGCCTGGGTCGTTGAAGTGGAGGGGTCACCACAAGTGGCACTAGCATGTTGCCTGCTGCCACAGACTCTCTGGGAGTATGTTGAACTACATTTCCAAGAATGCTTCCAGAGAGCAAAGATGGTGGTGGCCCTATCTCCCGGTATTATAACAACAGCAGCTGCTGCTAGTGAGACGTGAGCCGCCAGTCGCTAGGGGGATTTGTAAGGAAGAAACAAAGCAGGATTATATTCTCATGGGAAAGGTAGGGTATGCAGCAGTGGCCGGACCCAAGATCAGGCAAGTATTGCTTGATTGAGGCATTTCTGAGTATTGATACCATGCCTATTACTAGGTTTCTCAGTACTCGGTAAAACCAAGCCAAAATACCGCAATCCTTGACAGAAACTGAGTAAAACTGAATACTAGGTTTCATCCCTACTGGATACTCACTTCTGATACTCACTTCTTATATTTCATTTGGCCATTTTAGTATTTTGGCTATTTCATTTCAGCACTATTGGACATGCGCAATACCCCAAACGAAGTAACTGAAATGTTGGAACAACCAAACTAGAAGAATAAATGAAATCTCTAAACCAAAATAACAGAATAAACAGAATAACATATCCGTTCCAGTTGTAGATATCAATTGGATATTCGGAGCGCTATCTGAAAATGCGGATAATGAACACAAAATCTGCTGTTCACTCCTGCTCTTAATATTCCTAATGCTGCAAATTGACCCAATGAAAGAGCCAGTTTACAATAGAGATTAAGTGTGTAATTTGGTAAGTACAAAACATTATCCAGAGTCTGCGTTTGCACGAAGCTTGAGAGCAGTACAGTAATTATCCGTCTGGTTGCCCTTATGGTACAAAAGGAACACGGTTCAGCATGTAATAGAGCTACAGGTTACACAGTGTAATTGTCTAATGGCGAATCAGACAACAATATTAAAATTAACAGTGCTGCGCAGTGAGGTTTCTGTTTCTGTTTCTCTGCACACAGAGCTATTGAAATCTTTCTCTCCGCAGAGCATTATAGTGTTTACTCAGCACTTGTTCAAGTCATTGGCAAAGCTCCTGTTGGCCTTAATGTTCCAGAATCAAAAACTGAGCATGTACTACTGTCCTATTTTCTCTTTTTAAGTGAAAAAGAAAAGAAATTGGCATAAACACGACACTGGACAGACCACAGAGGTCAAGCCTGTACAGAATGGGAGCCAAGTCTTCATAAAGGAACTTCGAAGTCGAACCTTCCCCAGGTAGGTTGTTCAGCCATTGAAGCAAATGTGTTATTGCTGTGAAAGGTGAGTGCCACTTGTAGAGAGATCACAAATTGTTCTCCACTGCTCTTCCTCAGTCTCTTTATTTCATTTAATAATGACAAGGCACAATGCAGTTAAGATGATACATTTTATTGAACCTACTTCTGTTGGTGGGTGTCTTTAAGCTTTGAAGTTTCACACAGCTCTTCATCAGGAAAACAAGCCTGAAGTTTAATATAGGGTGAAAACAGACATGACGCTAACCACCCTTTAACCACCCTTGGTGGTTATTTATGCATGTTGCAGGGCTGTATTGGTGCCCTATACAGCCCTGAAACATGCATAAATGACCACCAAGGGTGGTTAAAGGGTGGTTAGCGTCATGTCTGTTTTCACCCATAGTTTATTTACTAATTATATTAATATAGTTTAATATACAGCATGTGGCGATGACTGAAGTGCAGGAGAATTCCCTGTACTGCATGTTTCCTATTAAGAGACCAAGCTTTAAACTAATCCCACAGACTTAGTCACAAGTGAATACTGCTGTACATTTAATTCTATTTTTCATTCAAATCAGTGAAACCTGAATTTTTAAAAAGTTTCTTGGTACCTTAGTTAGAGCAGTTAGCACATCCAAAATTAAGAGCATGATCTGGCTCAGAATTTAAAAATGAAATTGCCAAGTTATTTATATAAAAACAGTGAATGATATCTTAAAACAGTTTTTCCTACATTCCATCTTACTAGGACAAAAAGGTAGCCACATTTTTGTTGGTACAGTTTGTTTTGAGTGTTTAATGGTACAAAACGACAGCGGGTCTCAAACTCATTTGACTATAATTTCTTACAGTCATTCTTAAGGGTGATTATGTTTGCTGGTTGTTATAAGGACAGCTAAGTCGTGATTAAGAAATAATTATTCTAAAATGTAATCCTTGGAGGTTGTTACTGAGTAACAATACAAGAGTGCTGAAGTTTGCCTTCTCAGTTTCAAGTATTTACTCCAGAATGAATATTCTGTATGAAAATCAGCTGAAAAAATGCTTCTCATGGACACTGCTCGGGTTGTAGTTTTCACCTGGCTGAGGGCTCACCAATCCTCCACCCACTGAAGTCAATAGCAAAACTCCCATTGACTTTAATGGTGGAGGATGATCCTGTCAGAGTCCTGTAATTTGCTGCAATGGTTTTAGCCCCACATGGGCTGTTCTTACCAATCACTTAAAAAGAGTATTTAACATACTGCATTATGCAACTAGAATATGTGACAGATTTTTTATTTTTTTTTAAAAACCTAAACAGTTCAATTTAAAATACTTCACTGGCTCAGATAGAATAAAAATAATTTTAAAACTGTACTGCCATATACATAAATATTTTCACAGCATGAGGAAGAGAAGCTGTGAAAATTGAAAACATGGTAAAATGCCGACAAAAACAGTGATTTGTGGCTTTACCCATTTGGATATCTGCCAACCTCCACGTCATGTTGGCAGTGCAAGCACTGACCACTCCCACCACCAGGGACTGGTGCATTGATCAGCTGTTCAGCAGGAAGCCCCTTCACAGTACAAGCTTTGGTTCCAGTAGCTTCTTCCTGGTTGGGACTAGAGCTTGCACTGCAGGCTGCGCGAAGTGCACCTGCACCCTTCCAGTCAGACATTCAGCAGATGCAGGAATGCCTTTCCCGCAATGTCAGCCCCACTCACTTCTCAGCTGGGGAGAAGCTGGGATTTCTGCTTAGGGAAGGTGGGGAGGGTGCTGCTGATGGGTGGCTGTAGGTGCACCTGTCCCAGGTGTGTGAAAAAATTTCACAGTAAAATTTTAGACCCTTTCCTGTGAAAAATCCCACCTCTTCCAAATTATTCACATATACGGGCTAGTTCTTTTACTTGTTGCTGAATATCCTCAATTCCCAACACATTGAGTGGGATCACAAGGCATTCAGTGTCTTGCAGGTGATGGTCATTACCTGCCTGCTCATCTTCTGGAAATGATGAGAGCTGTTTGTTTGGCTGGGTGTTTGACAGGCAGGGATAGGGTTGTAGGGGGTTAAGGGGATTTTTAGTTGTTTTTATATGGTGTAAGCTGCCCTGAGCCTTATTGGGAAGGGCAGCATATAAATTTGAATAAATAAAAATAAATAAAATATTACCATGTTGAACAGTGTCTCAGACAAGAATCTGACTCACCTACGTGTAGATCAGGGAGGCAGACATGCAACTGCAAGGCATTGTCTCATATTTTGAGACTTTCAGCTATTCTCCAGCTTTTGAATGTTCAGCCCTAAAATTGTTTCTATGGTTTTCACTTGCTTCTATTTAAAATGTTAAATGCACAAAAGAGTGTACAATCTATAGAGCTGTTGGGAAAAAATGGCTTACTATTAGGGATTGTTCTCTCAAAATGGGGTGACTAGCCTGGAGTAACTCTTAACTACCTCCCTCTAGCTCTGTTCCCATGAATAGTGAGAACTAAGATCAAGGAGCTCTTCCCAGAACTCCTCTTGCCTCCCTGCATGGGAAATTTCAGGAGCCTGCCAGCAGAAGTGGCTGGAATAAGAGAGAGTAAGCGAGGCAGAAATTGTGGAAGAGGAAATAAAGGAGGTATTCCTTTGAGGTGCTGATACAGCAGAATACATACAGAGGAAGTAATAATTCCCTGCCAAACTAACCATGGACATGCTCTCCCCCCACCCCCAGAGAAAGGTGTCTTCCTTCCTCCCTACTTTAACCCCATTTGTTTGGAAAAGAAGGTATTCCCCATCCCTTTTCCCCTCTGTCTCCAGCTAATCCTCTGCACGGGTAGCTCTGCGGATGACCGCCAGGAGGCAGAAGAAGAAACGCTTTGCTGCACCTGCGTGAAGATCTATCCCCCAGCATTCCTCAGTCTGTCTTCTGCCTTCGGGCCGTCGGGTGCGCTAATCGTCTTCTCTCCGGAACCTAGAAGGAAAAAGAACACAAGATTAGAGAAGGAGAGCTCGTAAGCCCAGAAACAATGGGACAATCAATAACGAGTGGGTGGGACTTAAGGGGCGGCGTTTCTTCCCGATTCTTGGGCGAACGTGGGACGCCCGGCTGGTTCCCTCACAAAGCGCCTGGGAACAGGGGAGAGCGGGGCACATCTGCAGTAAAACTGACTAAGGAGCCCAGGTCAGCCTCCCCCCGCCAAGGAACAGCACCGCATAGCGGGAGCCGCTCCAGCTGCCGCGCATTTTCTCCTCAACAGTGCTAGTTGCGTGGGCTGAGATGGTGGAGTCTGAGGGAAATGGAGCGCAGCAAACGGCAGCTTCACAGGAGAGCACAGAGATAGACATGCTCTTCCTTGCTTCCACAATGGGAAAAATCTTGCAATCGCTGGACAAGCTGAGTGAGTTGCAATCTAAAGCCCCTCACAAAGTCCCCCCCCCCCCGAGCAACTAAATCCAGGGTGGGAAAAACCTCTCACAAGGCAGGGAACAAGAGGCGAAAAGGCCCACAAGGGAGCACCAGATCTAAAATGTTAGAATCCTCTGAATCCTCGGAGGAGAGCGTTTCTGTGACCCAGCCTAAAAAACGCAGAGAGGTGCAGGAAGGCCTAATATACTTGGCCTCAGAAATAGAGTCGGGGCAGGAGTGGGCTGATTTGGAGGAAACGAGTTCCCAGGAATTGTTCCCTGAACCTAGAGACAGAGAGAGACAATTCCCTCTCTACAGAAAGGAATTTATGGCACAGGTCTCTAAAACCCTCCAACTGGTGGAAAGCCAGGAAAGGAGGACTCCTCAGACTCCCAACAGGAAGAGGAGAGAGAGTACATCCCCTCCCCCCATGGCAGAGAGGCAGGGGTTCCCCTGGCCAAAATTTTGAAAAACTAGTTTTACAAGAGTGGAAACATCCTGACAAAACTCAGAGGATGAATAAGACACAGACCGCTTTGTATTCCTTCTCCAGGAAGAAGGAACCAATGTTTAAAAACTCTAAGGTGGACGCAGCGGCAGTCTCTCTAGCCTGGCAAACAGTCTTCCCCACCGAGGGGGACTGTTATCCTAGGGATCCCACAGACAGGGCCATAGACACAGCCCTTCGCAGGGGTCTGGACCTATCGGCTTCCTCCCTAAAAATCAATATCATATTGTCTTATGTGGCGAGGGCCCTGCTAGCTTGGATGCAGGAGGCCCAGGGTCCAGAGATCACGGATAAGAGGGCCCAGGTCATTTCATCTTGCATCTCACTGGCAACAACTTTTCTGGCAGACGCCACTATAGATTCCATGGGATGGGCGGCGCGAGCTCTAGCTAGCTCGGTGTCTGCAAGAAGAAGGCTGTGACTCAGGTCCTGGTAGGGGAACATCACTGCCAAGAACCTCATAGTGGCAGCCCCCTACAAGGGTCTAAAGTTGTTTTGCTTGTGCCTAGTAGGGATGGGCGAACGCGGTTCGGAGTTCGGCCCGAACTCGAACTGTTCGGACAACCGAACTCGAACCTGAACCCGAACGTGAACATACCGAACAGCGAAATGGCCGAACAGTTCGGTCAGTTCGGATCGCGTTCAGATGAGTTCGGGTGGCAAAAAAAGGTTCA
>QEPC01004593.1:2819572-2855140 GCA_003113815.1 Sphenodon punctatus | reverse complement strand
CCCCGCCGCCCGCCCTCCGGGAAGACGGGCGGGCCGCAGGGCCAATGCGGCCGCCCCATCAGGCCGGATCCGCCATAGCCCGGAATCCCGCCGGGGATCCCGGGCCGTGGCAACCGGCCAGACGTTACTTTTTTTTGGTCCCCGCTGGGGATCTTTTTGACCACGCTTCCCGAGACATTCCCCCGGCTAGCCGGTTCAAATTAACCCCTTGCGGGTATTGACCGTGGCGAACATCTGGCGGCCGCCAAACAGACGTTCGGGACACAGTGACCACAGGTGGGTATTCACCGTGGTTCACTGTGATCTCGTAATGTCTGAAAATACCCATTGTAGGAGGGAGGATTTGGAGCAAACCAAAAGACTGACAGACACATTCACTGGCCAATTACTGCATGCTTCCAGCTTTACAAGACCAATTAGTAGTGGCTTCGAGGCAGGCATGGGGGTGGCCCTGAGGTGGGCATAAGGGCATAAAGGACATAACTGGGACTTTGGGGATAGCATCCCAGCAATCAGGGGACATAGTTTACACATCAAGGCTGGTCAATTATCATCACAGTCACATCCTGAAGCACTGTGACAGAGGACATAAGAGAATTTCTATTGGCTCTTTCCTAAACAGATGCTTCTGACTTTCCAGTAACAAGTGGGGGAGAGATGTTGGGATGGTCACAGCACAGAATGAGGATATTTGGTTGTCCTTTCTGCTGGCCAATTGGCATCACCAACCGATCTTATACTACAGTGATGTAAGAGAATCCCTGGTATAGGCTCCTTCTCTGCATATGCTGTGCAGGCATATAAAATTGGGACCCTTTATCACAGCTTTCTGATATATGGCAGAGATGACAATGAAATATTAATGAAAGTGTTATATACAGCCCTGCCAAATTTCATGTACACTGGTTAGACTACAAAGATGTTAGTCAGATATACATTTATATGTTAATTGTACCACCAGGACCCTTTATCCAATACTTCTGAAAGTTGGCAAAGATAGTAAATATTGGAAGGCGTGTAAACCTGACAACTGTCATCTACATTATATATGAGGCAAGGAAGTTACAGCTAAGAATGTATATAAAGGATTTTGCAAAATAAAATAATTCAATTGCTTCTAAAATTGGATTCCTGTACTCAATCCTTGTGAAATTTGGTACACTTAATGCTTTCCATTGGAGGTATATGCAGCCCAAGTGTCAGCCACATATAGTGAAAAACAACAAAGTTACAGCTGAAATGTATTTTCCATTGAAACCAATGAAAATGAAAGTCAAAACAAAATGGGGGGGAGGGGGCTGAAGCCTCCTGAGCCCCCCATGTGAATCCGCCCAGGAGAACTTGAAGTATTAGATCCACTACAGCGCTATTTATCAATATCAGACCAGGACAGGGCGGTTCGAAAGCATCAAAGACACTTTTGTCCAAATGGGTGAAGCAGTGCATTGTTGAGGCTTATAAGGCAAAGAACAAGGTTCCCCCTATCCAGATATGGGCACACTCGGTAAGGAGTGCAGCTACCTCATATGCCTTTAAGGAAAGAACCTCCTATGAGGAAATTTGCAGGGCGGCTACCTGGTCCTCCCTGCATACTTTCGTTAAACATTACAAACTCCACGTGTTCAAATCCGCAGAGGCGGCATTTGGCAGAAGGGTGTTGCAGGCGGTGCTGGATTCTCTGGGCGTTGTTTGCTCCCACCCTTAGGGAATGTGAAGGCTTGGGTATATCCCGTGCGGAGGATTAGCCAGAGACAGAGGGAGAAAGGAGAATTGGTCACCTACCTCGGTGAATTCCTTTCTCCTCTGTCTATGGATAATCCTCCGACCCACCCTGCGAAACAGCACTGGGGATAATCACAACTGGGGGGAAAAGAATGTTAATAAGGTTTATAGACCAGTTAGGGGGATTGACAGGTTACACACTGTCCGGTTTTGGGGCCCAGATGTTAAGACCTCTGTTAACGGGCAGGGATTAATCTCTTGTCAAGTTTGCAAGTTTTGTTTAAGGACTATGCCCTCGGCTAGGATATGGACTGAGGAATGCTAGGGGATAGCTCTTCACACAGGCGCAGTAAAGCGTTTCTTCTTCTGCCTCCCGGCGGCCATCCACAGAGCTACCCATGCGGAAGATTGTCCGTAGACAGAGGAGAAAGGAATTCACCGAGGTAGGTGACCAATTCTCCTTTCTACTCACTTTAATCCCTGTGCTTGTGTGAAAACGTGAGAGGTTAAAGTGAATTAGGAGGCACCTTCACAAAAGTGCTCATGAGAACAAGTCCTAAGCTTTATACTCCTCACAACTATAGCCCTCAAGTATTTTGAGGACCCCACTATTTTAACTCTGACATGATGTTAATGAAAAGATTGCTACAGATGAAACCTTCTGCTGTATGTAGATCAAACCCCACACGTATAACATTTGAAATCTGAGAAAAAACTGCAAGCATACTTCTAGCTTTAATGATGAACTATCTTGCTTACTTCACAGCACACAACGAGGTGAAACTGTCTTGTGTTAATTACAACTTGTGTAAATATTGTGGTCAAGAAACTTGACAACAGGGTGACAGCTGGAGGGGACCGGGAGGAGAACAATTTTTTTTAAAAAGGAAACAAGGAACAAGAAAAATAAAATCTGGGAATTTGGTCTGTGACAGCATCTGTTCTTTCCTCCAGACATGCTAATTTAATTTCATATATTAAAGACATAAAGGAATTAATTTTGTCATCATCAATTCAGACTTCTACACTGAGTTCTACATTTTCCTGTTTCTTCCTTTTTTGCTTAGCAAATAATCAGTGTCTACCCAAGCCTTTAAATTAATCCACTAAGACAAGTAAAACAGAAACACAAAACACATTTCAATAATAATAATATAAGGGGATGGCCAATTTCTTACTTCAGATTTTGCAGATTTGAAGAATTTTCTCGATTTTAGAGCCCCGGCAAGTGATGTGGCTGTTGTCCTGCCCCTGTTAGTCCTGCCCCTTTTTTTGTTTGTTGAGGGAGTTCTAGGATATAGGTGCCAGAAACTAAGGAATTTCTAAAGGGGGCTGGATACGGGTTTGTTTTGGTAGTAATTGGGTATCTTGTCTCTGGGAGACGAATTGTAAGAATTCCAATATTTTAACTATGAGGGGTTTAGGGTTTTAAAATGATTATAGTCTTGATTTTTTTATTCCTTGTACTTTTGATAAATCTCATGAGAAACTGTATTAGGACTATTATAGTTATTTTGTTTTTCAGTCAGGTTATGATGTATCCCTTAGTTTATGATGTATCTACGTGTTTGGTTAGACCATTGTAATACTGACTTTTTGTTTGTTTGGTCCTAATATTTAATGATTTTTTGATATTAATGTTATTCTTATATTGTTAGTAGTGGGTGGGTTTGTTTCCTTGTATATTTGTTCCTTTTTTTCTTGTATGGTTTGTCTGTATATGTATTAGCAATGACCTTCGGTCACGCTATTAATAAAATTTGATTTTATTTGATAATAATAATAATTAATAATAATAATAAATAATTATTTAATCTTAATTTTTATATAATGCCCCCTGCCATGGCACTCGGAGCGCTTTACATAGAAGTAACAACTTTTTAATCCTCACAACAACCCTGTGATGTAGGTTAGGCTGAGAGAATAATATGACTACCCAAGGTCACCCAGTGAGTTTCTGGCTAAAATGAGACTAGAACCATGGTCCCCCCCACCTTCTGGTCCAATTACTTTGCACTTAGTATAAATAATTCTCCTCTCTCCTCCTCCCCCCCTCCCTTCAAAATATCAGGAAATGGAGCAGGACACCTAGGCTGAGCCACTATTGAATGCAGCTGAAGAGATCAGCAGGCTTGCCTGGTGGCACTGAGAGGTAATCGCCAAGTGTGAGAGATTTGGCCCCATTGACATTTATTGGGGTGTGTAGGAGAGGGAGGAACAAAAGAACACTCCACCAGGATTAGCTGACACATGCTAGGTCTGGATCCTACTACTGAGGGCACAATCGTCCACCATTGAAGTTAGGGTGGAATAAAATGTGATGAAATAGCCCACTTGAGTCTGTGCAGCCCCCATGCAGCCCGAATCACATGTTTAGCGCATCCAGCCTAATAAACGGACAGTGCTCTGCCCATATTTCATGTGCTTCCGGCAGCTCCCACCAGTCGTGCTAGCAATCTCCCTCCCTGCAGTTGCCTGTCAGCTGAGAGCCATGCTAGAGATTTCCCTCCCTCCTCAGCCTCCCTCCCCACCTCTCAGTTGAGGGAAACCGTGGGGGAGGGAGGAGATCTCTAGCATGTCTCTCAGCTGAGAGGGCCCTTCGGCGTGGCCCTTAGCAGGACGGGGGAGGGGGGTTGCTGTGTTAAGGGGGATTAGGGTGGGGATGGGGTGTTTCCTTTTTGAGGGAGGGGGACAAGGGGACTGGGTTAGGGAGGAAAGGGCTGACCCCCTCGGTGTGAGGGAGGGGTGCAGCCCTTTGAGAGGGAGGGATCCTCAGGTGCAGTGGAGGAGGGGGTGTTTTGGGGGGTGGGGAATCTCCCTCGGGGCGCTGGCGGGACGACCTTTGGGGTGGAGCGGATCGGGGTGTGTGTGTCTGCAGCCATAGGGTTCATTCTGGAATGGGGGAATTATGGTTCTTCTTGGAGGTGGGTTTGACCTGTGAGATGGGACAGATAGTGTGTTTCTGTCCTGCTCACTGCCCCCCAGGCAGGTGGTGAGGTGATCGGGGTTCAGAGGGCCCCTGGTCTTAACTTGATGCTGATAAATGCGAGGTCGGTGGCTAACAAGTCAACTGCAGTCCAGGAGTTGATCCTGGACCAGGTGGCCAACCTCGCATGTGTCATGGAGACTTGGCTGGACAATGAACCAGGACCTATATTGGCTGATCTTGTTCCGCCTGGGTATTCTGTGCAGCATCAGCCACGACTGGAGGAACGGGGGTGGGGGTGTAGCCATTATTTTTAAGGATACCTGGTCTGTGAGGCGATTCCCTTTGTGATCTATCATGGGTGTGGAACCAGTTAGGTTGGTTCACCCCCGAAGGCTTATGGAACCTGAAAGGTTCCAGATAGCTCTAGGGAATGTTTCCTCTGACCTCAGTGGCCGCTCGCTCGATGACCTCATGTCCAGGTGGAATACTGTGCTAACGGAGGCCATCGACTGTGTGACTCCCAGGCATCCACTCCGAATTGCCGACAGCGCAGCTCCCGTGGTATACCGAGGAGCTGCGGCGGATGAAGCAAGAAGGGCGGCAGTTAGAGCGACGGTGGCATCATTCACGTACTGAAGTTGACCGGTTGCGGCATAGAGTCTGGTTATGTATCTGTGCCATTGCGGTGCGGACAGCAAAGAAGGTTTTCTTTGCTGCCCTCATTGCGTCTGCTAAGTCCCGCCCAGCTCAGCTGTTCCAGGTGGTGAGGGGGCTGGTCAGTCCGACCTCCCTCCACCTGGATTAAGAACCATCGAATGCTCGCTGTGATTTGTTTGCAACTTTTTTGCGGATAAAATTGCTTAAATTCACCACAGTTTTGATGCGATTTTTTCAGCAGGGAACGGGTCAGAGGAGTAGAAGCTCTTTCTTGCCCTGTTTTATGGGATGAGTTTCGGCTGGTGTCGCCCTCAGATGCGGGGGATGCTCTTGGGACTGTTTGAGCCAACTATTGTGAACTAGATCTATGCCCATCCTGGCTGGTTAAGGCTAGCCAGGAGACACTGGGGCTGGTGCTGGCGGGGATAGTCAACATCTCCCTTGGGGAGGGAGGGGTGCCAGGCTGTCTCAAAAAACCATCTTTGGACGTTGATGCCCTTGCCAGTTATCGACCAGTCTCTAACCTTCCCTTTTTAGGGACGGTCTAACCACCCCATTCCCCAGTCTCGCACACCCTCCCCTCCTTCCATCCCAGGCCCCCAGCCTCTGACCCATTCCCTTTTTAGGGAAGGTTATTGAATGGGTGGTGGCTCAGCAACTTCAGGGGTATTTGGACCGGGTTAACTTTCTCGATCCCTCGCAGTCGGGCTCTCGTCCGGGTTATGGCATGGAGACTGCCCTTGGCCGATGACCCCTTCTGTGAGTTGGACGGGGTCGTTCGACCCTACTGATCCTATTAGATCTCTCGGCTGCATTTGATACCGTTGATCGTGAGTTGTTGGTGACTCGGCTGTGGGACCGGGCAGAGATTGGTGGGACTGTTCTTGAATGGTTCCGCTCTTTCCTGGCTGAGAGAACCCAGCATGTGGTGCTGGGGGAGTTTTCATCTCCCCCAAGGGGCCTCACGTGTGGAGTACCTCAGGGTTCCATCTTATCCCCTCTTGTTCAATGTGTATATGCAGCCTCTTGGAGAGGTTGTTAGGGAGTATGGAGTGAGAGGTTATCAATATGCTGATGACACCCACCTATTTTTATTTATTTATTTATTTATAATTATGTTTTAGCCACACACCCCTCATGCCTATGCCATCTCGGCGTGGCTTACAACAATACAATTGAATTCCATAAAACCAATATTTAAAAAATAACTTCATCCACACATTTAAAAAGACAATCCCATATCCACCCCCATCCCCCACAACTACCCAACCCTCCCCTCTGAAGGCCTGGGCGAACATCCAGGTCTGGCAGGCTCGACGAAACGCCAGCAGACCCGGGGCTAGGTGGGCTTCCTCCGGGAGGGAGTTCCAGACTTGCGGCCTGGCCACTGAGAATGCCCTCTCCATTGTAGCCCCCCGTCTCACCTGGGGGACATTCAAGAAGGTGCCCCCAGTGGACCGAAGGGATTGCTCTGAGGCACGTAGGGCGAGGCGGTCCCCAAGGTATGAGGGACCCAGACTGTTCAGGGCTTTATAGATCAACACTAACACCTTGAATCTGGCTCGGTACGCTATAGGCAGGCAGTGCAGAGTGCGGAGCACAGGTGTTATATGCTCCTGCTGCCTCGTCCCTGTGAGGAGACGGGCCACCGCATTCTTCACCAGCTGCAGCCTCCGAACCAGAACCAAGGGAAGCCCCAAGTAGAGAGCATTGCAGTAGTCTAGCCTCGAGGTGATGAAGGCGTGAATAAGAGTGGCCAGGTCGGGCCCGGAAATGTATGGGCGCAACCTCCGTACTAGATACAGCTGGTGGAAGGTGGCTTTAACCACTGCCTCCACCTACCGATCCAGACTGAGGCCCGAATCCAGAACCACCCCCAGACTCCTAACCTGTTGGGCTACAGGAGGGCAGACCCCACCCCCACCAGAAGAGCTGGCACCTCCCTTGCCCTACCCACCACCATCACCTCCATCTTATCAGGATTGAGTTTCAGTCTGCTCTGCCGCATCCAATCCGCCACGGCCTTCAAACATTGGGATAGCAACGAGACAGCAGGGACTGGGTCAGTTGAAAAAGAGAGGTACAGCTCAGTATCATCAGCATATTGGTGACATTGCACCCCGAACCCTCTCACGATCTCCCCCAGGGGCTGCATATACACATTAAACAAAAGCAGAGAAAGGATCGAACCCTGTGGAACGCCACAGGTCAAGGACCGGGAGCTCGATGTTTCAGCTTCCAGCACCACCTGCTGGCTTCTCCCTGAGAGGAATGAGCGGAACCACCCAAGGACAGTCCCGTCCAGGCCCCCCAGGTCTCGCAGCTGTCTCAACAGCAGCCCATGGTCCACGGTATCAAAAGCGGCCGAGAGATCCAGCAGGATCAAGAATGTAGAACATCCTGCATCCATCTTCCGGCGGAGATCGTCCACAAAAGCCGCCATCGCCATCTCAGTACCATAGCCGGGATGGAACCCAGACTGAAAAGGGTCAAGGAAACTGATACTGTCCAGATGTGCCTGGAGCTGCAGAGCCACTGGCCTTTCAGTAACCTTCCCTAAAAAGGGAAGATTAGAGACAGGATGGTAACTGGTGAGTGCGTCCACATCCAGCGAAGACTTCTTCAGCAGGGGGCGCACCACAGCCTCCTTGAGACTGGACGACAACCTCCCCTGACGAAGGCCTGGGTTGATGGAAATAGAGAGGTAGAGCTGAGTGTCATCAGCATACTGATCAGTGTCAGCATACTGATGACACTGCATGCCCTGAAACCCTCTCACAATCTCCCCTAACGGCTGCATATAGATGTTAAGACGGGGAACAGAATGGCACCCTGTGGCACTCCACACGTGAGGTCCCGGGGGGAAGAAGTACATTCCCCCAAGACCACCCGGTGAGTTCTCCCTGCCAGGAATGAATGAAACCAGTCCAAGGCTGTCCCGCCAATCCCGGCACGGTCCCGCAGGCGAGTCACCAACTCCTCATGATTGACTGTGTCGAATGCAGCTGAAAGGTCTAGCAGGACCAATAAGGTCTGATGACCCTGGTCCAATGCCAGACGGAGATCGTCAACCAAGGCTACCAATGCAGTCTCCATACCATACCCAGGCCGAAAACCAGACTGAAAGGGGCCAAGGAAACCGGTGCGGTCTAGATGTTCCTGGAGCAGCTGTGCCACAGCCCGTTCAATAACCTTCCCTAAAAAGTCATCCATGCTTTTATTACCTTGAGACTGGATTACTGCAACATGCTCTACATGGGGCTACCCTTGGTGTTGGCTTGAAAGCTGCAGCTGGTGCAGAATGTGGCGGCTCGTCTCTTGACAGGGTCGGGCCGATGCAAGCATATCACACCAGTGCTTCGCTTTCTGCACTGGCTGCCGGTAGGCTTTCGGGCCCAATTCAAGGTTTTGGTGCTGACCTTTAAAGCCCTAAATGACTTGGGCCCGCCTATCTGCAGGACCGTCTCACCCTCCGGGTCCTGGAGCAGCCCCTGCAGTCAACTGGGGGTGACCTCCTCGAGGTCCCCCGGGCTTCCTGGGTGTCCACTATGAGGAGGGCATTCTTCGTGGCTGCACCGCGGCTGTGGAACTCCCCATCTCCCTTGGCTGCTGGCCTCCCCTCTTTCCACAGACAATGAAAGACCTGGCTGTTCTGCCAGGCCTTTCCTGAGGGAGATGGGGTGGGTGGGTTGGATTAGGATAGGGTAGGGGGGATAGGGTTTTATATTGTTTTTTAATTGAATCATTATTGTTTATTTTAATGTTTTAAAATGTTTTAATATGCTGTGAGCCACCCCGAGATGCCTGAGGCAGGAGGGGGCAGCATAAAAATGTTGATATAAATATAATATAAATAAATAAATTGTGAGGAGGATCTCTAGCATGCCTCTCAGCCAAGAGGCAGGGAGGGAGACTGTGGGGGGAGGGAGATCTCCAGCACACCTTTCAGTTGTGAGGTGGCCGCAGGGGGAGGGAGCTTGCTACTGCTCCCGCCTCTCAGCTGGCTGGGTGTGCTAGGCAGGACTCTTAAGTGCTTGCGGACCTGGAAGTCAGTGAAGCTGTGGGCGAACCTAATTGACAAGATGTGGACATGTGGGTACCTGTTGGCCCTGATTGGCCCACACAGTGGGCCTGCAATGTCCCTGGACTCTTCCATGAATGGTGACTCTGTGGTGGCCACATGGTGGAAGCCTGATAGACGGACACACGGGAACACACCTGGTGAAGACTAATATTGACTATCATCTTGTTTGATTCCACCCTTAATGAGCGCTTTGCTATTGACTTCAATGGTGGAGGAGTGTGTGCCCTCTGTGTTGGCAACTCTGCTGGTGCTGAAAATGTTTTACTTCCAGTAACAGAGTTTGGGTGACTGGTATGGAGTGGGGTTTAATGATCTCCCTCTCACTATTACCATATGGGAGTGGTCATACAAACCTGGGAGTAAAGTGCCTTCCTGCAGTAAAAAATACCACAAGCAGCAGTGTACAGTTATTTACCAGGAGTGTACTTGACCTCTGGGCAACTGTTTGTGTGATATTGGTCTTACTTAGTAACAATGAGAAAGAGGTAATTAACTCTTGATCTGAAGCAGTCACATAACCTGTGTTACCCTTGGGTAAACTACATTTGGTTTAGTTTGCCCAGAGTAAAATTCCCACAGCTTTTTGTATGAACAGGCCCTTGATTGCAATTCTATTTTGCTTAAAACCGTAACTCTTGAAGTTATTAATTACAGCTTTTATTTAGAACTGAATGTAAACTGCATCGTGGTTGCAGAGCTGTACTGGTTAAAGTTGACAAAAATAGTTCAAAAACCCCAAGACAAATAATATGACTCTACAGTGTATCATTAAGATAATCTTCAGACACTAGAATTTTGAACATTTGGGGTCAGCAATACTGTGTAATGCTTGGAAATTACAATGGAAAAGTGTAACTCACACAGTTTGCAAGTGCTTTCTTTTGATACTGGTATCTAAATACCATGTACAAGCAGCAATCTGGAATTTTGCTCTCCATTATGAGGCTCCTAACAAGACCATAAAGGAAATTGCTCAGAAACAAGATGCATTGCAAACAGTAAACAGCTCCAGCTGACACTTTGCAGTACTTGTATCTTTGTATGATTCAATACATTTTGACACTAGAGTAATCTAGGTATGTCGTCTGATCCTTCCCTGGGGTTTGCATATTTGTTTTATAAATCCCCCCCTGCCCGCTCTGTTAGCTATTCTATGAAAACATCAGCATTTTCTAACAAAATGAGTTGTAGTTCAGAAAAAGCACAGAAGAGGGCAGTCATGTATTAGCCTCCAGTGCTTCTGAAGCTTGAACCGATTACTAGTACTCAGGGGTCTATTATCCCTTTTGTGCAAACATGTAACTTCCATTTGTATTAACAGCAGTTGCTGACTATGTGCCCACTGAGTGGGGAATAAACCTCTCCGTAGCCAACTGTTACAAACTGAACTTCTTCAAGAATTTTGACATACTAGTCCCAAACCCCAATTTTTCCATTCATGTTATAAATGTTGTTTAATTAGAACCTTAGACAGTCAAAAACATTGGCTAGGCCATGTCCAAAAAGCAAATTGCTGCAGAGAAACACATGGCTTTAGACATGTGTTAATAAGTTCTCTGCAACATATATACCAGGCGTGGGGGCCACCTTCAAAATTAGTACAAGCTCCAAGGACCGCATAGAAGTTGGAGGCGGGGGTGCACAAGGGATGCACTCAGATAGAGGAGGGTCCAGTCCAGAACGTGGATCTGTGCCATGGTTCTGTCCCTTATCCTTGTGTGCATGTCTTCACCTCTGCTCTCTTACCCTGAGCTCAGCTTTTCAGTGCTTAGGGGAAGGAACTGGATCCAGGGGCCAGATCCAGCCATTGGAATAGGGTAAAATAAATACTAGCCATATGGGCTGCATTTGACCCCACCCCCCCCAAGCCTGAGGCTCCACACCCCTTGTATACAGCTTACCTTGACATGCTACCATCGACACAAACAATTCAACAGGTGTAAGCTGACATGTCACGGCTAAAGTACTGACTAGGGCCCTTTTCACACAGACACTCCAACACTGATAAAATGGGTGTTACATTTTATTATACGTGTTGCAGTGCACCCATAGAGCACACCTGCAGCGCTGCAACATGTATAATAAAATGTAACACTCATTTTTATCAGTGTTAGAGTGTCTGTGTGAAAAGGGCCTATGAAATGCTAGTGGAGATTAGACAGGCTACTAAAGTTGGTAACACAACAATAATGGGTGATTTTAATTATCCTAATACTGATTGGATGAATGTCTCCTCCGGGTGTGATAGGAGGTAAAGTTTCTAGATGCCATAAATGACCCCTTACTCACAGACACGCTAACACTGATAAAATGGGTAAAATACATGTTTCAGGGCTGCAGGTGTGCTCTGTGGGTGCCCTGCGACATGTATTTAAAAATGTAACACCCATTTTATCAGTGTTAGAATGTCTATGGCTGTTTTTACACGGACGCCCCTCCTCTCCGCGCTCAGTGTTCGGGCAGGTGTGTAAGGGGTCCCTTCCAGGGGGCTAAGCTCTTTGGAGTTTGCCTGGATAAGGTCCTGGCCGATGCGGCAGACAAGTCAAAAAAGCAAACTCTTCAAAGTGTAGGGATCTCAAAAAAGCCTTTTCGTCCTTTTAGCTCATACCAGACAGCAGGGTCCTCCAGAAGACCCTTCTATCCTCACAGAGGTAACCAACAGAAGTACAGACCCAGATGGCACAAGCAGAGGGGAAATGGCAACCGACCCAAACATGCCCAAGCATCCGGCACCCCAAGACGGATGCATGACTATGGGGCCTCCCATCCTTGAGACCAGACCCCTCTGGGTGGCAAGCTTCAGCGCTTTGCAGAGAAATGGAAAATCACCACCTCAGACGCATGGGTCTTGAACACTGTTCAGAGGGGGTACGCAGTTGAGTTCTCACACTACCCTCGACACTCGATCTGTGCCTCGCCAGTGTCCAGCAACCCAAACAAACACCACGCAATGCAAGTGGAAATAGACAGACTCCAAGACATCGGAGCCATAGAACCGGTACCCACACACGAGAGAGGAGCCAGGCTCTACTCTATTCTCTTCCTTGTGCCAAAGATGTCAGAGGAATAGAGGGCAGTGCTCGATCTCAAGATCTTAAACCAGTACATCAGAACACAAAAATTCAAGATGGAAACACTCCAGTCCATACGGGTAGCGCTCTCTCAAGGCGAGTGGCTGACCTCCCTCAACCTCAAAGAAGCTTACCTACATGTGCCCATCCTCCCCTCACACAGACGGTGGCTCAGATTCTCGTATGCCCAGCAACACTGGCAGTACACAGCACTTCCCTTTGGCCTTGCCACCTCACCCAGGGCTTTCATGAAGGTCCTGATTCCCCTGATTATGAACCTGTGGGCAGAGGGCATCAAGGTTCACCCCTACCTGGACGACATCCTAATTCGATCACCGACCTACGAAAAGCAGTGTTGGATGTCCGCAGGTCCATACAATACCTGCAAGAACACGGCTTTCTGTACAACTTCAAGAAGAGCCAACTCATTCCCTCCCAGTCTCTGGAACACCTGGGGGTGATCCTGGACACCCTCAACCACAAACTCTTCCTGACACGACAGAGGCAACAAAATCTCCTAGTCCTGATCAAGAAAATTTCTGTGTTCCACAGGGCCAGAATCAAAACCCTTGCTGGCCTGCTGGACAACATGACCTCCTGCCTGGGAATCCTGCAATGGGCCAGATTCCACGCCAGACCACTACAAAGCTTTCTGCGACCCTGGCAGGGCCCCCTGACTCAGGGAAGGAATCCATGGATCACAGTCTCAGCCTCTATCAAGAAATCCTTCCACTGGTGGACACAGAAGCAGAGGTCCCGATCTCAGACCCGGACAGGACTCCGGTGACTACCAACGCGAGCCTCTCTGGCTGGGGAGCACACTCACAAGACAGAACAACACAAGGGAAATGGCTCAACTGGAAGAAAAAATATCACATCAACTGGCTGGAATTGCGACCAGCTTACCTTGCCCTCCGGAGCCTGGCCCCGTTTCTCTGAGGAAAACACATAATAGTCTATACGGACAACACTGTGGCGAAAGCTTACATCAATCACCAAGGGGGCTCGCGATCGAAAGCCCTTCACCAACAGGCTTCCTTGCTCATCAGCTGGTCAGAGACCAACCTAAAATTCATCAGGGCGGTACACGTCTCAGGAAAAAAGAACACGCAGGCTGACTGGTTAAGCTGAGAAAGGATCGATGCGGGGGAGTGGACCCTCCACCCCTCAGCATTCAAGACCATAGTCAACTCCTTCAGATGCCTGGAAGTCAACCTGTTCGCATCATCATCCAATGCGAAGACAAAGGTGTTCAGATCCCGCTTCCCGGATCATCAAGCGGCGGCGTTCAATGCACTGAACCTGACCTGGCCTCTGGGTCTACTGTACGCCTTCCCATCATTCCCTCTCATACACAGGACAGTGGCGAAAATCAAGAAAGAACAAGCTCACGTAATCCTGGTGACCCCCTACTGGCCCCGTCGGCCATGGTTCGCGGACCTTATAGACATGGTCCGCGGCTACCGATCAGACACAACCTCCTGTATCAGGGTCCCATTGTTCACGAAGATCCAGAAACCCTGAAACTAACAGCATGGAAATTGAGAGGAGGGCCCTGAGAAAGTTAGGTTATTCCCAACAGGTCCTGGACATCATGCTCCAATCTAGGCGTCCAGCCACTAAACGCATATACCAGAGTACCTGGGCTTACTTTGCGAGGTGGTGCGAGGCCAAGAGAGTTAGACTAGCTAGGGCCCCCATTGGGGTTATTTTGGACTTCCTCCAGGAGGGTCTGAACAAGGGATTAAAACCCAACACCCTACAGAGACAAGAAGCAGCCTTAAATAGCATGCTGTGCACGGTTAAGGGTTGCAGGGTAGCAATACACCCTCACATAGTCCGGTTCCTCAGGGCATCTAGAGTTGTCTCTCCTCCGGTAGCTCACCGTTACAGGGGATATTTGCTTATTTCCTGAGAGGGCAGCTACCTCTCAAGCTTTTAGAAATTCGGCTTCATACGGGAAAAGCTGTCGGGCAGCTACATGGTCTTCTATGCACTCTTTTTTTAGGCACTACAAGATCCCGCTGCATGAATCAGCCGAAGCGGTGTTTGGGAGGAGGGTGTTGCAGGCGGTATTATAGGGGTAGTGCTATCCCTGACCCGCCTGACATCTCGTCTGTTTATCCTCCCTCCGTTCCCCCCCCCTCGGATTTTAGGATTGGGACACCGCTCTGGAACGTCCCTACTGTCTTGGCTGGCCATCCAGGAGGATCTCCCGGGAGAAAGGAAAATTGGGTTCTTACCTTCTCAATTTTCCTTCTACAGGAGATCCTCCTGGACGGCCAGTCCCCACCCAGAGTGAGGGATAACTCTGAGGTGCCTTGGATTCGGACTCTTAATTTAGTCCAGGTTAGACCCGACAGTCTCTCCCCATTGTGAGGGTAAATGGGGAATCCTTAGTTCAGTATTAGGAAAGGTTAACTTTTTGTCTTCCAGTTATAATAAATTAGTAAAATGCAGCATAGATTGAACAGTGTGGAGTATAACTTTGAACGACTGGAGAGCTGAGGATAGATCCCTCTGAGCATGCTCCACAAAATTAGAAAGTCTGCCTCCTACTGGTAGTGGCGGGGATCTACCCTACTGTCTTGGCTGGCCATCCAGGAGGATCTCTCGTAAAAGGAAAATTCAGAAGGTAAGAACCCAATTTTCCTATTTAACTTTAAAAAGGGAGACTATGCTAAAATGAGGAAACTAGTTAGGAGGAAACTAAAAGGAGCAGTGGTGAGGATTAAATGTCTGTAGACTATTTAAAAACACTATCTTGAAGACTATTTAAAAACACCATCTTGGAAGCCCAGATTAAATGTATTCTTCAGGTTAAAAAAGGTAGCAAGGCTGCCAGCGTGGCTAAATGGTGAGGTGGTGAAGTAGGATATTAGAGCCAAAAAGGCATCCTTTAAAAATGGAAAACAAGTTCTAATGAGGAAAATAGGAAAGAGCATAAGCAAATTAGATGTAAAAAGGCAGGCCAAAAAAGAATTTGAAGAGAGACTTGCTAAAGAGGCAAATACTACTAATAAAAACTTTTTCAAGTACATCAGAAGCAAGAGGCTTGCTAGAGAGTCAGTTGGGCCATTAGATGACCAGGGGGTAACAGGGGTGCTCAGGGAGGATAAGGCCATTGCAGAGAACCTGAATGAATTCTTTGCTTTGGTCTTCACTGCAGAGGACGTTGGGGAGATACTGGAAATGTTCTTTCTAGATTATGAATTGGAAGAGCTGTCACAAATCACCGTGACTCTGGAAGAGGTTCTAGAGCAAATGGACAAACTGAATATTAACAAATCATAGGGACCAGATGGTATACACCCCAGAGTTCTGAAGGAACTCAAATACGAAATTACAGACCTACAACTGGTAATATGTAACCTGCTAAAATCTGCCACTATACCTAAGGACTGGAGAGTAGCAAATGTAACAGCAATGTTTAAAAAGATCTTCAGGGGCGATTCTGGAAACTACAAACCAGTGAGCCTGACGTCTGTGCAGGGGGAAATGTTTAAAAAGGGCTCCAGAGGAGATTTGGAAACTCCAGACCAGTGAGCCTGACGTCTGTGCCGGGGAAAATGGTGGAGATAATTATTGTAAAGCACCAGGTACATTGCTTGTGCTATATACATACTCAATAAATAATAATAATAGTAGTTAATAAACATGAATTAATGGGGAAGAGTCAACATGGATTTAGCAAAGCAAAGTCATGCCTCACTAATCTATTGGAATTTTCAGAGACTGTGAATAAGCATGTGGATAAGTGTGAGCCAGTCAATATAGTGTATCTGGATTTTCAGAAAGTGTTTGATAAGGTCCCTCATGAGAGAGACTTGAGGAAATTAGAATGGGCACATCCTTTTCCCTTTTCATGTGTTTGAGGAAGGGTCCTATGTACTGCTGAAACTCAGTACTCATTTTTTCCCCCCCAGAATACACCGAGGATCACAGTACTTGGTTCCAAATGTCCAAGGTTCCGAGGATTAAGGTCCAGTACTTGGAAAGTTTGGAACCCACGATCATGGCATAGGAGGCAGTGTCCTATTGTGGACTGGTAAATGGTTAAAGGATAGGAAGCAAAGAGTAGGGCTAAATGGTCAATTTTCACAATGGAGGGAATTAAATAGTGGAGTGCCCCAGGGATCTGTACTGGGATTGGTGGTGTTTAATGTATTCACTCATGATCTGGAAAGGGGAGTGAGGTGATCAGATTTGCAGACGACAGCAAGTTATTCAAGTTAGTTAAAACATGAGCAGACTGTGAAGAACTGCAGGAGGATCTTGTGAGACTAGGTGACTGGGCATCTAAATGACAGATAAATTGAATGTTGACAAGTGCAAAGTGATGCACATGGGAAAACAATCCAAACTTTATGTACACAAGGCTAGGTTCTAAATTAGGAGTTGCCACTTAGGAAAAGGACCTTGGAGTCATTGTGGAGAATACATTGAAATCCTCACCTCAGTGTGCAATGGCTGTCAAAAAAGCAAACAGAATGTGAGGAATTACTCATAAAGGGGTAGAGAATAAAACTCAGGAAAAGAACCTTGGAGTCATTGTGGACAATACATTGAGTGAAAATAGACAAGCGCCTCCCCATGCATTACCCACACATTACCCATGCATTACCCACTGGTAACCAATGAGTAAATCCTGGGTAATATGTAGGTAATGTGTGGGGAGGCACTTGTCTTTTTTCACCCATTGAAATCCTCAGCTCAGTGTGTGACAGCCATCAAAAAAGCAAACAGAATGTTAGGAATTATTCATAAGGATTCCAACCCTTATTCAATTTAGAGAATAAAACTGAAAATATCATAATGCCATTATATAAACCTATAGTGCGACTGCACCTTGAATATTGTGTGCAGTTCTGGATGCCCCATCTCAAAAAAGATATAGTAGAAAAAGAAAAGGTACAGAGAAGGGCAACAAAAATTATAAGGGTTATGGAACAGCTCTCCTATGAAGAGAGCCAGGATAGGCTGGGACTCTTCAATTTGAAGAAGAGACGACTGAGAGGGGATATGATAGAAGTTTATAAAACCATGAGTGGTGTGGAACACGTTAATAAGGAATGGTTATTTACCCTCTAAAATAGTACTAGAACTAGGGGACACTCCAAAAAACTAACAGGTAGCAGATTTAAAACAAATAAAAGAAAGTATTTTTTCACTCAACACACAATTAAGTTGTGGAACTTGTTGCCAGAAGTTCTGTTCAAGGTTAGCAGTATAGCTGGGTTTAGGAAAGGATGGGATACGTTTCTGGACTATAGCTCCATTAGCAGCTGTTAGTCAGGTAGGTTTGGGAATGTAGTGTCTTACTGTCAAGAGGTGGGAGTGAACAACAAGGAATGGATTGCTCCATTGTGACCTGTCTGGTACTTCTTCCGAGCGACCAAAATTGGCCACTGTTAGAGACAGGTGCTGGGCTGGGTGGGCCATTGGTCTGACCCAGTATGGCACTTCCTATGTTAAAGTGTAAAAGACCAACCCTAGGAAATTGGCCATCCTTGGCAAAAATGTATGACTGCCTCTTCTCTCCTCACCGTGACACATATCACAGTCCAGGCTGGGGTTTTTGCTGCAGGGAACAGGCAGCTCTTGTTTCTCATCAACTAGCTGACGGGCTGAGCACTGCGTTCTGGCTGCATTGCAAACTCCATGTTGGGGCTTGCAGAACAGGTATGGTGTGGGAGTGTTCCTGCTCCCTACAGAACCCAAGGGCCTGGCCCACCTTCTGGTACTGGTACTGGTAGGTCTGTGGACCCCTCAGTGCCTCCTTCCAACAGCTGCCACTTTGGACAGGATGTCAATTCTGTCCAGTTGGCAGACCAGGCCTGGATATGTATTAAAATCAAAAACTTTGTTGCACTAACCCCACAATTTACACATGCCCTTAATATATTAGGATTTAGAATTGTGCGGTGTGCATCATTTCACATCAGTCATACCATGTTCAGTTTTAATCACAGTATCTTGCTACTGAAACATGCTTTCAAGTTTGAAACCTTTTGATTTTAGTTGATCTAAGAAGGCCTCAGTTGTTTTGGTACAATTGCTAAGTGGTATCAGTTTTTGTTAGTGACTGCAAGGCTATTTTTCCTGAATAATTCATTCGAGGTTATATAACAGCTTGATTATTAGCTTCTCACTGTTCATGGGAGGATGATTGCTCTCTACAACTGTTGATTCAAATTCAATAATACAAATATTACAGTTGATGTTTTACTTTCAGCACACGATCTCATTCCAGAACCTTTTAATTAAGCTTAACACATTTTGCAACAAATTGCTGTACAACTACATTCACAGGCATCTGTTTTGCACATACTGGAGGGCTGTAGTCAGGTGCAATCCTAGACAGAATTCAATGGAGAGCAATTAGTTATCTATTCACAAAGGATAAAAACAGTAGTGAGTCTGGGTTGGGAAACAACGGTGAACAGGTTTCCCAACCCAGAAACTAGCCCGGGTCGGGGAAATAACAGTTTCCTTTCTCAAAATAATAGGACTAGGGGAGACTATGAAAATTAATTGGGAACAGGTTTTCAAGTAAAACATAGTACTTACTACTTTGCATTCAGTGCACAATTAACCTGTGAACTCATTGCCAAAGGATGTTGTAAAGTTCAACAGCAAAAATGGAGTTTTCGTTTTTAAAAAAAATGTTTGGTAAAATTTTTAGAGTATAGGCTCATAAATGGTTTTAAGTCAAGTTGCTGAGGGGATTAGACCTCTGATTGTCAGGGGCTGGAAGTGAAAAGTAAGAAATGGATCACTCCATTATGATCTGTTGTGCACTTCTCTGAAGCAACCGGTGATGGCTACAGTTGGAGACAAGTTGCTGGGCTAGATGGATCGTTGACCAAGTATGGCACATCTTACATTCTTGCGTCTTTTCCATGCCCTGAAAAACCTAGGGAAGTCTTCTAAAACTTCTAATTATATTGAAAATTATTTCAAATTAAGCCCTATGGAGCATAGCATATGTCATCTCATTTTCACAGAGAGGCTGTTAAAGCCATTATTGAACAGAGAAGGGTACTTGCCTGCATTGCTGGTGAAAAGACTTCAGTGCGTACTGACAATTTGCATCTTGCTCCTGAAGTGCTTCTGCAGAATGGCAAGGCTTAGGAGGGAGATTTCTAACAAATGTTTACTCCCCACGTTGTCATTGGGGAGGGCCTGGCCGGCTCAAGGTGACCAACGGACATGCCCATGACCAGGGAGGGCAGGGAACATGCCGAATGTGAAGCTGCCATGGTGGCCAATGACAGCCAGCCATGGCGGACCCAAACCAGGCAATGTTTGTGGCCTAGGAACAGATGTGATAGCCCGCTATGGCCTGCTTTGGCCCAGTTGGGGGGCCTTTGCCTGGGCAGTGACTTCAGGGGCTTCCCGAGATCAGAGCCTAGACTAGCCACCAACACATCTTGGAATCCCAGACCAACATCTCGTGGTGCCTGCACAGATGTCAGGTGAGGTCCAGTCCCAAGCGGTCCACTGTTATGTCTGTTTTTACCCAAGGAGACATAATTCTGAACCACACCACCTGCTGTAAGTGGGTGTGAGATACTGCTGAATTTGATGTGATATCCTTTTACACCCACTTAGAGCAGATGTGAACAACTTCACAGAATGCAAGGGAATAAAAAAACAGGTCCACAGTTTCTAGCTGTTGTAAGCAAATGTCTAAAGACTTTCAGTTTGTATTATTATTTTAGTTTGGGCCCTGCTTTTAAAAGGCTGATGCTGAAATATCCTGGGCACTTTCAATTCCCATTCAAGTCAATGGAAGTTTGGCTACTTCTTAGATATCTGGCATTTAGTAAGAAAAGTAGTATAATCATTTTAGAAACAGCTTATGATAAAGTTGTATATTTTGTGCTCAGTGAATAGTTCCAAGTGCAACAATTACCAAGCCAGATTACAGTATCAGTTCTTATAAAAATGAAAGCAGAATTTGGTTCATTAAAATATCTCAGAATATTGTAAGAGTCAGAATCATTGACTGAACAATAATATGTTTGTTCATTAACACAAAATAGGGATGCTTGTGCCAATGCAGCAGCTTGAGAATTGCGCTGTGAGACAGTTACATGTATGAACTGCATGTACAGTGAAGCCAGACAATACACTAGAAATATGGACTGCCCTTAGTGCAGGGTGGTCAAAGTGGATGCCTAGGACCCTACACTGTAGGGCCCCCTGTAGTGCATTGTTGCAACTCCATACTATGTCCAGCCCTCAACTAGCTTCTGCCCTCTCTGCTCCAGGGAGATGGAAGGAGAATGCCAGCTGGGCAAGAGGGCAAGCAGCTGGTGGCCCCTTGCAGCACAAGGCGCGTAGCCCTTTATCTTGCTGATTCTCCTCCTCCCCCATGTGTGCTTGAAGCAGAGGCGAGAGAAGGAACTGGGCAGGACAGGTGGACACACAGCTGAGGACCTCCCCCTGTACAGGGCCCTCAGCCAGCAGCTGCCTGATCAGCGCCTTTCAGTCACCCCTCTCACATCCAGTGTTGGGGCAGAAGCGATGGAAAGAGCTGGGCATGCGGCCACCCGGTTTCAAGGATGTAGTTATACTAGGGATGCTCATTGCAGATTCACCGGGGCCCGTGAGCCTGGGAGTCCATACTCCGTGGTCCAGCTGCATCCCTTGCCACTAGGAGAGGAAAGGGTGTGTGTGTCCCTTTTCGTCTTCTACACCAGGGCCAATACCAACCTAGCTTAACTACACCACAGCCCAGCTTCCCTGATCCTTTTGTCTTCTGCCTGACCCCCAAACAAATGAGTGGGGGACACAAGAAGCAAGGTCAACCCAATATGGCTGCCATGACTGACAAAAATATCAGCCCACCTGACTGAAAAAAGCAAATGTTACAAATGTAAGATCATAATGCCAAGAGCCACACTTTTGTTCTAACCGTGGAAAATTTTATTTTAAAAATGCTGAATTTGGGCGTGAAAGTATTATAGAGCTGAAACTGTGTTTGTGTTTCTAGTGCTGAAGATGTAGTAGCGAAAGTGACTGGAAGCCAGCTAACAACAGAATACATGGAAGAGACTGGATTCTTGGAACCTATTCTCGTTCCAAAGAAGGATGGCTTGGGCCTTGCCGTACCAGCACCCACCTTTTATGTCAGTGATGTTGAAAACTATGTTGGTATGTATTAGCAGCACAGTATCATCAATGCTTGTTCCATGTGTATGCATTTAATCAGTGTTCAGCCTAGCCAAGCCCACAGTGCAGACTACATGCTACATTCCTCGCCACGTGAACAAGCAACTCTGATGACCTGCTTAGAAAGCGACCACTTGTGACTTCTCCTTCCTCTGCCCTTTTTTCCAGGGAATACTCCCTCGTGGGCTGCTTTCACACCTTACAAAACGGGCTATTATAACAACTTTAGTTAATACTGGGTATTATAATTCCACAACTTTTGTAATGTGTAAATGCATATTCCCTTTTTATGCTGCAAGATCTTGGGTCATTGTAAGAGCTACCAAATGTGGCTTTTACAACGACCCGAGATCTTGCAGCATAAAAATTGCAGCATTATAATACCCGATATTATCTCCAGTTATTATAATAATCCATTTTGTAAGATGTGAAAGCAGCCTAAGTTTGAGGTATAGGGCACAGACCCCTCACTCCCAGTCTTTTGATTTCAGGAAGTAGAGCTTTAGGAAGAATCAAAGCGGTGGAGCTGTTGTCTACCTTTAATCTGGCCCGTAGTTATGCCACTGCTTTCCTCACTCCTGTGTAAAATTGGTGCAAACACACCTTTGTAAAACTAGAATGACCTAGAGGTGAATAAGATCCTTTGTTGTTCATTTGATTTTGCTAATGTTTACATAAATCCAATGCTTGGGGAAAGGACTCCCTCAAATATTCAGGTCTCTTTAGCTCAGCACATCATAAGTTTCTGGTCACATGCTCTACTTTCCTGAGAGAAGACTAGATTTGATGAGCTGCATTCACGGCTGATGATCACCAGTTTCTGTTGATCTTGTGGTTACCGTCTCCTGTGATTTTTATCATGCATCTCACAAATTTAGGGGTTTTGTAAAGTCTAAAATTGCAAAATTATTTGGAGATCTTTTGATTTACACTAGAAAATAAACATTTTCATTACCTATCACCAAGCAAAGCTTGCAAACTTAACTCTATTTGATAGCTTTTGATCATGTTACTGCCTGTGTGCGACAGATCTGTTCTCTTCTTCTGTGCTCCAGAGTGCTGTGAACCCCAAAGCAGCCCTCATTCTATCGATAAATTGTTTCTCCACACTGTGTCCTAACTGATTTCTCCCATCTCCACTGTGTATCAGAAATACCGTTAGGCTGATGTCATCTGCCATGCAGAGCCTTCCCGCTTGTCGGTTCTTAGCATTCAGTATTGGTGGATAGTTATTTATGCTTTTATCTCTAGTACTGTGCCCATTTCTGTTGACAATTCTGCTGCCCCAGATTCCTGTTTGACTTTCCTCCAGTCCTCTCTGAGCTCCCAGCTATTCAGCTTCCTGTAGCACACCTTATCGTCCATGGCTCCCAAGTGACCACTATGAAACTGTACTCCTTGCCTTTAAGACAGGGGCAGGAGCCATTTCCCACTCAGGGGCCACTTTGGCAATTAGTAGAAGCTCTGAGGGCTGCATAGAAGTTTATTTATTTATTTATTTATTTTGTCAATTTATATCCCGCCCCTCTTGAAAACAGCTTGGGGCGGTTAACAATTTCAAAAATATAAAAATACAATTATAAAAATATTTTAAAACACTCGTAAAATCACAATTAAAACACGGCTAGGGTGACACTGATTGATACAATAAATACAATAAATAAGGGTGGAGGGAGATAAAAACCCCTAATCCACCCTCCCTCCCCCCCCCCCCCCCCAAAGGCCTGAGCGAACAGCGAGCTCTTGCAGATTCGCCGAAATGTTAAAAGGCTTGGGGCTAGGTGAGCTTCCTCTGGGAGGGAATTCCAAAGGCATGTCCCGGCCACTGAGAATGCCCTCTCCATTGTGGCCCCCAGCTTAACACAGGGGACCTCAAAGAAGGCATCCCTGGCAGACTGAAGGAGCCACTCTGGGGCGCGGAGGGCGAGGCGGTCCCTGAGGTACGAGGGGCCCAGACCTTGAAGGGCCTTAGAGATTAACACCAATACCTTGAACCTGGCTCAGCACGCTATTGGCAGCCAGTGCAGAGTCCAGACCACAGGTGTTATGTACTCCTGACAGCCTGTCCCCGACAGGAGCCGGGCTGCTGCATTCTGCACTAGCTGCAGCCTCCGAACCAGGGCAGCCCCAGTTGAAGGTGGGCATGCTTAAGTAATGCGCCCAGAAAGATGAGGGTCCAGATCATGGATCGGTTACATGGATCCATCTCCTATTCTGGTGTTCATGCCTTCATCTCTGCCCCTTGCTCTGAGCTCATTTTTTCTGGGTAGGAAATGGATCTAGGGGCCATGGCCAGGAACTGGAAAGGGGCCACAGCAATTAGCCATAACAAATGGAGCCTCTGGGGCCTGAGGTTTCCCACCCTTGCTTTAGGGCCTTTCATCTTCCATCAGCCACCTTTATCTTGTCTTTCCTTTCCCCCTACTTGTCCCTTCTGCTCTACATCTTTTAATTTTCTCTCAGTTTCCCACTCCCTTTTCTCCTCTCCCATAGGTCAGTCCTTGCTGCCACCACTCCGGCTGTCAGATCTAGAATTTCCACTTCCCTGGCTTTACAGACTTCCAATCCCTTCTTGTACACATGGATCAACCCACCCTACCCCGCTGCAGTCAGTAAGCTGCCAGAAAGTTCTCAAACCTGAGGTTTCCCGTTATCAGACGTCTGTTCCCATCTACCCTCATGCCTTCATCCTGCAAGATTTCCATTGTAACCATTGTGTCTAACAAGAGAGTTACATTAACAGCATTGTATTCAATTAACCTCAATTTTACTATAATTTCCATCCTGTCCCTTCTACTAGAAACATATTTTTGCTTGTCCATCTGCTGTCCTGAGCAGATTTTATTGTTTGACCTAGATGCTCCTTAGCATCTGCTAGCTTTCTCTTAGCCTTGCAGTTTAAATAATCCACAATCCCTACAAAAAGTTCTAATAAAAAGCAAAATGATTGCACAGATTATTCAATGCATAAGCCAGAACTGGGACAACATTTCAGATATAACACATCATGTATCTTAGCTTAATTGGGCTATACCAGGGAGAAAAGTCTCTCTCTCGATATATCTATTTTTATCGGACGTTTTCCATTCATAAGGTTTTTCTATATCCATTCGGCTTTCCCATTGCACAGTGTTGGCATTATGCATTGACTAAAGAATTGATCTGAATGTTTCTTATAACTGCCACAGGTTGAATTGGGGATTTTCAGAGAGAAAATTAAGGGCACCCATTTAAATCCCACTGAATTACAGAGTACAGTAGTAAGATTGTTTTTCAGGGGCTGAGAATAGAAACAATTATGGCAAGGAGTTTCTTTAGAATGAGAACGATCCCTCCACATTGACACACAAGCGACTAGACCTGGTTCTCTTCTTCTTTACCAGCTTTATAATGGTGTCACTTTCCTAGCAGTTCCTCCCAATTTATTAGTACTGGAGATCTGAATCAGGCCCTGTGTTGTTTGGCTAGATAAGAGGTAGATCTCATGCTCTGGGTCTTTGGCTCCAGGAAACGATGGATTTTTTTTTTTTTTTACCTAACGGGGTACAAAATCAATTCAAAAGCTGTATTTTTTGAAAAAGGGAAGTAAATCTTGTACTTATTCATTTAAAACAGTAGAAACTTAAATCAAAATAAAACTAGAGATGCTTCCTCTGTGCCCTGCTCCACTGAGCACTTTGGGACACTTGTAACTAAAAATGGTATCACTTTAGAGATGGAACCTTTTTATAGGTATGCAATCTTCATTTATGGCCTTAGGTCAATTTGCAAAAAATAAAAAGTATTTAAATTAATGAATTATACTTAATTAGAAAATCAGCTTTACCCATGCACTGTGTAATATTTCAATCTTGTTGAGAGCCACGGCATTACGTAGGCCTTTTTTAAACGGGCACAGCTGAGTGGTGGGGTGGTGGAGATGGGTGGAGGGACCCATGCACTGGGCGGTGCGTGGGGAGGGATTCAAACGGGTGCTGGCCTGGGTGGTCACATGAGATCACGGCACCCACAAAACCATCCCCCACCTACTCGACCCAACACCCATTGAACATGCTCACCAATCACACGGGCAGCTGCTACACCTATCGGAGACAAAACCATGTCCCGCAGCATGATGTGGCAACATGGCCAATAGAGGGCAAATGAAGCCACAGCTGTCAGTGCTGCCCATCCCCACCAGACTCCGGGCAGGTGAGGGAGGAGGGATGGGGGAAGGCACAGCAGAGCAACAATAGTGGCACGTAAGTCGCCAGACACCGGCAAGACAGTTGGGCAGCAAGTAGCCCAAACCCCCTTGCAACAGCATGCAACCCTCAGGCAGTACAGGAATTAAAGGGGAAGGCAGCAGGGAGTCCAAGGGCACAAAAGCCATGCCGGGGCGGACAGAAAATGGCAACACCCCCCTGCCCAGCACACAGGACAGCAAAACGCACACAGCCCCAACCACAGGACACATCAGGTGGGAACAGAGAGAAAGCAAACCCCATCGGAATACCATTGCAACACCGCCACAACATTTGCAATGCATGTTGCAGGGATGCACAGGGCAACAGTACAGCCCCACAGCATGCATTGGAAAGGTCAAGGTGGTGTCACAGTGGTCCCAAAGAGGGGCTAGTTCAGTGGGAGATAATATCTATAATACAAACAGCTGCTGCATAGAGAGGTTTGCCCAAAGTGACAGGGATCCCAGGACCGGGGCGAGGAACAAGGTGCAGAATGACCCACATGAGCAGCCCAAACTGCCATGACAGGGGCCACTGGAGTGGATAATTCAGAACTGCACCAATAGCAGAACAGCACCACAACAATGGGGGGAACACACAGTGACAGACTCAGGATAATCCCCACAAACACCCACCCCACCTGCCCAAGGAGAGCAGATCACCCCCTGTAGAAAGTACAACACGGACAGCAGAGGACTCAAAATCTAGCCATGCGATCCATGAGAGAAATCGCCATTGGACGTGCGTAATGATGCTTTTACCCCTGCACCCACCTTCACAGATACTCGTGACTTTGGCCGCCAGGAGTCTGTCAGGAGTTTCCCTGCCGTGTCTCAGTAACGTGGGCAAGTGGCCTAACTCCACTTTTTAAAAAATATAAGCTTTTTCAGTAAAACAGTCCAAGAGAAATAAATACAAAGGAAACTGTTACTATAATGTTAAAACTATAATTTTAAACATGAAAATATCAGAAAATGCAGTATTTAAAGGTGTTTTTAAAATTTAGCTCACTCATATATTGCCTGCACTGGGCCCAGTCCTGCATTCCTTATGCACTAAAACTACCATTGTGTTCATTTCTTAGGACCAGAAAGGAGTGTTGATGTCACTGATGTCACCAAGCAGAAGGACTGCAAAATGAAACTCAAGGAATTTGTTGATTACTACTACAGCACTAATAGGAAAAGAGTCCTGAATGTAACTAACTTGGAATTTTCTGATACAAGGTAAGGTGCCATCACTGGCCTGCTTAGTCCACAAATTCTGAAACCATTCCTATTGTAGACTGGTGTCCTGAAAACTCCACAAGAACCATCAAGTAAAGTTTTGACTTTTTCTCTCTCCTCTGCTGTCTACAGAGTTCTCCAAAGGAAGAGGCCATGTGGCCCAGGGATACTGACTGACAGTGCTTAATTTGCAAAACAATGAATTGCCGAAGCCCAAGCCTGCCCCAGAAGCCTTGCCCTCTTCCCCAGATCTTGTCAGGGTAGGGAACTGAACATTAGTTTCCAGCTGGCAACTCAGCTACTGGACCACCCTGCCCAGTGCCTGTCTACAGCTGAGTATAAGACAGGACGTCTTGAGACTTAGGGTGCAGTCTTAATTCATAGTCAATGGTGGTTTGCCATGGACTAGAAAGGAGGGGGACAGGAAAGTTATTAACAAAACTCAAATAAAGGATCCAGGTTTTCTCTGGCTTTCATTTACACCCTGACATGGTCAATATTGGACTTTTCCTGGTTGGTCATACTTTGTGGGGCACAATCCTACTGGGAACATTTCCTATGGCTCAGGCCCCCTGGAATTAAATTTCCAGGGCTAAGCCCTGGCTAGCTCCTCTAGAGCTTAATCAATGAGATTTGGCCCAATGGGTGTAGCCAGACGAGCTATGGTGGCCTGTTCCCCGTGTGGCCTCGTGGTGGGCGATCGCTGCTGCCACACTGTGGGGCCAGTGCGGGGAGCTGGGCAGACAATCACAGGCAAGTCAGGTAGGCTGTGATGACGCTGCTGCCATGGCCAGGGCGGGCCATGTCACTGGCCACACACTGGCACCCTGCCCCTCCCCACCTCCCTCCTCCAGCCTGACTGAGACCCTGCCCCTGACTGTGACGTGGCTGCATGCGATGGGCGACAGTGCCCACTGCTCAGGGCCCCGCATCGGTGCGTCCCCCGTGGCGAACCAAGCGCGACCCGGGCACACGAGTTGCCCCACCTTGGGCAGCCTTAACCTACGCTGGGTAAGGCTGCTCCGCGATGCATCCTCGGAATTTTTGTGAGGACACGTCATGTAGCAGCCATCTGCTCGCCCCACCCCGGGGCAGGCACCAGCCACACAATACACTGCATTGCAATACACTCCCAAGCTGTGGGAGCCTCCCCACTCTGTCTCTTGTGGCTTCACCTAATGACCCCCACCCTCTTGCGTTGTTCCTTGTATATTCATTAATACCTGTGCAAAATAGTTGCAAAATACTATCCGTTCAGAACAGTAGGGCTTTGCACCCACTTAGCATAAGTGTTAACTGACTATTCAAGGTAGTGAAGAATCAGTCTTTATACATTTCAGATGGCAGGTGAGATGTTTACATTAAATTAAACAACTGTTGCTAGGACCAACAATAAAAAACGTCAAGTCAAAGGTTATGCCAATGCATTATGAAACCATAGAGAGGGTGCCATATGTGATTATTTACAGGGATGGGCAAAGCCTTGTTTTCCAACATTCTGCTTTTCATCTGTGGGAATGAGAATCTTCAGTCATTTTAATACTCCTTGTTAAAATTATAATCTCTATAGGTCAAAGACTGAGACTGCTTTTTGAGACTGAGGCCACTTTTAGACGTGCGTGGGGCACTTGCGGGGTGAAATCATACGGCATGTAAAAATCCTGCAGGCGGGGTTTAGATGAAACATCTTGCACATTACAGCTGCTCGCACATTCTTTTAAAACCGTAGACTAAATACCTTGAGGTATTTAAAGTACCTTAGGCCTTTCATTTAGGTATTGAGGTATTTAGTTAGCGGTTTTAAAAGAATGCGCAAGCGGCTATAATGCGCGAGAAGTCTTGTCTAAATCACACCTGCGGGATTTTTACACGCTGCGTGATTTCATGCCACGAGTGCCCTGTGAAGGTCTAAGACCCCTTTCAAATGGGCATGAGTGCATGGGGGGATGGGTGGGCAGTTCTGTGAGTGGGTGGTGCGTGGGGGTGCATTCCCACACCCATCTCCATGCACGGAACATCTGCCATTGGCACCCATTGCTCTGTGCATGGGGGATCGGTGAAGATGGGTGCAGCGTGGGAGCGTGCATGCACTCCCACCCCCCAGCCGTGGCATTCAAACGGATGCCTCCCCATCTCCCCCGCACCTGCTGTGACATTTACATGGACCCTTCCCCAGCTGCACATGTGGGTGAGGGGGGAGGGTGTCCATGCGAAAAGGCCTTACAAGTGGCCAGAGACAGACTGCTGTTGGTATAAAAACAGATAAGCGTACTAACAGCTAACAAACATTTGGAATTCATTACTTGTCAGCAATGAGAATCTCCACTAAAACAAAGAGAGAGAGAGAGAAAGTAAATAAATGTCTTGAATATTGTACAATTGTTTAGCTGAGCTGTTGTTTTACTTCCATACTTTGTATGGAATTTAGAACAATATTGAAACTCTCTAAAGCAAATTGCTTTGCCTATTTGCAATTAGTTGAGACATTTTTGGCGTAAATGAGCAGTCAAAGAGAATGAAGTGGGGCAAATAGTGTCTAGAAAGCTACTAATAGTTTCTTTCCCTCAATTATGTTTTGTGTTATCAGACCACAGCATTAAATCACGAGAATGCAAGTCCTTGTTACATAACAAATAAATGATTTTAGTCTCCTGCTTAGATTAGGCCAGATTCTGATCTCAGGAACACAGTTGGGGAGATCTCAATCTCTACCCATTTCTGGTGCTGTTTTTTAGACTCTTAACATGGAAATAATGAACTGGTGCATCAGCTACGGCTGGAAGTAAAACGTTTTGCTTTGTGCCTGTTTATACAACTATAATTTAGTGCTGGGATTGAGATTTTATTGTAAACATGAATTCGGTGGGGGATGGATAGATTTATGATATCTTGAGCCATGTGCAACCACGTGAATCATTTAGATGCTTCTTGTAGGCATTCTGGGTAATCTTCATATCCATAAAAAGAGTGTTAGAAGGGGGAAAATTCAAAAGACCCTTTATAAATTAGGAAAGGATGAGCTGTGGCAAAAAATAAATAGTTTTTAAAAGAGCATTCTATCTTACTGGAAAAGAAGAGAAAACTGGTAACTAACAGACTAAAAAAAAGTTGATGGAAAATTGCATGATCATTTCTTGTATTATGTCCATAGCTTTCTAGCCTTGTATTTATTGTTTTAGTGATACATGCCTTTTTCCACACAAAGAATCTAAAGCAATTTCAGAGTTCAGTGATTATAAGTATTTTCAATAGAAATTTACAGATTTTCCACTTTTTACAAAGACAGTAATGACAGGAGGTCTTTTCTTCTTGGGGATTCTTGGAGCCGTCAGTCATATGCTGCTGATTTAGACATCAGCTACCAAATATTTTATTTCTTAACAAAGACAGTGACATTTTAATCGACTCCAACGCTCTTGTCTTTTCCTGCCATTTCAACTGGGACTGTGTTATCATGATTTGACATTGAGTATAAATGACACATGCAATGAAAATGGGAGCATTTAATTTTAGACTGAAGTACAGATGCTCTTACTTAAGAGACGGGAAAATATGAAACAAATATATATTCTAATTATTGATGTGGTTTAAATAAGAGTTTAATATAGTTTCAGAATTAAATAGTTTCTTTTAAATACCGGTCTCATCTGTGCTTGAATAGGCCCAGAATTTGTTCCTTAGTGACATTTGCTTCTTTATGTTTTTCACTTAGGCTGCAATATTCAAAGCAGTTACTCTGGAACAGTACCATTGAAATCAATGACACTAGTCCAGAGCCAATGGTTTGAAGATCACACTAGTGAACCTACATACAGAGACATACCTCATTGTGACCACTAAAACCAGATTAGTCTCTAATTAATTATATTAAGATTAGTCAGTTCATTCTGCTAAGAAATTAGATGAATGCTTGACCTATACATACGCCCGTGATTAGCGGCATAATAAAATAACACATTATATGCTATAGTACAAACTCTTAGCTTACATAGCACGAGAGTAGTGCTTTTCATGAGGACCTTATTAACCCACATAAATAACATCATGATGACAATCCAACAGAACAATATATGACGAATGTATTACAAAAAAAGAATGAAGAATTCAGTTTCCACTTATGCAAAATCCTAGAAGGAACCAGGAAAAATGACACTAAAGCTTCCCAAACAAATTGTTACAATGAACATAAAGTTTTCCCCTAGGAAGGAATGGGAGAAACAGTGACCAACGTGATACATGTTAATCATCTTGCTTGTGGAGATACTAGTGCCAAGGGTGGTAGAGAAGGTCTATAGCAGGGGTGGGGAACCTTTTCTGTCCTGGGGCCCACATTGAATATTACTAATTAGTACAAGGTCCAAGGACCACATAGAGGTTGGGGGCGGGGGTGCTTAACAGGTATATTCAAAAAAGGAGGGCCCAGATCATGGATCTGGGCCATGGATCTATCCCCTACCCTTGTGTGCATGCCCTCCTCTCTGCTCCATTATCCTGAGCTCTGTTTTTTGGTGCTTGGAGGGTAGAGACCAGATCCAGGAGCCAGATCCAGGCACTGAAAAGGGGCCACATAAAAACTTGCTGAGGGCCACATTTGGCCCCTGGGCCTGAGGTTCCCCACCCCTGGTCTATAGTATAGAATGTAGAGTGGTGAGAAACTTCAACACATTGTGAAGGTATAAACTTGTAAAAGGAAAGATTACTTACACCTGAAACATTATGGGGCAAGTTCTAATCCTTGTTTACCTACACTGAGGTAAATCTGCAGCAACTGCATCAGTAGCTGCGGAGTGAATCTAGATTTGGACACGTGTAACTAAGATGTGAAACTAGCCCTTCTTTTCTGTTCATGAAGGTTACTTAGATTATTTATTTTTTCTTCCCTAAAGAATGTCCAGCTTTGTAGAACCTCCCGATATAGTTAAAAAGCTGTCGTGGGTGGAAAATTATTGGCCTGATGATGCTCTACTGTCGAAACCAAAAGTTACCAAGTACTGCTTGATTTGTGTAAAGGACAGCTACACGGATTTCCACATAGACTCTGGTGGAGCGTCAGCCTGGTACCATGTACTGAAAGTAGGGATGTATATTTTATTTGATGTGTAATAACAAACTATATTCCTATTCCTTAAAATTTCTTGAAAGCCCATCTCAGTTTATTAGCTAAGGTTATGAGTACAAGGTATAAACATATGGGGTATACTTTATATTACTGTACGTAGGGATTAATTAATTAATACAATTAGGTAGGATGGTGCTTTGAACATGTAAAGTTCTTTGTAAATGCTAATTATTATTAGCACAATTATATTATTGTATAGAAATCTAGGAAATAAATATTCTGCCCAGTGAGTTCTTTGAAACTAGCTCTTTTCCACCTCTAACTAATATGATCTTAAAGTCTAGGCTAGTATCTACAGCTAATGAACGTCATAAGTTTTGTATGTAAAGACATGCTCTGATTTATATAAAACTAAATGGACTGTCTGTGATTCTATTTTCAATCACATTTCAATTATGTTATTCAGGGTGGTCAAAAATCTTATTGAAATTGGATTAAAATATTAAAATTCAACAGGCATGCGATGCAGATTTAACTGATTTTGATGTTTGTCATTAATTGCCTCTTTTTCTAATTCAGGGAGAAAAGATATTTTATCTCATCAAGCCAACCTCTGCAAATATTTCTCTATATGAGCGCTGGCAATCAGCAGCAAATCACAGTGAGATGTTTTTTGCAGACCAAGTGGACAAATGTTATAAATGCACAGTTAAACAAGGACAAACACTCTTTATCCCATCAGGTGAGAAGAGGACTGTTATAAGTTAATACTGGGGTGCTTTAAAAGGTCTGGTGTTGATGAGTATATTATTTATTAATGATCTGGAAAAGTGTATCCGTAGTGAGGTGGCAAAATTTGTAAATAACATAAATTGCGTAGCTGAAGAACATTTGGAAGAACTTCGGAGGGGAATAAAGAAGCTAGATGAAATGCTTGACATAGTGACAGATGAAATCCAATGTTTGTAAATGCAAAATACACTAGAGGGAAACTGAATTACTTGTGGAGTATTGATTGGGAAGGACCTGGACAGCTTGATAACGACCACTGTTCAATATGCAGGTCTGGTCAAAAGAGCAAATAAAATGTAAGGCTGAATAAACAGTGAGATGGAGAACATACCGCAAGTATTTTAATGACATTAAAATACATAGATCACATTTCAATTATTCATTTATTTATTATACTGTTTTATACCTCACCCCTTCTGCAAAGCAGCTCGGGGCAGCTTACAATTTAAAACAAAAATATAAAACATAGAAAATACAAATATAAAACCACTTTAGGGGTTTTTATAACTCAAATGACCACTTTAGGTCATTTCAGTTATTCAGAGTTGTCAGAAATCTTATTGAAATTGGATGAAAATATTACAATTCAGCAGACATGCTATGCAGATGTAACTGATTTTGATGAATAGTTAATGGTATGAAGTAAAGGATATTCCATCTCAAAATGGATATTGCTGTATTGGAGAAAGTCCCAAGAATTGAACCTCATTCCAGGATGAGAATGATGAGTTGTATAAAAAAATTCTCACAGGAAGAGGACTGAAAAAATTGGAGCTGGTTATAATGGACATAAATAAGATAGGACGTGATAAGAAATACCTATAGAAAGGTATTTGGGGAAATTCTGTTCCCATTGTCGAACAGCACAATAACAAGGCAACATCCAATTAAATGTAATGAAAGCACTTTAACAACTGATAACATCTTTTCAAAATGCACATAATTAGGATGTATAGCTTTTGGCATGGGAAGTTAAGGAAGCCCAGAAAAATCCAGTGGGGATTGGACATTTACGTAGATAACAAAAATACCCAGAATTATAGGGATATAAAATTCTTATGCATCAAGATTTGAGCCAGTCACTGAGTATTAGGGGCTAGGATGAGATTTTCAAGAGAGGTAAATTATTTCAGATTTGCCTGCCTAGGGCAGGGGGTGGGTTTTTCAGCTTCTGCTGAAGCATCTGCTGATGGCTACTTTCAGGCACAGAACTATCAACAAGATGGACCAAGGCTCTGATCTAGCTGTGTAGTTTGTATACTCTTTCAATTACTGCAGTATTGAGATACTGAAGCATCCTGGGGAAGTTTTGTGGCCTAATGGCTATGGCATTAGACTAGGAATTGGGAAATGTAGATTCTAGTCTTGGCTATGTCACCAACCAGTTGTATGACCTTAAACAAGTCATTTACAGAGCAGAAATGAATTTATAGTTTTATATTCAGAAATTGAATCTGGGTATTCATTTACCTAATGGAAGACCCAAATTTGAAACCATTCATATAGGAAGTTCTGTGTAGTTCACTGAATTTATTACTTTAGATTTTGCTCCCTTGTTGTTCCATATTTCAGTAGCTCAGCATTTGATTCTTGGACTGTTTAGCACTCTGACTGTTTGGCACTTCACTATGTCACGTAACAAAACTTAGCCAATCAATAATCTACACATTTTAAAAAGAACTTCTGCTTAGCAACGGAACAAATAAATGACAAAAAAATGAACAAATGGATAAAAAGCAGACAATTAATGTGCAGCCTTCTACTATCGAATCCAAACAATGAATTATTCAGTTCATATCCAACCATTTGGATGTTGCAAATTTGTCAAATTCCAAGTTTATTTCTAATATTCTAATATTTCAACTCCCCCACCCACAGTAACAGCCATTCTCTTGGCCTCGTCTTCTCTAGGAACTGCTCTGTGTCTGATCTCTCCTTCGATCCTCATCCCATCTCTGACCTCTTCCTTGCCTCTTTCAATGTCTCCCACTGTCCTCCTTCCTCTTTCCCTTCTCCACGCCCCTTCCGTGAACTGCAGACCATTAACCCCCTGGACTTTGCCTCCTCTCGCTCCCTCCTTCTCCCCTCAGTCTTCTCCTCCTCCTCCCCTGACTCTGCCATTTCTGCTTTAAATGCTTCTCTCTCCACCATCCTTGACTCCCTTGCCCCCCTCTCCTGCCGCCCTGCCCACTCCCACAACCCCCGTCCTTGGCTCACCCCCAGTATCTGCCACCTCCGCTCCTGCACCCATGCTGCTGAACGCCTTTGGTGCAAATCCCACTCTCATGCTGACTTCCTTCACTTCAAATTCTGTGTCTCCTCCCTTACTTCCGCTGTCTCCCTCGCTAGACAGAATTACTACGCCTCCCACATTGAGTCCTGTTCTCGGGACCCTTGCAGCCTATTTTCCACCTTTGACTCCCTCCTCAAGCCCCCCTGTCCTCCTCCTCCCTCTTCCCTTTCTACTCAGGATCTTGCTTCCTTCTTCACTTCCAAGATAGACAAGATCTGCCTCGACATCGCTTCCCACTCCTGTCCTCTTCCTACTCCCTCCCCTCTACCTCCTCCCCCTCCTGTCCTGTTCTCCTTCCCTCCCACCTCCCTTGACGAAATCTCCTCCCT